>CP092722.1:21515645-21870645 GCA_030273425.1 Microplitis manilae | reverse complement strand
TCGTCAGGAACGCTGAGCAACAAAAACTGCTTAGCACACATATGGACAAGTCTATGCACAGCGTGTTCTTTAAACACGTGCGTGACCATGGCTTGTCCACACAGCTGACGTTTTCCTTCCTCAAGTCAGCTGGCCTGATGTCCGAGACCGAAGGATATATTTTTGCCTGCCAAGATGGTGTTATTAACACTCTCGAATACCGTGCTAAAGTGCTCCAGACGCAGCTACCCGACACTTTGTGTAGGGTTTGTAAACAGCATCCAGAGACGCTTATGCATCTTTTGTCAGCATGTCCTGTGCTGGCAAGAAATGCATACATCCAGCGCCATAATGCTGCTCTGCGAGTACTTTATTACCATCTTAGACACACGCACGGTATCGACAAAACACCAGTGCTGCCTTATCTGCCAGGAGATATTCCGCAAGTTGATGAGAATGGGCGTTGCCGTATTTATTGGAACAAGCCATTCGCAACAACGCGGAAAATCGACCATAATAAACCTGATATTGTGCTCTTCGATAAAACCGCTCGTAACATTTGTGTTATTGAGTTCTCAGCTCCGGCTGAGTATAACATCACGGTAAAAGAGGAGCACAAACACGAGATATATCACGATCTCCTGTTCGAAATTGGCAAGCTTTACCCAGGTTACCGTGTCAAGCTTGTCGTACTTATTGTTGGCGTCCTAGGAGGGATGAAACAGACTTTTGTGTCTGAATTGGCTAAAATCCCAACTTGTTTATCGCAAGTTGAGTTTTTTGCATCGCGGATGCAAAAGGCTGTAATTCTCGGATCCCTCCGTCTACTTAGGCAACGAAACTTGGCCTGCTGCGCATGCTAATCATCTTGTCGATGAAGCATCGCAGCAGTAACGATTTGGCGCACAGGTGAGGCCCTCGGTAGAGTCGGACTACCGGAGATGACCCCCTAAGCATTTAACAAAAAAAAGAAATAATAATAATAATAATAATAATAATAATAATAATAATAATAATAATAATAATAATAATAATAATAATAATAATAATAATAATAATAATAATAATAATAATAACCGTCCATGAAATAATAATTTCAGTAATAATGATAATTTTAATCGTAATCTGGGTCATTTTACCCAACAAATCTTTCCAGCTTTACCTAGTACTAATTAAAATAATAATAATAATAATTCAAATGATAATAATAGTCAAGGTGTTCATTTAAACGGGCAACGCCCATTTTCTGGTGGTTCCCAAGGAGACAGGGCGTAAAAAGATCGGGAATCCGGAAACGGAAACGAAAGATGAGTCCTGGTAGTAGAAGAAGGCATGGGAGATTTAAAATGAGGTTTATGCCTGGGGTTGGCGATGATATTCACGTCACCCAGATTAGTAAAAATTTGATTGGTGGATTTGGCGATGATTTTCACGGCCCCCAGTATAATGAAATTGTTGTTGAAGGGGTTAGCGATGACATTCACACCCCCAAAAGTGAAAAAGTTATTAATATTGATGATTCACGGGTTGACGATGGTAGTCACGTCCCCACTGTTCAAAATAATATTGGTAATGAGATTGGCGTTGATACTCACGCCTCTCAGCAAGGTAAAAATAAGAATTTAAGGGTTGACGATGATGGCCACGTCCCCTGTCGTTTAGAAATAAAGGACTCATCGAATGTCGTTGAATTTTCCGTTGTTAAACATTTGAAAAATTTTTTTGAAAATAAAATCAGTGAAAATAAGATTAGTAAAGCTGGTAAAATGGAGGCTCAGCCTATTGTAAATAATGTTAATAATTTCATTCAATCGAGTCCTGTTGCTGAACAGACTCTTGTAAATAATAATTTTAGTAGTAGCGATAATTTTGTTGCTGATAAAAATCAGTTTTGTGTAAATAGTTTCAATAATTTTAATAGTAATGATAGTTTTGAATCCTCAGAAACTTGTTTTAATAGTTTTTGTATTTTATTTGAAAATATAAATGGTTTTAGTGCTTTTAAGGATTTACCTAATTTCAATATTGACGAGGTACATCTGGGGGAAGTTTTAGGTGTTGAAGAACGGTCCCCAGATGACCATACTGTGCCAGAGGCCTTTAAGTCTACTGGATTTAATTTAAATTATTCTGATCTTTCAAATATTAATAATATATCATCTACAGAAAGCTCAAGGGTGTTGAAAAATTTAATTAATGTATATGAAGAGATGCCGATATGTGCGCATGAAATAAAAATTTCTCCAGTTGGTATCGACGAAGAAGAAGAACCAAGTGCTGTGAATATAGTGGGCACGCCCTATTTGTGTGGATTGGAACCACTAGTTGATCCGGAAGAACCGGAAGAACCTTTGGAAGATGAGTTTGATTCAGGATTGGAGTCCGATTATGAAACTGAGCAAATTCCCAGCGTTCTAACGTCACTTGATCCTTCTTGAGCTGCTTTCCTGCCTGGAATACTAAGAGGTAAACACTTACCCTCACACATAATGAATAAAATTTTATCACGTTCTAGATTTTTAACTGGTACTGGCTAATGTCCACCAGTTGTGACAGCCAGGATACCAGTATCTGTCTGGGTGTTTGGGATCCAGTCAAACGGGATATTGACACAGGCAGTGAGAGGTCATACCTAAATTCAATTGTTTATGATAAAATTCGTGAATTTAGTTCAGGTGAATTACAAGAAGATGACACGCGACGTTGAGGTGTTCTTCTTGCCAATCACACAGCGTGCAAGACGATAGGCGGTGCGCCTTTTATAATTCAAATTGGTTCAGTGGCTGGAGAGCAGTATCTCAGCATCATGAAAGACCTAAGTCACTTAATTGTTTTAGGTATGGATTTTGCCTCGCACTTTGGTATTAAAATTAATTGTGCAAATCAAACATGGAGATTCGATGGCACGGAAGAAGTCTACCAGTTTCAGAAAATTAATTGCAATGAACAGCATGCTTGATGTCAGGTATTAACCTCTAGTCAGGAGGATGACTTCGAAAAATTTCTGAAAGTGGAATTAGATAAATTTCAACGGCTTCCAAAACAAGGCTTGACTAACTTAGTCCAACATAAGATTGTTCTTCAACCCGGGGTTAAGCCCAAACAGGTACTTCCTTACAGGAGAAGTCCTGTAATAACTGCAGAGCTTAACAAGTAAATCGACGAGTTGCTGGAGAAAGGGTATATACGTCCTAGTAATAGCTTCCGGTCATGTTCACCAGTAATGGTTCACAAGGCAAATGGAGATTGGCGATTCTGTGTCGATTATCGGCCAATCAATCGATGGACGATTCTACCTGCGCACCCACTTCCTAACATGCTCAGGATATTGAGTGCGTTACATGGAGCTGTCATTATAACAACTATGGATCTTACTGAAGCCTTCCATTAAATCCTAATGGCGGAAAATTTCATTCCTTTAACAGCCTTTCTCGTTGAAGGACGTGGACAGTACGAATGGGTTAGAATGCCCTATAGTTTGTCTGGAGCACCATCCACATTTTAGAAGGCGATGGATAAGCTTCGGGATCGTTTTATCCATCTTATACATGAAAGGAATTTACCTCGAACTTGGATTGATAAGGTCGTTGCCTGTTTGGATGATTGGGTTATTATCAGCGAGACCTACGAAGAACATAAGCGAATCCTCTCACTCGTTTTCGAAGTATTTCGTGAAGCTGGCTCGCTAATCAATCCGAAGAAGCGTAAGTTTGCTCGATCAGAGGTCAAGTTCCTGGGTTTCATTGTGGACAGCGAGAGCTTACGCCCTTATTCGGAAAAGATCGCTCCGATTATAAAATTGCCTCGACCAACTAGCCGTAAACAAGTACGGAGTTTTTGTGGACTTGTTAATTGGTACCACCGCCATTTGCAAAATGTGGCCGAAGAACAGGGACCCCTTAATAAACTGTGCAATTCAAATTCAGATTGGAAATGAGGACCTGAAGAAGAAGAAGCTTTCCAGAAGCTTAAGCAAGCACATATCGAAGTCAAGCCTTTAGCGATACCAAAGCCAGTGTTACCATATATCTTGTATACCGACGCAAGTGATACTGGAATAGGGGCATTCCATTTACAGAAGGATCCCGAGGCAGATAAGGAGTATCTGATAATTTGTTTGAGCCGTCCGCTACGGGGTGCAGAGACACGCTACACCACTACTGAAAAGGAGTGTTTAGCAGTTGTCTGGGCTGTACGCAAATTGAGATGCTACGTAGAGGGAGCACCCTTCACCGTCGTCACTGACCATGCTTCGCTCAAATGATTGCATACTCTGAGGGACCCCAACAGTCGTCTCGCAAGGTGGGCAATGGAGTTGCTGTTCCACCAGATTACCATAGAACATCGCCGTGAACATGAAAACGAGGGACCACCCTATCACGATTGTATGAGGATGATAACCCTGTTGAATGGTCGAAAGTTCTAAAAGAAGTCAAAAATGAAGGCATCATATTCAAAAATATACAGTCTAAGGATTGGTATGATATCAAGAAATTAAATGCATTGAAGCACCCGGAAAATTTTATAGAATGGAGAATTGTAGATGATAAGCCGGGAAAAAAAATTCATAAAGAGCCCAGGTTATCGGGAAAGGTTACTAACCTCGAAATCGACGATTTAGAGCTCGAAAATCTATCTTGACGCGCGCGAGTAAATCGTTTAGACCAGTTGAGGCATAAGGTAGAGGACATCATGAGGAAAGAGAGCGAGAGGCAAGATCAGTATCATGATCAAGGCATTAAGGATCTTCCTACTTTTAAAGTGGGAGATCAGGTTTATTATCCTAGCAGAAAGCTAAGTAAAAAGATAGATAAATATAGCGCGAGTTTAACATGCAAATTTTTGGGACCCGCTATAGTAGATCAGATAATTAGTCCATTAATTGTAATTCTGAAAGACAATAAAGGGAAATCCCTTGGCAAACACTACGTCCCAGATCTCAAAATCCCGAGAAGGAGTATGAGAGTAAATAAATAATTGAATCCCGAGTCTGAAACACATCACGTCGAATACCGTACTTGCTCATTTAATTTTCCTGACCTAACGTCAGTCTGATGACGGGGGTTGTGACGCGGTGACTTGATATTTGACTGCCAGGTGAGTCAAATTAAATTTCGCGCCTCATTATTTTACGCACCAGCCCTTGCGACGACCAAAATTTAATTACTTCGCGCAACGGTGGGGGCAGAGGCCCAGCGCACCTCGTCGTGAGGCTCATTCTCTTAAAACAAAAATTAATTACAGCCTAGAAGCCGAGCTGAGCAGTTGCTCAATTAACTGCCGTCTCTTGTAAATTTGTGAAAAAGTTTTCCTGTCAGGCAGACGCCTCCTTTTATTAAGTCTGTTCTTTGTTGGAGTTTTGAGTTTTCTTTCTCCCAGTTTTCCAAGGATGATCATGGCAAGACACTTGGGTCAAGTCGATGTAACTTGGCGTAAAGGTTAAATTTATTTTAATATTCATTTGTCAAACACATGGGGAAGTTTCTAAAATTTATTTTATCGTCTTTTATTAATTATTTAATTATTTATCCTCATTTTATCTAATTTAATTTATTTAATTTATTATTTGCTGTGCATGCAAAATTTCAATCATAAAATTTTACTTGTCGTCTGGATTTTCCTTGTTCTCGACTAATCTATATTAAATTAAAGCAGTCGTCAATAATATTAGATTAAAATTATAATTATAAGATAAAATAAGATTTTGAGCTGGTAATTTCGAGTATCCGAGTATAAGTCACCAAGTACCCGGCAGATGAGTGTCGCGCATGTGCAGTGAAATTCTTATAAGTCCAAAGTTGAATTTATTACTTATATTTGTGAAAGAATTTACCTTTATTTATTTATATTTCTACCAAGGACGAATTTATATTAAATAAACAAATTGAATTTATATTTATATTTATTCTTAATTTATTTTCAACCATAAATTCCTCTATCCTAAAATCATGCCGCGTACTCGGTCATATCAGACATTCCCGAACCCAGTGCCCAACATCTACACGAGCAACTTATGAAGGACTGTCCGAACTTCCTGGTACGGGGAAGCCAGGGCAGACCGTTACAATTCGCCTACTTCCAGATTAGTTTTTGATTTAGTATTCATTGCTAAATTCATTTAAATACACTTATTTTCTCTATTATAGTCGTGAAAACTATATTTATAAATTAAAAATTTTATTTCATTGCATGAATTAAATTTTTCATAAAATTTTCAGTAAATTGATTATTAATTAGTTACATTAACAGAGTCTTATAAAATTATTATTTTCACCTATCGGTTAATATTTATTTGATGTGAATTATACATTAATAATACTGAAAAATTTGAAATCAATTATATTATTCATTTATTCGTCATTAAAATTTTAACTCAATGTTTTTCAAGCAATTTTCAAATCCTGGTGACATGCCATAAATCACGGTGAAGTACCGTCAATCACGGTGTAGGACGGAGAATCACCGTGATGCAACGCAATTCACAGTAATTCAACGTGAATCACCGGAAAAGCTTACCGCAATCTCACTGTAAATTGAAGTGAATCGCCCTCTAGTGGTTTGGATCCACAGTAAATCACGGTGAATTACTGTGAGAGGTCCCTGCAATGTGACTCACCGTGATTTATAACCATTACTATTACTACTAGTATATTATTGTAACTGGTCAGAGAAATGTTATCTCTTTCCAAAAAACTGTCGTGTCGCATCGGATAAATAATTTTTCTGACCATGCAAGTCCAATTTAAAAGAAAGATTATTCTTGAAGACATTGATAATAAATTTTCATGTCATGACGTTATATAGAATATAGTATATTACGATCAAAAAAGGGACTTCTCACTCAGTCGAATAACAGAGGAGTACCCGTGTTAGAATCGTTTCAAGTTTGGAATATAACAGTTCTAGAATTAATTTCTTACTAAGGACACCACAAGCAGCTAGTCGCAATATCGTGACAAGCACTAAGCTACTCCCGTTGCTGCTTCCTTCCGCGGGTGACTTTCCTACGAAATATTTACTCTATCTCCCAAGATTGAATCACTGTAAATCTCCATTGCTTGATTATGGAATATCACGGTGATTCTACTTTGATTTTACCTCGAATCACAGGAAGTAATCACTGAGACTTATCGTGGGGGCTCACAAAAATTTTACCGTATCTTGTCGTAAATCACTATGAGAAATCACCTTAACTTTACCGTGACTCACCGAAAATCACCGTGGAAGCTCACTGTGATCTTACACTGACATCACTGGGAATCACATATTAAGGAGGAGAAAGTCACCGGTGCTAAGCAGTAGAACCCGAGTCAATAAATTTGGTCTGGCTTTAGTCTAACCAGACTGTATTTGGACTACTCGCTTTGTTATTGAACTTCTATACAAATTTTAATCGGTTTTTGATTTATCCCAGATCGAAAAATTTAATCTGATGTTAACCTAATTTGACTAGTTGATCTGTGTTTGATCATTTATAAAAATTTTGAGCTATTTGCGATCTGCTGTTTTAAAGAACAACTGCATTACGGACAGATCAAACTAGATTGATTCTTGAACTTTAAAAAATTTTTTTTCTGAAAGTTAAGACGGACAAAAGTAGATGAAATTACGGACTTGTATTATTTTTATTTATGGACAATGTTAAAAAAAAATATTTTAAGTTACAAAATTGATTATGCTTTGTTAACTATTTATTTAATGTCTTTTGTTTTATTATGTTGGCAGTTAATGACAGTTTGACAGCGTTATTTTTTAGTTGTCTTAGCTGAATGTTTATAGTATTAAATAAAACTAATGAAATAGGTCTCAAAATATTAAGGAATTTTTTATCACATCGGGATTGAATATTCGTTTTCGGACCCTATTTTCCGGAGAGAAAGTGCCACTTACCCTTCCTATAAAATATTTCAGGAAATCAGTACGAATGCTTCAATTTTTTTTTTATCATTCATGCGATATAAGTGCTATCTTCGCGCACGCTCTTTTGTTCGCCAAATAGCTGTTTTCCCATTCAACTGTTTCCACAACATTTGTGTGCGTTATACGATTATCTGAGTGTGACAAGTAAATTTGAGTGCGACAAGTAAACTTGTCACACGCAAATTTACTTCTAGTCGCACGTAGATTATCGTTTAACCCACAAAAATGTCGCGGCAATAGTTGAATCAGCATAAAGCTACTTGGAGAACAAAACAGCGAGCACCAAAATAGTACTCATATCGCATTTACGATAAAAAAAACTGTGTTCAATTCGTGCGGTATTGTTGATTACTCACACGAGCAAATGAGCGCACTCACTTCGTTCGTGTGCTCAACTTTGCTCTCGTGGGCAATCGACAACTTACCGCACTAGTTGTACAATATACTATTACGCATGCGAGCTTATATTTTTTTACTACGTTACTTAGCAACGACTTATTTATAGTATTAATAAAAGTTATCCCGGGAAAAAATAATCAGACATGATCAGGCATGAGTCTTCAGGCTTGATCAAACATGAAAAATGACCATGCCTGACCAGAACTGATCAGGCGTGTTCAGGTCTGATCAGGTATGTTCATGTCTGTTCATGCACATCCGGGAAAAAAAATTATATATAAAAAATGGCCCTATATAATAATGTATAACTATATTATATTATATATAATTATTGCTACAAAAATAAAAAAAAGATACGAAATTCGGGCATGTGCAGGATTTGAACCGTGGACCTTGCGCTCGAAAGTTTAACTCGCTACCCACTGACCTAAGGGATGTAGTTGGAAAGTAAGTTTCATATGAACTTTAAGTGATAAAAATCTTATATGTGATAGATTCTTGGTCAACAAAATTTTATATCTATGAGCAGACATGAACAGCTATGAACATACATGAACACCCATAAACAGACATGAACAAGCATGATCAGGCTTGAGCGTATTTAACGCTTCAGACATGAACAGGCATGAACAGGTATGATCAGGCCTGATCATACATGAACAGGCATGATCAGGTCTCATTTCAGGCCTGATCATACATGAAAAGGCATGATCAGATCTAATTTCAGGCCTGATCATTTTTTCCCGGGATATTTATTATCTGAATAAACAAATAGTTTTGTGTAAAAACGTATGATTGTGTCGTATAAAATTTTAAAAAGTTATTACTTTATTTGATAAATATTAAAAACTGAATAAGAATTGTAAAATGAGTTCGGATTATTTTTCTGAAGATGAAGAACTAAATGAAGAAGAAATAGTTCGTAATTTAGATGAAGAAGCTAAAATTATTACGCATGATTTGCTACTTCAAAAGTCGAAACAAAGATACGAATTATCCTATAATCCTATGAGCTGTCAAAAACGCTTTCGCCATCAAATTTGTGGAGTCGGTGGTCGATGCTTTGATCAACAGTTCACCTTAGACATGACATCGATATTAGTACCTGCTATAATTTAAAAACATTTTTAGAAATTCAAGCAAAAGAGTGTTAACAGAAAAAAGCCCAAGTTTTAACACTAACTCAAATTAAAAAATTAGTATGTAGAAAAATCTATTTACAGTGAAAATATATACAATTATTAACATATTTACATTGACTATTTACGTGTCAGGCTATCCTCATTTTTGGAGTTAGTAGTGCATTAAGAACCTGCGTGTCAAAGATGTTGAGGATTCGGAAACGGAATAAATTATCTCATTCAAAGACACCGAAAACTATTATCCCCGTTATTCTATAATTGGACAAGAGTTCTCCAATACAGTAAAAAAATATATCTTACTTCGACCAACCGATTTTGAGACACAAAGATTTTTTATCAATTACCAAAAAGGAAAATTTCACACACACACACACACACACACGCACACACACACACACACACACACACACACACACACACACACGCACGCACATACACACACACGCACGTACGCTAACATCAATCTGAAAATAGTCAAAATAGCTTCCTAGGACCTTAAAACGTCGACATCTGAAGAAAACTCGATTTTCAAAAATCGAGGTAGAAACAATAACTTCCCGTATTTTTTGAAAGTGATCGATTTTCTTTGTGCGAAGGTAAAAAAAATACTATGGCCGAATACAGGCCGATTCAACTGTCAGCCAAATTTCGGCCTATTTTCGGTCAAAGATTTTTACTCGCGATAATTTTATTGAATTAAAAAAAAAAATTCTCACTGAAAAAAAGGCCGATTTTTTTGTCAGCCAAAGATCGGTCAATTTTCGGTCTCTTGAAGAAGAATGAAAATTTTTCGGCCTTTCTTCGGCCAAATTTTAGCCTCTTTCAATAAAATTTTATAGTTTCGGCGTGATTTCGTTCAAATTAAGCTGCTTCAGCCTTTTTCCAGCCAAATATGTTCACCCGGGATATCTGACTGGATCCAATTATATATGCTAAGATCAAAACATATTTTATTGGGAAAATAATGAATTAATTAAATATTAGGTCACCTTCAGTGCTTTCGTGCTTGAGATATGCATAAAAATTCAATGAGCGGTACTAATTCATTGCTGTCACAAGGTATTCATTTATTTCGAAGTCATTTATATCATTATTCAATAAATCGTATGATTGACTCATTACCATAAGATATTGAGATGAAGAAAAAGTAAGTTAAGATAATTACATCAAACTTTTCCGCGACAACATTAGCTAAATTGATTGAAATAAATTAATGATTTCCAATAACTCAAAACAGTATTTTTTTAGAATCATAGTTGATTTTATCAGATACATAGACGATCTCGGCACCATCTCTTATTTTTTAATCTAATTCCTCATAGTCTTGCATTCGACGTAGGATAAGTTAAACATTTAAGAGTTGAATAATAGAGAAAACAAGAGGCAACAAGAATTTGTAGATATTAAGCATTAGAGGCACGTTAAAAGCTCTTGAACTGCTGTCAAATTACTTCAATTCGTATCTTGGTAGACCTGGGTTGCTTTCTTGCATTCACAATTACAGTGCAATACAGATAAGAGCAACCTGGAATTCCGTACTCAGTGCTTCTAAAGATTCCCAACATCCTTAATTCCTCATCACCTACGTCGTCATCATCGTCATCATCCCAAAAAAGTCAAAACCGCACACTAATAGTCACGTAACTCGTACTTAGTAATACCACGTCTTTTCATTATCAACTACCCGACTTTGGTATGGCTTTAAGGCAAAGACCCTTCGTGAAGGCGATGATTAAATAATTTTACGTCTATGCGTATACATCTTCCCTAATATTGAGTTGCTGAAAATTTATACACGTAAACTTAGTACTCTCAATAATAGCGTTAATTATCTTGATAACGTTCCGTAATGATGGTCTATTGCTTGCAATTTTTTTCGCAGAAGTAATAAGAAATAATTTATTCACTTATTTATCCATTTAGGAATAAACCATTCCGAATACAAAAAAAATCACATAATAGTTTTTATAAGACTTTTGGCAACGGAAGTTGATAATCATGAGAAACAAAAATTTTATGAGCAGAAAATAATTTTTGTTGCTCGGAAATTAATCATAATGAACATATCCTTATGGAAAAAAATTAATAAACACTTACAACCACTACTGAAAATTCATTAGTGACCTAAGTGCTCCGGTTAGTAAATCTTACAACACTATTGGATGTGATTAGTGTTGTATTAGTGTTCATCAGTACTTCAACTAATGAATCTTGCAACACTACTGGAAGTGATTAGTATCAAAAGTGTTGTATTAGTGTTATTGCTTGGAGTAATAATAGATCTCGATAAACTATTGAAAGTGGTTAGTTTTAAATAACGTTCCATTAGTACTTTGGCTAATGAATCTTGCAACATTGTTGCAAGTGATTTGTGTTGTATTTGTGATCGTTAGTACTCCAAATCTGAGTTTGGAAGTACTATTGGAAGTAGAGAGTGTTGAAAAGCATTTTATCAGTGATCATTAGTAGTCTGATTAGTAAATCTTATTACTCGACTAGAATTTCTCCCTGATTTGCCTGAAGTACCATAAGGACCTTATCAGGCTAATATAAGGTTTGCCTTATTAGGGCAAACCTGACAAGTTCCTTGTTAGGACTTTATCAGGATATCTTTATTCAAAAAAAAGTTATTCGCCATCAGGTCAACCTGACAAGTTCCTTGCCAGGACATCATCAGGATATCCTTGTTCAAAAAAATCGGTCTGTCGGTTGACCCTGCGGGCCAGCCCCAAAACTTCCCGCGTATTTCGAGCTCCTTGAGCTCTTCGAGCTCGAAAATACTTTTGTATGCTTTTGTTTTCAAAAAATAACGTTTTTTACAATTTTTTCTACAACGATATCTCTCGAACGAATAAACCGATTGAGACGTTTAAGGTGGCAGTCAACGCATTTCATTGAGTTCTATAACTGATTAAATTTTGAAATTGATTCATCGAGTCATTTTTGAGAAATTTTCAAAATACTAAAAAAATTTTTTTTTTTTTAATTCTTTCGACAACGGTTTCTCTTGAAAGAATTAACCGATTTTGATGATTGAGGTGGCATTCGACGCGGCGTATAAATCTCCAGAACCCAGTCCATTTTGGAATTAATCCATCGAGCCCGTAAAAAGTTACCCAAAAAAAACATTTTTGAAAAAAGTTTATTTTTGGAATATCTCTGAACGAGCGCTACCGATTGAGCTCAATTTTTTTCAGCTTCAAGATATTAAAAAAACTGCGTCGAATGACACCTTGATGATCAAATTCGGTTGATCCGTTCAAAAGTTATAGATATTTACCTACGTACGTACGTACGTACATACATACATGCATACATACACTCGGACATCATCGTGAAATTAGTCAGAATAGCTTTCTAGGACCTCAAAACGTCGACATCTGTTGGAATTTTGATTTTCACAAATCGGACTAAAACCAATAACTTCCCGAATTTTTGAAAATGTGCAATTTTCTTAGCGGGAAGTTAAAAAAAGTGATTTGCCATCGAATCGACCTGACGCGTTCTTGATCAGGACCTCGTCAGGATATCCTTATTCGAAAAAAAGTTATTTTTCATCGGGTCAACGTCACAAGTTCCTGATCAGGACCTCATCAGAATATCCTTATTCAAAAAAAAAGTTACTCCATCCTTTTAAGTATTTTATTTACAGGCTAAAAATTAAACAAAGTACAAAAAAATATTATATAAAAATCACGTCAATCATTGCAGCATGGATTTTTTACTTCTTTATCAGTTATTCTTTGACATCATAATGAATATTATATTCACACTTACAAGATCACATACGTATGTCAGCGCAGTGCATAGCGTCGAGGACTTTGAATCGGAAGGACGCAGGTTCGAGCCCAGCAGTCATCGGGATTTTTTCATCAATAAAAACCATGTTTACTTCCTCTAATTAATGCTCTCAATACAATAGACAACATTCTCAATCGAATTAAAATTCTCTTATTTTTTTTTGCAGTTTAATATTTTTTTAAAAATAATTACTAATAAGATAATCCTAATAAGGATTTGATGAGGATATCCTGGTAAGGACCTGATAAGGTAATCCTGATAAGGATTTGATGAGGATATCCTGGTAAGTACCTTATAAGGCAATCCCGATAAGGACCTCATGGGTCTTAAGCGTTACATCCACATCAGGATCCTCGTCAGGATACCCTGATCGGGACCTTATTTGAAATAAGGTTAACCTGATAAGGATCTCGTCAGGTCCTTATGAAAAATCCTAGTCGGGTATATTATGGCATGTGATAAGTGCTGACCAGGTTTCAATTGTGTTCATTAGTAATCTGAACAGTCAGTACTACACTACTGTGAAATTTTTAAATTAATGACACTAAACGCACTAATGTTACTAAACGCACCTAAATTTCTCATAAGTGCTAATTAGTTTTTTCCTGTTAGAGTATAACTGGAACAAAAAATTTGTCGTACAGAAAAACAAGTTATTAAATCACTTCATTAATTCAATCCTGTTAATGTTCTACGATACGTTATACATTATGATTAACGTCATTAAAATATTATAATTACTAAAATTCGATTTAATGACGAATGTTTTCATAATTTTTTTTTATGATAATTTTTTCTATTTAATTTTGATTTAATTTGTTTTATCACATAGATAAAAAGAAAAAAATAAATATATATTTTTAGCAGGCGATAAATACGTGGTGTGCAAATGCAAGATGCATATTGTAAGGTAAAACATTTTTCTCTACATTCGAAACGACTTCGTGATATTAAACAATCATGACCTATATTCTTTAATTCTTTTTTATTTTATTGTTATTTCATTGCATTCTGGTATGTCATCTGAACTTAAAAAAAAAATGTGTTGTGACATTGGATTTTCCTTATGAGTAACATTTATTAAATTTAAAGCAGTGAACAATAGCTAAGAAAAAGTATCCCGGGAAAAATTTCTCATGAAATTTCACAAAATTTTATCAAATTTCATGATATTATGCTAATGAAATCTGGTGTGCTTCTGTGCTTTTTATAAAATTTTATAAAAATTTATAGTTTCCATCATTATTATTGAGATCCCAAGGAGTACTTGGTATGAAATTTTATATACTTTTGTGAAATTTTATAAAATATTATGCAAATTATCTTATAGTTTCCAATGTAATTCCATGAAATTTTTAAAAAATTTTGTAAATTCTTGTAAAATTTTATGTTATTCTTTAGAAGTTTGAAAATTTTATGAAAATATTCTTTCCCGAGTTATTATATCGCGTTACAGATGCCATAAGGGCGTATACCTGCAAAAATACCACTGATAAGCCGTAAGGACGTATAAAAATTTTTTTTATTCAGAAATGACGTAATTATATTCTCTAAGTATAATAGAGACAAAAAAAATTTAATGTCTGGAAGCAACGTGATTGCGATTTTAGAGTATAAGAATAATTAAAAACGTTTGAACTTAAAAAAATTTTTCATTAGTTAAATAAAAATTTAAATTTGAAAAAAAAAAATTTTTTTTTATGGATAAAAAAAAACGAAATGTTAAAAAAATTTGAATTTTGGAAACAATTTTTTTTTTGTCTTTGTTATACTTATAAAATATAATTACGTCAATTTCTGAAAAAAAAAAATTTGCATATGCCCTTATGGCATCTGTAACGCGATTTGTTATATACTTCATTATGGTATTATCAGTTCTTCCAAAACTATATAAAATTTTATAAAATCTTATAAAATTATATTAAATTTCGTATGAAAGTTTAAAACTCCATAACTCGATAAATATACTATTTATTCTTTCGCGATCACGTAAGTAGCTCGGTGCAGTGGATAGCAGCAAGGACTTCAAATCGAAAGTACGTAGGTTCGATCTCAGCAGTCGCCAGGATTTTTTCGTCAATAAAAAATATAATTTGTCTGTCTCAGTAATGCCTTCATCCAGTAGATCAATGTGTGAGATCTTATTGCAATTTTTTTTTTTTTTCATGATCTCATATTTTTTGTGAAAAATTAATAGTGACTATAGAATTTTATGAAATTTCATGAAATATTGCGAATTTTATGAAATTTCACAAAAAACATTTTTTCTTGATCCCCGACCCGAAAGTACGGACTTCCTGGTTGCTTTTCGCTCCAGAAAGAACAACTTTTGTGGCTTACACGAATTACAGCACGCTCTGGTGGACTACGTTCTTTTTCTGGCTCAGTCATGTAACTATATTTACTAGCGCGCTAGTGTGAGTATACTCACACATGAATAATACACTATAAAGTGTATTGGCTGGGTGCGCGACGAAAACGACATCTGTCGACCGCATTAAATCATCCTCAAAAAGCACAGAGAGAATACGGCATGTTTTTATAAACAAATAGTTAAAATATTTAAAGATCGCGAAATATATGTGCAACACTACATTTGAAACGTAGAAAAAAATTAATCAGATTGTGCTCAAAAAATTAAGTATATATTTTTTAATAAATACAAAATAAATATTATTTTGAACGATATAAGGTTAGCTAGTAATAGCAACAATAACAACAATAATGGTCATAATAACAAATAAGTTAAAATAATCATGATTACAATTTTTCTCGAATTTAAAAATATTAATTAGCATTAAGTAAATAAATTAAAGTGATTTCAATTATTCGTAATTTAAAATTTCAAAAATCAATAATTTAAAAAACTTTGTGTTAAAAATTTGTAATTAAAAAAATTCCCCGTAGTAATTTTTAGCCAAAAATGAATATCATGGATAAAAATATGCAAAACTTGCAATTACTATTGTTGCCAGTATTTTCGCAATTAACAACATAACAACTATTTGTTCTCATTTTTTAACACTGCTTTCATTCGACTATTCACAAGACAAGTGCGATTTAACGCGTATTTCATCCACTGCGAGCGCTGCAATCGATTCGATTGTCCCCACTTTATACTCCGCACCCTGCCAATAGTTTACAGTGCCGGCGTACTGACAGCTCAACATAACCAACAACATAACCAACATAGATCATTTTAAATCGTGATAATTACTACAATTTTTAAGAGTTAATACTACTGAGTGATATTAAGGGCATTCTCAGACTGTACCCCCCGCTTTTTATAAAATTTCTATGGGTTTCAACAGTTATAACCATATGAAAATTTTATTAATTAGTTGAAAAAAAATTAAAACCTTAGTTGGGAAAAGGAGATCGTAGTCGTAATTTCAACGAGGCATACAATTTATAAAAAAAAATGACTTGCAATTGATATCAGTTGGGAGTTAAATGAAATTTGTTGAATAAATTTTAGTCTATAAAATTTGAAAATTGGAATTATCAAATTGACATGAACATTTTACTGAAATTTATTTTACAAATTTCGTTCAGCTTCCAATTGACATCAATTGCAAGTAATTTTTTTTTAAATCTATATCGTAGCGAAATTACGACTACGTTTTTCCATTTTTGATTAAAGTTTTAATTTTTTTTTAATTAATTATTATAATTTTAATACAGTTATAAGAGATGTAAGCCATTGAAATTTTTTAAATAGTGGGGGACACTGTCTAAGCTTAAGGAATGGCCTGCAGGATCAATTATTTTTCAGATTTTTTTTTTTAAGCCCGTCCCGACCAATAAAACATCGGCTTCGCCTTGGTTTTGCAAAAGTCGGGCGGGCTGCCCCCTCCCCCCGCCTGTATCCGTAATTCCGTACTTTCGGTTGGAGATCAAGAAAAATAGTATACAACCCACGGCCAGAATGTTGGATACCCTGACACATGGAATATAGAAGCCTCGGCTTCGCCTCGGCATCTATATTCCATGCGCCAGAAAATCCAACTTTCTGGCCCAGGGTAGTAATATACTATTTCTTGATCCCCGACCCGAAAGTACGGACCTCCTCGCCACCTTTGGCACCAGAAAGAACGACTTTTGAGGCTTACACGAATTACAGCGCGCTCTGTTGAACTACGTTTTTTTTTCTGGCTCAGTCGTGTAACTATATTCACAAACGGGCTTGTGTCAGTATACACACACATGAATAATGCACTATAAAGTGTATAGTATACAGTGCCAGCGTACTGACAGCTCAACATAACCAACAACATAACCAAAACAGATAATTTTAAATCGAGAATTTTTTAAAAAACTTCAATGGCTTTCAACAGTTTAACCCATATGAAAATTTTATTAATTAATTAAAAAACAAATTAAAATCTTAATCGAGAAAAGGAGAACGTAGTCGTAATTTCACCGAGGTATACCTTTTTTAAAAAATGACTTGCTATTGATATCAATCAGGAGTTAAAACGAAATATGTTGAATAAATTTTAGCCTATAAAATTTGAAAATTCGAATTATAAAATTGACATTAAGATTTTACTGAAATTTATTTTACAAATTTCGTTCAGCTTCCAATTGATATCAATTGAAAGTAATTTTTTTTAAAATCTATATCTTAGCGAAATTACGACTACGTTTCCCCTTTTTTAATTAAAGTTTTAATTTTTTTTAATTAATTAATATAATTTTTATACGGTTATGAGAGTTGAAAGCCATTAAAGTTTTTGAAAAACTGAGGGGTACTGTTTAAGCTCCAGGGATGGCCTGCAGGGTCAACTATTTTTCAAATTTTTTTTTTTTTAGCCCGTCCCGACCAGCAAAACCTCGGCTTCGCCTTGGTTTTGTAAAAGTCGGGCGGGCCGCCCCCTCCACCCACCTTAATCCGTATTTCCGTACTTTCGGTTGGACATCAAGAAAAATAGTATACAACCCACGGCCAAAATGTTGGATACCCTGACACATGGAATATAGAAGCCTCGGCTTCTGCTCGGCTCCTGTATCCCATGCGCCAGGAAATCCAACTTTCTGGCCTTGGGTTTTAATACACTAGTCCCAAAAATTAAAGGATAGAAAAAAAATTCGACATTTTTGGGTGATTTTCAACATGCTATAACTCGGTGAAAAATTACCGTAGAGTAAAAATAAAAAAAGCAAATTGTAGCCTCAAGTTTCTAGTTTTTATATTTAGATCTCGAATATTTTTATCATGCTCGGTTCCGGAGTAATCTTAAGAAAACTGACGAAAAAAAATTTTCAAAATTTTGGTTCGTCTTTCAACAAGTCTATGGGCTTAAATAAATTTTTTTGGATAATCTGACCTTATGATTCTTTTAGGAAATTTTATGCCCTTTAATTTAGCAGCCTCAAAAAGTCTCTACGACTAGTTGGCGCCGAGTTATCATTGATCAAAGCAAAAAAGTCCATTTTGGCTTTGATAATCAATAACTCCGGACGTACTGGTCGTACAGAAAATGGAAGTAGGATTTTAAAAACTGGAAAACATTCTCTATAAGACAAAATTAGTCGCTTTTGATAAAAAAATTTTTTTTGAAGCGATAATGTTTATTAAAAAACAGGTAAAAATTCGCATATTTAAGGATATTCGGAAATCTTGCTATAACTTTGGATATAATGGATTAACAAAGGATATCGTCGTATTTTTTTAACCTCAAAGTGTCCTGAAAAAACCCTGAAAATTTCAAAGCGCTGCGATTTTTCTTTCTTAGTGTCCCGAAGCTTTAAATTTATCGATTTTGCCAAAAATCTCCATAATTGGTAGTTTCTCGGTTTTTGGTCATTTTTTCGATTTCCAAATGTTTTTTTCACCAGAAATCTTGATTTCTTTAATCAAACAGATTGATTATCAAAAAAAATCGAAAAAAAAAAAGAATTTTTTTTGACAATGATAAATCATTGGGAATACAACAAAAAAAAAAATTTTAGAGAAAAAAAAATTTTGAAAAAAAAAAAAAATTAAATAAAAAAAAATTTTTTTTTTCGATTTTTTTCGATAATCAATCTGTTTGATTAAAGAAATCAAGATTTCTGGTGAAAAAAACATTTGGAATTCGAAAAAATGACCAAAAACCGAGAAACTACCAATTATGGAGAATTTTGGCAAAATCGATAAATTTAAAGCTTCGGCACACTAAGAAAGAAAAATCGCAGCGCTTTGGAATTTTCAGGATTTTCTCAGAACACTTTGAGGTTGAAAAAAAAACGACGATTTCTTTTGTTCATCCATTATATCCAAAGTTATAGCAAGATTTCCGAATATCCTTAAATATACGAATTTAGACCTATTTTTTAATAAACATTATCGCTTCAAAAAAAATTTTTTTATCAAAAGCAACTAATTTTGTCTTATAGAAAATATTTTCCAGTTTTTAAAACCCTACTTCCATTCTCTGTACGACCGATACGTTCGGAGTTATTGATTATCAAAGCCAAAATGGACTTTTTTGCTTTGATCAATGATAACTCGGCGCCAATTTGACGTATAGACTTTTTGAGCCTGCCAAATTGAAAGGCATAAAATTTCCTAAAAGAGTAATAAAGTCAGATTATCTAAAAAAATTTATTGAAGCACAGAGACTTGTTGAAAGACGAACCAAAATTTTGAAAATTTTTTTTCGTCAGTTTTCTTAAGATTACTCCGGAACCGAGCATGATAAAAATATTCGAGGTCCAAATATGAAAACTAGAAACTTGAGGCTACAATTCGCTTTTTTATTTTTACTCTACGATAATTTTTCACCGAGTTACAGCATTTTGAAAATCACCCAAAAATTTCGAATTTTTTTTCTATCCTTTAATTTTTGGGACTAGTGTAGGGGAGAGTGGGGTCAATTGAACCAAAAATACTTTGACATTTTTTTTTATATGAATAAAAGCAAAATGATAACTTTTTTTTTTACAAAATTATAATTTATTGTATAGACTATCAATTCCCATAAGCACATAACTTAACAAATGATGAAAATTTTCAATAAATACGAAATTGTATAACTGCATCAAATGGTTCAATCGTCCCCTTTGTGGGGGCAATTGAACCACTAGTCGGGGACAATTGAACCAAGAGTATTAGAACTACAAATGAATGACTTTAATGAATATTTTACTATTCATTACAGCTTAAAACTAAAATTACAACACTTTTAATAATATTGATTATTTTATATAACATTATATGTTATAACAATCACTTTTAAAACTTCTGTCATTATAATTATTTTTTTTCTTGGTTAGTTTAGCTTGTTTTCACATTCTGTCAAAATGCGCGCGCATGTCGGATTACTCACAGTGTGGTTCGTGTGGTTCAACCGTCCCCGAGAGTACTGGTTCAATTGACCTCATATGATTTTATTGAAATAATTAGTTTAAAAAAATATATTCAAGAACTATTTTACTATAACTAAAGCTAGAAATTTATGACTAATACATGTAAGAAGGTATTACAAAAAAAATTTTAAGATTTCATTTGAAAGTTAAAAAGTTATTAAACAATTTGCCAAGAGCTGAAATCAAGGTTTAGATACTCAAAAACACAAAAACTTTAATTTTTTAAAATTAACTCATCATATTGGTTTGAAATTTTGATCAGACTAAGGTTTAGCGTATTAAAATATAATTCCAAGAGGACGACTCATTTTTATATTTTTTTCGATTTTTAAGCTTACTGGTTCAATTGCCCCGTGGTTCAATTGACCCCCCTCTCCCCTATACTATTCCCGGGTAAGTACACTGCTCTCATGTCAAATGTGGAAAAGTGGAAATAAAAGTGAAGAAAAAATAAAATCGAAGAAGAGAAAGGAAAATAAAAGATTATTCTGTTCTACGATATATGTTTGTTCCTAACTTTTGATATCTATTGAAAACTGGACATGTGGATGGCAGGTTGCTGTAAACCGAATGTATATTTCAACCCTTTTACATTTTCTATCTTACTTTCTTTATACAATACACAGCACACTGACATGTTGTCACTTTCTTTTGAGACACTCAGGTAAAAATGACCGTGAGAATGCCTTCTCAACACTAAAGAAAATAAAAGTTTTATATTGGCTTATATATATATATATATATATATATATATATATATATATATATATATATATATAGATATATATATATATATATATATATATATATATCTATATATATATATATTTAAGGGTATAAATATATATATATATTGATCTTGTAGCGCGATATCCACTGAAATGAAAATAGAAATTTAAAGAAAGAAAATTTCTTTTCGACATGTATGTGTTATTCTCTGCAATTCTTAAAAATTTTATCAAATGAGTTTTTAATGGAAAAAAAAACTACATGCGATTATTATATTTAACGGTAATTTTAATAAGAATTTTTCTATTCCAATTCACGATAAATTTTTAAAAAATAATCCCGAGAAAAAAAATGTTATATAATTATATACAATGATACATAAATGTCTAGATAAAATTATCCAAAAGTTTTGGCTATGCAAAATTTTCTATAGTTTTATATAATTATATATCGTTTTATACATTATACTCATATTATACTCATACAGTAAAATTTTATTCATAAATATAGTATTCTAAAAAAAATTTTAATGCACATTTTACATTTGATAAAATTAACTTGAAGTAATTTTACATTATATTATTTGTCATTTTCAATCAGAAAATTTTTATTAATTTAACTTTGATTTTATACGATTATGCTAGATTTGATATTTCCATATAAAATTATCTAAAATCATACATACACTGAGAAAACATTTCTCTTCGGACAATTAAACTGGCTTCGTTAAATTCTGTTAAACTTAAATTTATTTGGGACAGCTAAATGTTATTACATCAACATAATCTAATTTGTTATTTTTAACAAATGATTTAATAGATACTATTTGGTTGACATTAATATTTCTCTCTCTAAGATAATATTTTCATTTGGTAAAGTTAAAAAAATATTTATTCAATGGAACACTAAACTATTTTATGGTGCCAACAAATCCAAATATTAAAGAAAAATATTATATCAACTCTAATAAATATTATTTAGACACAAAAAATATATTCATTTAGATCATTTAGCGCCTATAACCGGCAGCTAAAAATGTTAATTAAGATATAGCTGGTAAAAAAGATACCTAATCGTTCGAATAGCGACGTCATTACCGGAACCAAAAGTATTTTTTGGTTATATGTGCGATAGCAAACGACCAAAAAATATCGAAGTAAGTCAATGGACCATCTTGTGACAATATTTATCATCATATTAATTCGTACACTTACCGACTACTCCCTCATTCTCAACAAATTCTCAAAACAATCTTACCAACTAAATAAACGCGAATTTATAATTTGCCATTTATAGGCACTAAATGTAGTATATTCCCAATATTTGTCAGAAAAACTATCGTATTTATCTAGTACAATCGAGTCTAAGACGCTCGTGTATTGGTACCCTCACCTTCGGCTCGGGCACCAATCTTCACACCTCGCGTCTTAAACCCGATCACACTTGATAGATAAACTACTATTGTAGTTTCTAATCATTTGCCCTGTTGGTGGATTATAAAATATTTAGTTAAAACAACTAAATATATGATTAGCAATAGGGAATCAAATCATTTTGTTGTCATAACTAAAATTTAGTTGTCAAAAGAAAATTTTTTTCTCAGTGTAATTTAATATGTGATTTAAAAAAAAAATTTTTTTTTTCCGGGATATGAATTATTTTTTATTCAAGTAGTAATTACAAAATATTCATTCGACTATCAAATGGGGAACGAAACAAAATTTTGTGAGATTTTTGAAAGTAAAGAGAGAAAACATTATTCATTAGAGCTAATTAATATTTCCTCACACAAAACAATTCATTTCGAAATAGAATAATTTACAAAAAAAACACATCAAAGTAATTAATTTTTAGATAAATACAAATTTTTTTTTGAGTAATCAAAAATAACAATTTTGTTAATTATTTTTTAGGGAGATTTGACAAAAAAACAGTAGAATTTTTAACGACCCAATTAAATTCAAATTTATAGCACCATGAATAACGTAAACAATTTATTAAATAAACTATATGCTTGTGTGAGACATTAAAAATACAAAATAACTCAGTAGTAATTATTTTTATTGCACAATATAGTTACATATTAAAAGCATTATGTGGAGTTTTTTAAACGATAAATTTCCAAATCACCGTGGTAAGAACGATAAGACTCGCATTATTGGAGCATTGGATATCTTATCGAAGGGACAATCACTGTACAATCCCGACGGCTATTCGTTTTCGCACGAATATCGTTGGATTGACACGGTTGTACAGTTTCCACCTAAATAAACAACATAAGCAGTAACAATAATAATAATTGTGCGCGTAACAGTAGTAGTAACAGTAAAAAATGAAACATGAGTAATTTCTAAGGGAGGATAAATATCGTCTCCTCCGAAAATCTGAGAGGCTCAACACTGTTGCAATTTACGTAGGTTCTTTACTTGTGTGATCATCAAAATTTCAGAATATGTTTCTTTGGCATAAACTTTTTACTCCTCTGAAATCCAACGAGCGAAGTTTAAATATTTAAATTTCGGGCTTAAATTTTCAGCGTAGTCATGATTCTACAAATATAAACCTATTGCTACAACGAGAAAGGAATCAATTTGAAATAAAAAATTCAAATTTCGATCACTTTTGATATTTTCAAAATTCGTGAGCGACCTCTTGAAAATTTTTTATCGAGCTGATTTTTGGAGAGGCTTCTTAAAACATCGTGAACCAACAAATTTTCATAAGAGACTCGAAAAAAAAAAAAAAAATAGTCAGTTTTTTGGGCCACCCTAATATATACATATATATTAGGGTGATTCAAAAAAAAGCTTTAATTTTTTTTTTTGGCTCTCACCCCCTGAAAAGTTAGTGGTTGCCGAAAAACTCGACGTATTTATAAACCGTATTTTCTTCATAAATTTTCTCCATACAATTTTGAATCCTAGACGGAGCAGATCTATAAATAAAATAAAATTTAAATAAATATACCCATGGTCTAAGAAAATATCGAGTAAAAATATGTGATCAAGTATTCGGAGAGTGAGTTTAAAGTAAAATAAAGAAATGTTCCCCACTTGTTGTAGCCATAGAATACCGATCTTTTAGCATAACATGGACACATGCACATGCACATATAATGTGTATCCCAATATGACGCTTGGATACCTATAATTTGAGGGTAATCTTCAAGGGGTAGTAATTTTTCTTACGATTACCTAGTGTGTAATAAAAAATGAAGGTTTATGATGAAAGTTAAAGGGGATTGAAAACCGGTAGATATTTGTAAATGGAAGGGGTTCAATGCTTGACGTTTACAGCCAATTTTTACGGGACTGCATTTTCCGGTAGTGGTTAAATGTTAGTCGAGGTGTGTCTGGTATGGCCCAGTGGAGCGTATTCTCTACCCTGTTGATACTTCACAACCAGCATGCAGACCTACCAGCAATTGACCCTATCCCCAGTCTTGCTGATTGTATGTGTAAATAAACACCGTTTAATACAAGCGATTTACATATTTTTTAAATCATCCTAATAATGTCTCATTGCCATGACAATGAATTTGAAAAAATATTATTAATTTTCATTAGCAATGATAATTTTGCATCAAGCAGTAAAAAATATGGCATGCAGGGTCAAAAGTTTTCCCGGGTGGTAAGGTAAACTACACAGCAATATCACACTTTACGATCGGTTAGGCAATACGTTATAAGCTGTGTGTATTCAGTACGGAGCATACTCGTTTCGCTGTTCTGGCTTTACTGGTATCGGCTACTAGGATTCATACTACCTACGGGTTACACTACACTCGGTTGACTACTGGACATGTTATAAAACCGTTTTCCTCTTTTTATTTTTTTTTTGTACGCCTCGGCTGCTATAGCGGGAGAGGTTGTACTCTGTAATCGGCTCCCTTCAATTATTTTCACTAATTTTATAAATCACCTCTATGACAAAAAAGTACACCAGTGTTTAAAGAACATTTAATTAAAAATTTTATATACCTACATTATTCTAAGAAAAAAATGACCTAAAATAAGATTAGTTGGACGTCAATTGGGATGCCCATCTGTGAGCAAGATATCTCTCGAAAAACTCAATTAATGTTAATATGAAGAGCTCTACACTGAGAAAATTAAATGATTGTGTTTATTATCCTAAATTTTCAGCCCCAATCATCTAGGATGATAAGAACGATTTTAAATGCAAAGATAGTTAGAGCTATAATTTTTATTAATAGGACTAACAATCATTGGATGATAACAGTTACCATCAGAATGATTACAATTACCATCAGGATGATTACAGTTACTATCAGGGATGGTAATTATTATTATGAAAAAATTGATCGAAAATTCAATAAATTTCAAGTAGGAGAAGGGAGGGCAAAATGGGCCCCCTGAAATTTTGGATGCCTCGAAATATTTGGGGGCAAAATGGGCCACTCAAAAAAAATCGTAACAAAAAAATTAACTAGGCGGAAAATAAAAAAAAAATAATTTTTTCGTTACAATTTTGTTTTTTGAGAGGTTCATTTTGCCCCACATATCACATATTGGCCTAAAAATATGATAAAAACAATATAGAGGTCATAACTTGACGGAAAATGAAAATAAAACTTTTTTACTTAATTTTTGAAAGGGTCCTTCGTGCCCCAGGCTTCCCTATTAACATTTAGTATTTTTTTACCCTTGTAAAATGATGGTTTCATTATAATCGAATTAATTGTTATTCTAATTATCTTTGATGGTAACTATTATAATTTCTGATGGTACCAGTTACCATCAGAAATTATAAATATAACTATCTAGGATAATAATCCTAATTAACTCGAGTTAACATCCATGATCGTAATACTTATCATCCAGATGGTAACCATTACAATCTAGATGATTTACACAATCATCTAGATGATATTCATTACTATCAGATTGATAGTAAAAATTTTACCATCACTAGATAATAACTCCAATCATTTAATTTTGTCAGTGTACTGTTTAGGGAATCTTTATTTTGATGTAGAGAATCACTCCACAAAATTCGAACAAAATCCGCCCGGTCACACTCCAAAACAATTTTGTTTGGTGAAATGACCCATTTATATATATGTTCAAAAGTTATCTGAGCTCGAAGTCAAGTTACAGTAAATTCCGAGATTTTCTTACTTTTCCGGTCAAACTATCAGACTTATCACAAAATTTCATTAGGAATTTTTTGGAAACAATTATATTCCCTACAAATTATTTCGGACAAAAATTTTTTAAATTCCGCATTGTTTTCTAGTTATTTTCATTTTAAAGTCAAGCTCTTAGAATCAATCAGAACACGTTTTTTTTTAGAGCTCGACATCAAAATGGAAATAACTAGAAAGGTGTGCAGAATATGAAAAATCTTTATTGTAGATAATTTATAGTGAATGAAATGGTCTACAAGAAAGTTCTTGACTTGTGAAATTTTTTTTTTCCCAGGTTATCCAAATGGGAAATCAAAAATCACGAAGAGGCACCACTTAATATTAATATTAAGAGTTCAAACTTTACTAAAATTTTTATTTCATCATGTTGAACCATATTTTCACGGTAACTAAAGAAAAAAAAATAATTTTTTTTTTTCGCCCACCCTAATATATACGTATATATTGTATACCTGTATACACGGAAAGAAAATTCGAGCAAAATTTACGATGTTAATATCGTAATCGTGGACAAGACTTTCCTCCACTTTCAATATGAGTTATATTGTTTGCTATTTAATATCGTAATTTTAACAAAGACTTTTAGGATTAAAAATTACTTTTCAAATTACAATTTAATATCTAAAAAAAAAAGAAATAAAAATTACAATTCAAATCTATATTTATTTCTACATTTATCTTTCTATGTACTTTTGAATAAAATAAATATTACAGTGCTGCCTCTGTTACAATACGATGTGAGCTCGAAAAATTACGATAATTGATCGTAAATTTTAAATATTAACTGCGTCCACCGCAAGAGGCGCTCTCATGACTTATGAATGTATATTCAAATCGTTTATATGGACCTTAAAAATAAATTTTGTGTAAGTCCTCGGGGGCCGAGTGGTCCAAGGCGTCCGACATTTCGCACTCGAAAGGACTTGGTTTCGAATCCTACGTCCGGACGATTATTATTTTATTCTCTTATTTAAAGTTTCTCTTCAAATTTTACGATATTCACATCGTAATTTTCACTAGGGAGCTTAAGGAGGTTCGAGACTGATTATCTTTCTAGGGGATCTCGTAGATCTTCTATTGTAATTTTGCAAGATTACAACTCCTACACACCAAAATTTCATTGATAGAATATATTATACATTGACTTAGTTTTAAGAATTAACACAATATATTTTTATTATTATTGCATGAAATCATAAAAAATAATTTTATTTAATCAAATAATTTTTTTTTAATAAAATAAGTGATTAAAAAATAAATACGGAAGTACGGCAACAGCGCGCTAGTTTGTAGTAATTTTTTTGTGTACTATTGTTGGTCACAAGGTTTATTACTAGATAGAGCTCAGGTCTAACACCAATGATTATCAGTTATTCAAATTTCCCGCGGTCGTCATTTTACGCTGTTGCCGTCGTTTCTTAGCTTCACGACACATGTGACGTCATTAAGTAAAATTTGCCGCTTATTTTATTAATAATTTAATAATAAACCTATGATGAAACTTAAAAAAAATATTAATGTGTTCAGAAATGTTCAATTATTTGATACTGAATAATTTGTAGCGATGGTATTATTGTAGCAAAAGCTATAGCACTTTAAAAAATTATTCCCATTTACGCCCGTGTATAAGGACAAATTTTGAAAATTTATTTCTCGAAAACGGTGTAGTGAATCGATTTGAAATTTTAAGAGTGATCTTTTTTTTTATAACTCTTTCGGTGAAAAAAATTTCAGAATTTTGGTATTATTTTGAAAATCGGTCTTGAACCTCCTTAAGACTTGGTATTATTTGTCTCAAGTATCATTTCTTAAATGAAATTTCCAACGCTACATTGTAAAAATTAAGATTTGAAAGTCTAGTCCACCACTACAATAATCAATGAAACAAATTACGATATTATTATCGTAAATTTTGCTAGAATTTTCTTTCCGTGTATTGTATACATATATATTGTATATATATATATATATATGTATATAATTTAAATAACAGGGGAAAATTTTTTTTTTTAAGATTTGAGTATTTTGAACTTGTTGACACATCAGTGGATCGAATAAGATACCAGCGGGTAAGGCCTATCGGGTAATAAGGCCTAGATGACATTAATGATATTTAAAATAATCGCCCTAGCTAAAGGCTACTCTAGAAGAAGGGTCTTACATAGAGATGTTACGACAAATTTATAGAGTCCCGATACCACGTTCCCTGTATTCTATATTTTATCATTCATCGTATGCTATCGCAGCGCAGAAGAAATTATAAAAAACAATCTAGTTTTCTGACTCTTACAAAGAATATTGATAGTTTTAAGTGTTGTTGAACAAAACAATCTAGTCTTCTGATTCTTAAAAAGTATTGTTGCTAAATTTAAGTGATGATTCATCTCGAATAACAATTTTATGAAGTATAGTTAAGCTATTCCTCCCGGGGAAAAAGGTTTAGATCTGATCATATATAATTATAACTGATCAGATCTGACAAAATAGATCTGGCCAGATCGTTAAATTGTCTCTATCAGGCGAGATCTGGCCAGATCTGATCAGATATAAATATATGTAGTCAGATCTGAACCTTTTTCCCCGGTGATCCCTACTAAAAAAAAATATTAAATTGTGAAAAAAAAAAGATAATTTTAATTCAATCCGAAACGTAATCTGATTTATTAGGAACATTACTTAGAGGAATTACAAATCATTATAATTAATTAAAAAATCCCGGTCACTGCTGGGCTCGAACCTGCATCCTTCCGATTCAAAGTCTTTGATGCTATCCACTGCGCTGACCCACGTATGTGATCGCGTGAGTGTAAATAACTACATATGAACAATTTTCAATAATAATACAATGTATACATGATTATATCTGAGCAGATATAATAAGATCTGATTATGTAAAGTGTTGTATTTAGTTTAGATGAAGTTGTATCTAATCTGATCTTACGAGATACACGCAGATCTGACCAGATATTAATAATTTTCTATAAAAATAAGACGTATACATGATTATATCTGAGCAGATATACTGAGATCTGATTATTTAAAATGTAATTAATTCAAATGTAGTTATATCTGATCAGACCATACGAGATATACGCAAATCTGACCAGACATAAACAATTATCTATAAAAGTAAGACGTATACATGGTTATATCTGAGCAGATATAATAAGATCTGATCATATGAAATGTTCGATTTAGTTCAGATATAGTTATATCTCATCAGATCTCAGGAGATATACGCTGATCTGACCAGATATAATTATGCCTGATATTAAATCTAGCCCAGATCTAATTATATCTGATTAGATCTGATCGGATATAACCAGTGGTTGGTCAGATATAATAAGATCTGATCATGTCTAAATATTAGATCTGATCAGATATAAATAGATCTGCCAAGATATAATTTTATCTGGTCCGATATAATTATATCTTGGCAGATCTAAATCATTTTCCCCGGGCAGTTTGTTTAACCCATAGGCCTTATTACCCTACCGTAGTGAAATAAGGTCTATTCGTATGGTTTTTGTGAAAGTATAATTTTTTATTTATTTATGGTAAAAATTACCAATACTTCATAACATTTTATGGCCAATGTATTGAAATAGAGATTAATGATACATTTCGATAATTAAATGCAATATTTTCGATTCTATTCAAAATCTCCCTTAGTTAGGCCTTAATACCCTCCGGTACCTTAGACTAATACATGTTTTTGTAGGAAATTGAACGTTCTACAGAAAGGTCTCTTATCACTTTTTGATAAATTCATCTGTTCAAAAGTTAGTAAAGCTCGAAATAGTGTTACAGTAAATTTCAAGATCCTTTTACTTTTCAGGCGAAACTATCAGGGTTTATCACCTAATGTTATAGGGTATTTTTTTTTTTTGACAATTTTATTCTCTGCAAATTATTACCAATCAAGTTTTTTTATAACTGCTGCCTTTAAAGTTCAATATTCGAGCGACGTGTGGCACGAGTAAAATAGGTCTTTCTCTCGATAACTCGACGAAACCATAGAACGATATCGAAAAATCAGCTGTTGGACTTTTCAGCATGATTTTACTGTGCTGAAAAGTAATTTTTTATTCTAACTCGAGTTAGAAAAAGATAGTAATACTTTTTTCTCCATATACTCCTACTGTCGCATTTGTCCTGAAATTCGCACATGCGCAAATAGAAAGACGACAATTGGAAACCAGCATTATGATCATGTGTTTCCTATTCTTATTGAATATCATAACCTCTGTGTTTGTATTTTGAAAATTATATTATTATCATGTTATTTATTGTTTATTAAAAATTTTCACATCATTAAAAACAGTCATAGATTTTAGTAAGCAATGACCGATTTAACGCGACTGTGTACTCCGTCAAATTTGGTTGCTACGGCACAAAAAGCGACACTTAATCTTTGACCTAAAAAATCAAAAGCGTTGTGCAACAAAGCTTATGAAAAGTTTTTAGATTGGCATAAATTAAATAAGACACAATCGTTCTCCGAGACGGCAATATTAGCCTATTTAAATCACCTGTCTAAAATATTATCACCATCAACATTATGGTCACAATTTCCTATCTAATAAAAACAACAATTTTATTAAATCATATTGCTGACATAAAAAATTATGGGAAAGTCGCGACGCGATGAATGAAGGGTGGTGAGACCACGTGACGGACGGAGGGTTCATTATTAAAAGAAAAGAAGCCTGGTGGTTGATTCATGCATTATCAATTCAAACATTCGATTTGATTTTATTTTCAAGAAAAGTATTGTAATTATTCAAATTTTTCCCCAATTTATTACATATAAGAATTCTCCAATTTCATTTTATTGAATTAATATAAATCAAATTTAGGATTACCTGCGTTAATACCGGTGGACCAAATATCCGCGACAAAATATCTTCGCGACAAAGTATCACAGTATCCTTTTTTCTCAGGTTTTGTGTTAGTGGAAATATTAATTCTATAAGTCTATACGGTTGAAATAGTACGGTGCCTTTTTTTCAGAGGGTTTGTGTGTGTGGATACATAAAATATATAAACTATAACCGGTCAGCCTGGTAGCTGGGCTAGCTCTTGTTCTGGCCTAAGGTTACTTATAATTAGCTCAATCAAATTTGTTTGTGAGCTGGGGGAGGGGGAGGGGGGCTCGCCTCGTTCCCCTGAAATCTGCGCGTATAAACTATAAAAGGAAAGGACCTGATGGTTCATGAAGGAAAAAATTTTGTTTTACATTATTAAAGAGAAAATATTATATTTACTTAACCAAATATCCATTTTACAATATGAAAGTTCCCTCGATAAAATTAAATGTATAGCAATTAAGTATTAAATAAATTTTACACGGGAGGAGACTAAGTATAATTTTGATTGGGAAAAACGGAATCCCACTTACGCTGTACCTTACTGCGCGCTTCATCCTTGTAGGTGTAGGCGGAAATTGACCCTCAGCAGACGCGACAGCAACGATGTAGACCCAATTTTCGGTGGTAGAAAATTGCAGGAAATAAAGTTATTCACTGATGGTGGTTGGTGGTCAAAAGGACAATAGTTGACAGGTATTTACTGTTAAATCCTCACTTGTAAAAAATTATTTTTGCTGGCGCGAGTCAGTGGACGTGATTGTTTATCGCACCCCGTACTCACACGCAATCACCATATTGCATTAGTAATTGTTGTTTTGATGAGTCATGGGATTAAGCGAGGTCTCGCGCGAATTATTATTTGCGGACGGGATGCTCACAGCGGGAAATCATACGCAGACACTAGGTTAGGTATTTCGTGGAGAAGAGTATTAGCGACTCCGCATACCAAAGCGAACAGTGCAGTAACGTTTTATTTAAGCGTCCACACTCCTCAGGGTTTGTCTTGCAGAGCTTCTCTGTGCAATAGAGGGCGTGGGTAATACTTCCGTTTAGTTAAGACCGTAAAATTTGTTAAGTTATCGTGGCTCGTCAACCCGCATTATATTATTTTTTATACTAAGTCATTTGTAAAGAAATATCTATGCCCAGAGAATTGTACTATTTTTGCAAAATAAAATTTGTTTGTTTCCTTTAAATACAAATTTTGAATTTACTTGAGTTACGCGATCCCTACCTCAAATCCTGGACACGAGGAGCCAAAATATCATTAGAGAAGCAAACTGCTAGGTCTTTCAACCTTCCGTAACGTTACAGGTTTTCAATGTAATTTCATGAAATTTTTTTAAATTTTATAAATTCTTGCAAAATTTTTTCGAATTTTAATAGTACAAATTTATAAAATTTCATGGAAATATTCTTTCCCGGATTATTATATTGCGTTACAAATGCTATGAGGTCGTATACCTGCAAAATATACCGCTAACAAGCCATAAGGGCGTATACAATTTTTTTTTCTCGGATATTGACGTAATCATCATCCGTCTTGACGTCTTGTCCATCCAATGGCAACTCAGACTTGGGCTCAGCAGAATTTTCACCACGTTTTTTTTCACATCATTTACCTACCCTAGATAGTTTAAATGTTAATGATCATGAACTCTACGGGGTTAATAATAATAAATTTCTTTTTAGTTAAATTTATTTGTTTCGTCGATGTATGGGCCAATTGACTTAAGTCTGGCAACGAAGCATGAGCCAGAACTCGCAATCAGGACTGGCCCTGTGTTATCATTCCAGGCTTCTACCAAGGCTGGACCACGGCTGGTTTCCAAGCTTGGTCCAAGGTCCTACACACTTGGGCCAAGCCTAGGCCTGTCGTACTTTTCTCTCTTAGTAAAAAAATTGAACGAAATAAATGTTTCATTCAATCTCTACGTATATTTTGTTCATTGCATACTGTTACTATTATCAATATCAATGCAAATAAAATAATTATTCAATATTATTCCTTTATTTAAGAATTGCACTGAGCAATTTAAATATTGTAATTTCACATATCGATTCGGATCTGAACATCCGATGCTTGTGTATACATCCGTACCAACAACATGTATATAAACACGCATTCATATATGTCCATTAAAATAGCAGTGCTAGTATAGTATATTGATTTTACCGTGGTATGAACATGAATAGATATAAAAACCCTTTTGCTGGAAAATATAAATATCATTTACTATTGGTACGCAGATTAAATAATTTATGTAAGCGGAAAATTATTAATTATACATCATGTACATTTGTTTGGTGAATAATATTTACAGAGAAAAACGAATCATTTTTTCTACAGCAGTTAAGTGTTGAAGGGTGTTCTACACAAAATATAAAAACTTCTCTTGAATAATTTTATGTTGGGCATCTTGTTAAAAAAAATAAAAATATATTATTATAAATGTTTAAAATGAGTCATACAAAGTTTTAAATACTATCGCTAGTAATTGAGCTAGCGAAAACCATTTGCTGGGGAACGGTTGTGTGGTAAGCTGGCAACCCTCTTTTGACAGACTGACGAATGTCGAGTGGGAACAATTGGGAAATTCAACATAAAGCAGGTAGAAGTAAAGTGAATAAAATGAAAAAAAAAAAAAAAAAAATGAAGATAGGAATTAAATAATAGTTCTGAAATTATATATCCTACCAAAAACAGATTCTCTGTATAAAGTCGCGTCAAGTACACGTTTAAAATTTTTTAAAAGTAAAAAAAAATTATTTTTTACAAAAACAAAAAATCGGTCTGTCGGTTGACCCTGCGGGCCAGCCCCAAAACTTCCCGCGTATTTCGAGCTCCTTGAGCTTGAAAAATTGTAGTAGATACATTTTCGAGCTCGAAAATACTTTTGTATGCTTTTGTTTTCAAAGAATAACGTTTTTTACAATTTTTTCTACAACGATATCGCTCGAACGAATAAACCGATTGAGACGTTTAAGGTGGCAGTCGACGCGTTTCATTGAGTTCTATAACTGATCAAATTTTGAAATTGATTCATCGAGTCATTTTTGAGAAATTTTCAAAATACTAAAAAATTTTTTTTTTTTAATTCTTTCGACAACGGTTTCTCTTGAAAGAATTAACCGATTTTGATGTTTGAGGTGGCATTCGACGCGGTGTATGAATCTCCAGAGCCCAGTCCATTTTGGAATTAATCCATCGAGCCCGTAAAAAGTTATCCAAAAAAAACATTTTTGAAAAAAGTTTATTTTTGGAATATCTCCGAACGAGCCCTACCGATCAAGCTCAATTTTTTTTCAGCTTCAAGATATTGAAAAACTGCGTCGAATGACACCTTGACGATCAAAATAGGTTGATCCGTTCAAAAGTTATAGATATTTACATACGTACGTACGTACGTACGTACGTACGTACGTACATACATACATACATACACTCGGACATCATCGTGAAATTAGTCAGAATAGCTTTCTAGGACCTCACAACGTCGACATCTGTTGGAATTTCGATTTTCACAAATCGGACTGAAACCGATAACTTCCCGAATTTTTGAAAATTTGCAATTTTCTTAGCGGGAAGTTAAAAAAGTCAAATCGAAAAAATACCAAGTACCTAGTATGATTCAAAGTCATGGTAAACATTTTCATAAAATTAAAAAAAAAATTGTATAACAAAATTTCAATGTATTTGGCGTGCTTACAAAGTAGTGAAAAAAGAACATGTTTTGATTTTATCAGAAAGTAATTTTGCTGGAGTTCATGTAGTAAAGCTTCGGACTTTTCCATTTTTCACGAAGATCCATCAAATTCAGTTCAAAAGTTGACTCGATAAAAATTGTAAATTTTTAGGCAAATTTTATGTCAATTTATCGTTGATTTGACTTGAAAAATTGTTAAGTATACTTTTACCCTCAAATTGTAGACAATTTCATATGTAAATTTGCTTACTTTCTGAAATGGTCAGAATGAACGTTACTGACTTTTTTTATGAGTGTGACTGTAACAGACATTATTAAAATTTAAACTGATTAATAAATAAAATAAATAATTAGTAAAATAACCCGTGAAAAATGAATCATACATGGCCATGCATGAATGCTCCATGCATGGCCATGTATGTAAATTGGCCAGACATGGCCATGTATGGCCATATATAACCATGTATGACCATGCATGGCCATGTATGACCATGCATGGCCATGTATGACTATACATAGCTTGATACGGCCATACATGACTTGATATGACTAGGTATAGAAATTTTAACTAAATAAAAAAAAAATTTTTTAATTTTTTTTTTTTTTTTTAATTATTTTGGCGACGCAGAGATTATCAGATATGCGAATAATTGAATTCCTAATCGAATTGGAAATTTTTAATTCAGAGAAAAAACGCTAGACTTATTAATAACACCACCCGCTTTAGTAGGATTCGAACCCGGGACCTTCCGTACGAGAGACCGACGCTTTGTCGACTAAGCTATGCGACTGACAGTTACAACGAAGTTTACTTGTGCTACGTAAGATTGAAAGGATATAATCACTTTCGAAAAAGCAAAATATAATCATCAATATGCTGTTAGTGATATCAAAAAAATTTTCTATTTTTTTTTCACTACAACATCCTGTTTATAAGTAATTGTAATAGTCAGCTCAAATTTTTTATATCCGTGAAAAATGAATCATACATGGCCATGCATGGCCATATATGAATCATACAAGGCCATGTATGGTCATGCATGGTCATGTATGGCTATATATGTCAGTGATTAGTTGGACATATATGGCCATGCATGGCCGTATATGGTTCATACATGGAGCATATATGACCATACATGGAGCATATATGGCCATACATAGGCATACGAACTTTTTTAATTTTTTTTCTTTCATTATCTCATAAACAACAAGACCTACAAAAAAAATGTAAATGACAATTTTATAGGAAATTTAATTTCCTACAAAAAAGGACCCTAGCACCGAATCACTCAGATCGATATTTTCTGAGATATTAGTCAAATAAAAAATCAGTATTTTCTAAGTTTTGATTCGACATTTTATGGGAATTCAATGCTACGTAAACTTCGATAATTAATATCTCAGAAAATATCGATCGTAGTGATTTAGTGCTAAGGACCTTTTTTGTAGAAAATTGAATTTTCTATAGAATTGTTATTCATATTTTTTCTGTAGGTCTTGTTGTTTATGAGATAATGAAACAAGAATTCTATGAAAAAATTTAGTTTAGCGGTCCGTACTACCCCACTCGTATGAGTTACGACTTCGCGATAATGGGTACTTTTGAAGAGCATTCAATTCTGAGAAAATCCCGACTTTGGGCGAGATGATGTCATAAAATGCCACGGAGTTACAAAAGTTTAAAACATAAAAACCCAAGTTTACGTGTATTTTGAATGGGAAATCTTCGCCTGCTCTGGGAAAGTACTTTATATTAAGATCAAGGGCTTAAACTCTCAGGAAATTTTTTGGAGGGTATTTCCAACAAAATTTCGGGATGGGAGCGAAAAAAAATAGTCGCTAAAAGAAGCAGTCTAATATATAGTCATCCATGACTATGTATGACCATGCATGGCCATACATGGCCTTGTATGATTCATATATGGCCATGCATGACTGTATTCAAAAAGTTCATATGCCCATGTATGGCCATACATGCTCCATGTATGGCCATGTATGAACCATATACGGCCATGCATGGCCATGTATGTTCAATTAATCACTGGCATATATAGTCATACATGTCCATACATAGCCTTGTATGATTCATGTATGACCATGTATGACCATGTATGCTCCATGCATGAACCATACACGGCCATGCATGGCCATGTATGTTCAATTAATCACTGACATATATAGTCATACATGTCCATACATGGCCTTGTATGATTCATGTATGACCATGTATGACCATGTATGCTCCATGCATGAAACATATACGGCCATGCACGGCCATGTATGTTCAATTAATCACTGCCATATATAGTCATACATGTCCATGCATGGCCATACATGGCCTTGCATGATTCATGTATGACCATGTATGCTCCATATATGCTCCATGCATGAACCATATACGGCCATGCATGGCCATGTATGTTCAATTAATCACTGACATATATAGTCATACATGTCCATACATGGCCTTGTATGATTCATGTATGACCATGTATGCTCCATGCATGAAACATATACGGCCATGCACGGCCATGTATGTTCAATTAATCACTGCCATATATAGTCATACATGTCCATGCATGGCCATACATGGCCTTGCATGATTCATGTATGACCATGTATGCTCCATGCATGGCCATGTATGCTCCAGGCATGAACCATATATGGCCATGCATGGCCATGTATGATTCATTTTTCACGGGAACATTTAAAAAAAATACGAATTTAAAAACTTTTCAAATCGGTAAGTGCATTTTTTATAAATATTATTTTTTTAATTATTTACTCTATTGATTTATAATTTTGAATTTGTCTGCTGTCTGCTACATTTACACTCATTTTTTTTTTCTTGAAAAGTTGCCTTTGAATTGAAGGAAAATTGAATGCAAATTTTTAGTTTCAACTTTTGCTGTCAAATTATCAGAAAATTCGGGCAGCAAATTCCAGGTAATTTCAACATCAAATTACCGTCAATTTCAAGCTGAAGTGGCTGTTAGGGACTTACTGTCGATTGGTTAATCATATCCTGATATCAATAATTTCAATATCGATTGTTTTGATTTTTTTCTAACCCAGACAGCCACACTATGCTCAGCAAGTTCTGCAGTAAAACATTTTTGGCTAACGTAACAACAAGTTATCTAGCAAGCCTTGGCTGGATAATACTTGTGTGCAAGTTGATGCAAATCAACTGCCGTTATCTGAATGTAATTTGACAGAAAAACTTGCCGTTAATTTCAAGTGAAACTTTCGATAAACTTAGCATCATTATCTGACAGGAACACTCAAAGTCAAATTGAATTTTCAAGTTACAGAAAAATTACTGTTAACTTATTGCGGTTAAGGTGGCTATCAGGGTAAATTTCATATGAAACTATAGTAAAAAATACAGACTGAAGCTCCACTGGTGGCGAAAAAATTAATCATTGCTAAGAAAAATTATATTATTTACTGAATCATGGCATTTCTTACAACTTTTTATTCTCTGGCAGTGCCCTTTACGCATGAAAAAATTTGTAAAATTATTAAAAATGGGGGTGCTATAGTATATGCTGGCCTAATTTAATTATTTAAATTAATTCTCATAACAAAAATGGGTAAAGTTTCATAATTTTATGACGAACAATCAATCATCTTTCGACTGAAAAAGGAATTTCTTAGAAATTTTTTTTTTTTTTAAAAAGTTTTTAAAAATTGGAGCTAAATACCGTTCTGTCTACGGTATAGAGACACGGTAGGCTCGCGCCATGACCCTTCACACATATACATTTGTTTGATTTGAACGTGTACTTGGCGCGAGACACTACCGTGTCTCCTGATCTAGTGATATACTGAGAGGAAAAAATGATTTTCTGAACTCTAAAAACCATAGTTTAATGAGACCTCCACTATTAACTGCAGTTTTGTTAATTGACATGATATAAGTTAACAGTAACAGAAAAGTATAATTAAGGTGAGTATTCAGTAGTAAATTTAGCAGTTTCTTATTCAGCATGCCCGGGAAAAAATTTTTTTATAGAATTTCAAAAAATTCACAAAAATTTATCAAATTGCATGAACTTATACTAACTAAAGTCTGTGAAATTCCGTGAAATTTTATAATTCCATAAAATTTTTTACAATTATATATAATTTCATGAAGTTTTATAAAATTAATGAAGTTTTCATAATTGTTATTGAGATCTTCAGGAGTTAATGTTATAGAATTCTACATATTTTTATGAAATTTAAATTTCAATTTAAATTGTAAATTTACAGACTTTTATAAAATTTGAAAAAAACTTATGAAATTTTATAAAAAACCATGAGATAATTCTATGAAATTTCATAAAAGTTCACAACGTTTCACATAACTTTGTAAAGTTTTGTGAAGTTTCATAAAATTTTGGGAAATTTCATAAAAGGCCAATACTCTGTTTTCGTGTAATTGCATGAATTTTTATTGAATTTCATAAAAATTTATAAAATTTTACATAATTGTTATGGAGGTTCCAAGGACTAAGTTGTATGGAATTTTTAACTTCCCGCTAAGAAAATTGCAAATTTTCAAAAATTCGGGAAGTTATTGGTTTCAGTCCGATTTGTGAAAATCGAAATTCCAACAGATGTCGATGTTTTGAGGTCCTAGGAAGCTATTCTGACTAATTTCACGATGATGTCCGAGTGTACGTATGTATGTATGTACGTACGTATGTAAATATTTATAACTTTTGAACGGATCAACCGATTTTGATCGTCAAGGTGTCATTCGACGCAGTTTTTTAATATCTTAAAGCTGAAAGAAATTGAGCTTGATCGGTAGGGCTCGTTCAGAGATATTCCAAAAATAAACTTTTTTCAACAATGTTTTTTTTGGAGAACTTTTTACGGGCTCGATGGATTAATTCCAAAATGGACTGGGCTCTGGAGATTCATAAGCCGCGTCGAATGCTACCTCAAACATCAAAATCGGTTCATTCTTTCAAGAGAATCCGTTGTCGAAAGAATTAAAAAAAAAAATTTTTTAGTATTTTGAAAATTTCTCAAAACCGACTCGATGAATCAATTTCAAAATTTAATCAGTTATAGAACTCAATAAAACGCGTCGACTGCCAGCTTAAACGTCTCAATCGGTTTATTCGTTCGAGAGATATCGTTGTAGAAAAAATTGTAAAAAACGTTATTTTTTGAAAACAAAAGCATACAAAAGTATTTTCGAGCTCGAAGAGCTTGAAAATGTATCTACTACAATTTTTCGAGCTCGAGGAGCTCGAAATACGCGGGAAGTTTTGGGGCTGGCCCGCAGGGTCAACCGACAGACCGATTTTTTTTATTAAATTTCATTTTATTACATAAAGTTTAAGAAAATTTCATAGAATTCTAAAAAATTTTGTGTAACTTTACATAATTGAATCTTTCGCCTTACACAAAATGTTACAAAATTTTATTAAATTATGTTAAATTTTCTAAAGATTACTTCTTGGCTTCTAACTAATTTTTACAAATAATTTTAGAATTTTATAATTCTATAAAACTGCATAATTTCATGAAATTTCGTATAATTCCAAAAAATTTTAGGAATTAAAAAAAAAAATTTACCAATGCTCCTCCGGATCTTGATAATAAACATGCAAAATTTTTATGATATTTTATATAATTTCATAAAATTTTACTAAATTTTATAAAATTTTAAAAAATTTCATAAAAGTTCATTATCTTATAATTATATAACACTTCATGAAATTTCATAAAATTATATCAAATTTCGAATGAAAGTTTAAAACTCCATATCTCGGTAAATATACCATATATTCATTCGTGATTACGTACGTGATTCGGTGCAGTTGATAGCAGCAATGAAATCGAAATGATGTAGGTTCGAGCCCAGCAGTTGGCAGGATTTTTCCGTCAATAAAAAATATAATTAGTCTGTCTCAGTAATGCTATCATCCATTAGATCGATGCGTCAAATCTAATTGCAATTTTTTTTTTCGTGATCTAATATTTTTTACGAAAAATTAATGGTGACTGTTGAATTTTATGAAATTTCATTAAGTTTGGAAAACTTTGGAAATTTTCTTAAAATTTTACCAGGCTAATTTTATCATGGAATTTAATAGATCTTTATGACTTGTTATGAAATTTTATGAATTTTTATGGAATTTTCATCATAAAATTGCATGAATTTTCATCAGTAAAATGTTATAAAATTTCATAAGTGAAATTTTTTCCGTGTGTCCAGAAGAAAATTGTTATGACAACATACTTCTATAGTTAACAACCCTAATTCGATATAATTATCATCACAATATAAATATTGGCTGGGTGCGCGACGAAAATGACATCTGTCGACCGCATTAAATCATCCTCAAAAAGCACAGAGAGAATACGGCATGTTTTTATAAACAAATAATTATAATATTTAAAGATTGCGAAATATATGTGCAATACTATATTTGAAACGAAGAAAAAAATTAATCAGATAGCGCTCAAAAAATTAAGTATCAACAATTTTAATAAATACACAATAAATATTATTTTGAACGATATAAGGTTAGCTAGTAATAGCAACAATAACAACAATAATGGTCATAATAACAAATAAGTTAAAATAATCATGATTACAATTTTTTTCGAATTTCAAAATATTAATTAGCATTAAGTAAATAAATTAAAGTGATTTCAATTATTCGTAATTTAAAATTTCAAAAATCAATAATTTAAAAAACTTTGTGTTAAAAATTTATAATTAAAAAAATTCCCTGTAGTAATTTTCAGCCAAAAATGGATATCTTGGATAAAAATATGCAAAACTTGCAATTACTATTGTTGCCAGTATTTTTGCAATTAACAACATAACAACTATTTGTTCTCATTTTTTAACACTGCTTTCATTTGACTATTCACAAGACAAGTGCGATTTAACGCGTATTTCATCCACTGCGAGCGCTGCAATCGATTCGATTGTCCCTACCTTATACTCCGCACCCTGCCAATAGTTACCACTTTTAAGAATTTATGGTTTTAGCTACTACATTAGTTTATTGCCGCTAATTATTTCAACAATGATAAGTTCAAAAAATTATTATTGTTATTTTTTTAACTTCTCGCTAAGAAAATCAACGATTTTCAAAAAATTCGGGAAGTTATTGGTTTCACCCCGATATTCAAAAATCGGGTTTTCATCATATGTTGACGTTTGAAGGTGCGAGGATGCTACTCAGACATTTTCAGAGCGATCTTTGTATGGGTGTATGTATGTGTGTGTGTGTGTGTGTGTGTGTGTGTGTGTGTGTGTGTGTGTGTGTGTGTGTGTGTGTGTGTGTGTGTGTGTGTGTGTGTGTGTGTGTGTGTGTGTGTGTGGATGTAAACCTCTCATATCTTTTTAATGAATGAACCGATTTACATTTTTTTTTTTGCGGCAATCGGAAGATTTCTTCTCAATTTAGATTTTCAGGGAATTTTAGATCATTTAGTCGAATAGTCTCTGAGATATTTAAGAAATACGAAAAAAAAATTTTTTTTTCCGTTTTTTTTTGGATATTTTAAAAACTGTCGGATCGATCAATTCCAAAATCTAATCAGCTCTAAAACTTGATAAAAGCTTTCGATTGACACCAAGAACGTCTCAATCAGATAATCTGTTCGAAAGATATCGTCGACGAAAGAAATAGTAAAAAACTGTTTTTTGCAAATATCATCGTAATGACCCAACCAATCATTTACCAAATTTTATCCGCTCTAGACCTCAATAAAACACGCCGATTGCAATCTTAAACAACCCAATCAGATAATTCATTCGAGAGATATCGTTGACGGAATAGTCAATGTAAAATCTGTATCAGCTTTTTTCATTGAATAACATCATATTTACTGAACAACGTAACTCAAAACTAATATGTTCTTGTTAATGTAAGTCATTGGAAGTGGCTTCTTAAAAATCATCATGTTCGCTCGTTTCACGATATACTTACACCATATAGATACAACGTATCACGTTAACTTATTTTTGAGCGAACTATTGAACATAATTGTAAATAAATATGTAAAAACGCTTATATATTAATTATTTTGAAGTCTAAATTTTTCAATTTTAACTGTATTCTGTACTGGCGATGGTTTTTTCTGTAGTTCCCCTTGCTTCTATACTCTTACAGTGTTTAGTTTGTCTGTGATTGATTTATATTATACTTATCACTATAGCTATATTGAATTTATCTGGTGCTGGTGAAGATAGAATTGCAGAGTGTAGAACTATGAGTTGGCGCTGGTTTACAACTGGAGCTGGTTCACGCAACGTTTCTTGCCCGTTGTCAAAACTGCTTCGAAGTCTGCTTGGCTATTCACTCGTACTCTCGTGCGCTCGTACTCGTGTGCTGGTGCTCGTGTGCTCGTACTCGTATGCTCTCGAACTCTCAAATGTCTGTAAATCACGTTAGGTCTCAGTGAGATTGTCAAGCATTGGCCGTAAGGAAAGACTACGATAGGAGTCATTGATCTGAGAGTGAATGAACAGTCCTCAGGGATCCACGTCTGTGATGGGAGTCGTGATCCTGCAAGCGAGCGATAGTCCTCAGGGATTCACACCTGCGATGAAAGTCGTGATCCTGAAACTGATTGATAGTACTCAGGGATCCACGACTGCGATGGGAGTCGTGTTCCTGAGATCGAGTGAGTAGTACTCAGGGATCCACGACTACGATGGGAGCCGTGATCCTGAGAGCGAGCAATATTCTTCAGGGTTTCACGACTGCGATGGGAGTCATGATCCTGAGACTGATTGATAGTACTAAGGGATCCACGACTACGATCCGGAGCTGTGATCCGGAGACAGAGTGAATAGTACTCAGGCATCCATGATTGCAATGGGAGTCATGGGTCTGAGCGAGAGTAGGCAGTATGGGAACTGCTGGCTGAGCAATAGATGTAGGTTTGAGTTTAACCGGAGAAGGTATAATTAATGTGATTTACGTACCAACTTGCTAATCGTACTGAAAATAGCAAACTCTTCGACTGTAGACTGCACTGTGTGCGCTCCGACTGTCGACTGTCGACTTCGTAGCTGCGTATTGCCTCGTATCGGGAGTGATGATAGCTGATGACGGTTGATAACTGCTGCTGGTCGATGAAAGGAAATATCTGGATCTGCAAGAGTAATCTGCAACCAGGAACTCACTGATTGCAATTATCGCTGCTTGCAAGTGAGACACTTAACACTGAGTTGATGATAAACGCAACGGATATAACTGATGAGAGATATGAATGCGATGAGATAGAAACCAAGAACTGTTCACTGCGATGGATCGGAATGAACTGATTTCGTTGACCTGGGCCTCAGGACTCGGTGGTTGAAGAATTATAAAAAAAAAGGACTCGACTGTACCCGAGTATTTTTCCGTTGGAAAAATCCAGAATATTCTAGTTCGAAACAACGAAATTATTGTTGAATACTCCTTGCGACTGAAAGAAAAGTTTATACAAAAAAAAAACTTAAGCCAGGAGAGAGTTGAGATGTTCCAGATGTGGACATCTCGATCAAGCGCTGCGTTGTACCCATGGTTTATGGCCCCAGCCAGTGCTGGAAAGTCGTAAAAAAGGGCTCTCGGGTTGCCTGGCTCGCAGGACGAGTTGTTAAAATTAGAAAGTTCAGGTAGAATTTTTACAAATATTGAAAATATTTGAAGTATAATATTTTAGCATTTTATTTAAAATTTTAGACGACAAAATGATGTATTTTTATGTTGGATTATTTCAACACACAGCCAAGGTGGAGGGTAGGGTATTACTATAATGGTCAAGTACAGTATGAGCACGTCAGGCCCCAGCCACACAATGAAGGCAGAAAAAGTAAGCAGTTGCGATATCAAGACAAGAAGTATAAAAGGCCGTAAATACAGCGATACACTGGAGCAATTGAAAAAAAAAAAATCGGTCTGTCGGTTGACCCTGTGGGCCAGCCTCAAAACTTCCCGCCCATTTCGAGCTTCTTGAGTTCGAAAAATTGTTGTAGATACGTTATCGAGCTCTTCGAGCTTGAAAATACTTTTGTATGCCTTTGTTTTCGAAAAATAACGTTTTTCAGCATTTTTAACTTCCCGCTAAGAAAATTTCAAATTTTCAAAAATTCGGGAAGTTATTGGTTTCAGTCCGATTTGTGAAAATCGAAATTTCAACAGATGTCGACGTTTTGAGGTCCTAGGAAGCTATTCTGACTAATTTCACGATGATGTCCGAGTGTATGTATGTATGTACGTACGTACGTACGTATGTAAATATTCTGTAACTTTTGAACGGATGAACCGATTTTGAACTTTAAGGTGTCATTCGACGCGGCTTTTTATTGACTATAAACACTAAAAATTTGAGCTTAATCGGTCGGGTACGTTCGGAGATATTTCAAAAATAAAATTTTTTCAAAAATGTTTTTTTTGAATAACTTTTCTTCGCTGAATGGATTAATCCCAAAATCTAATCAGCTCTTAAACTTTGTAAGCCGCGTCGAGTGCCGCCTCAAAAATCAAAATCGGTTTATTTGTTTGAGAGAAACCGTTAACGAAAGAATTAAAAAAAAATTTTTTTTTTAGTATTTTGAAAATTTCTCAAAAACGACTCGATAAATCAATTTCAAAATTTCATCAGTTGTAGAACTCAATAAAACGCGTCGATTGCCACCTTAAACGTCTCAATCGGTTAATTCGTTAGAGAGATATCGTTGTAGAAAAAATTGTAAAAAACGTTATTTTTTGAAAACAAAAGCATACAATAGTATTTTCGAGCTCGAAAATGTATCCACAACAATTTTTCGAGCTCAAGGAGCTCGGAATGGGCGGGAAGTTTTGGGGCTGGCCCACAGGGTCAACCGACAGACCGATTTTTTCTACAACGATATCTCTCGAAAGAATGAACCGATTGAGACGTTTAAGGTGGCAATCGACGTGTTTTATTGAGTTCTACAACTGATCAGATTTTGAAATTGATTTATTTAGTCGATTTTGAGAAATTTCCAAAATACTAAAAAAAATTTTTTTTCTAATTGTTTCGTTAACGGTTTCTCTTGAACGAATGAACCGATTTTGATTGTTGAGGCGGCATTCAACGCGGCTTATAAAGTTTTAGAGCTGATTAGATTTTGGAATCAATCCATCGGGCGAATTAAAAGTTATTCAAAAAAAACATTTTTGAAAAAATTTTATTTTTAAAATATCTCCGAACGTACCCTACCGATTAATCTCAAATTTTCAATGTTTATAGTAAATAACAAGCCGCGTCGAATGATACCTCGGAAATCAAAATCGGTTCATCCGTTCAAAAGTTACAGAATATTTACATACGTACGTACGTACATACATACATACATACATACATACATACATACATACACTCGAACATCATCTTGAATTTAATCAGAATAGCTTCCTAGAACCTCAAAACGTCGACATCTGTTGGAATTTCGATATTTATAAATCGGGGTGAAACCTATAACTTCCCGAATTTTTGAAAATTTGGAAATTTTTTAGCGGGAAGTTAAAAATTAGACTTAAAATAATTAAAAAATTTAGAATGTTTGTAATATATTTTTTAAAATTATTTTTAATTTATTTTTTAGCATTACTTACGAGGAAATATATGTAAATCCTTTTAGGCATATTGTACAACTATTTAAAAAATATTGACAATATATCCTGGATATATTTTTAAAATGGTATGGTTTTGATAAAATATATAATTTGTTTTGTACACGATAATTTTTTTTAAAAACTTTTACAAGTGACAATAATTTAATGTAAAAATTAAGCTGGATACGACATATTCAACACGGAGAATAAAATCTAATTATATTTGTTATTTTTTTAATAAAATACTATTTCACCGAGGCAACCTGGAAACGGTCGAAAAATACAGAAATTTTCTTTAATAAGTAAAAATCATGATCGCTTAATCCTGAATAATTCAATATACTAATTTTACCTTAGTGTTCTTAACTATGCGTTTGACTCTAAACTTTAGACAATTATTGATATATTAGGTGAATTATTTAAGAATGGTTTTATTAATTACCATTTTAATGTTAATCAAAACAACGTATCACAGTTCAATCGATGTACCTATTAGTAGTAGGAGAAACTATTTATGCGTAGTAAAATAACGTAACTACATTGTCAGAGTAGTTGCGTTGACTATTAAAAGTAGTTACAGAAACTATTGGATGATGAACAAACTAAAATTGTCACTGGTACAATCTTGATTTGTAGGGGTGAACTGAAAAACTATTGTTATTATTATTGCTAAAGTATAAGTTCCGAGAAACAATATTAAATAGTTACCATAACAAAACTAAAAATGTTCGTAATGCTTAGTTGACACTACGACTTTCAAATAAGTTCAGGCACTTTCCCGAGTCGAAAAGTTTTAGCATTATTTCAAACTGACTACGCTGAACTGGACCTTAAATGAAGCTGAATGCGCTGAATTGAATCTTGATTGAAGCTGACTGGTTTTAATTGAACCTTAAATTAAACTGTTCAGCCTGCTACTGGAACAGCCTACTATACCATTAAAAAGACATTGAATTCAAGCTGAATAACCTGTAGGTTATATAGTAGTAGCACGTAACTGATACCTCTAACACACTAAATTTGAGGGTAAGATGTTTTTTGAACCTACTTCCGGCACTGCCACTTCCCTCTCTGTGGCGCCATATTCTTCATTCAGTTCGGAGTTCTATATTTCGGTTATTATATTTCTGAACAACCGTATTTTTTGTGAACGAAATGTTTGGGATGGGTGGGAGTTACTAATATTTTTTGGACGAAGCACTTCGTATAATTATGATAGAACTTCACTTGGTAAAAGTTCGTTTAATCTTTAATTATACTCGTGCGTCGTTCTCAAAATTGGTAACCTGTAATAATTATTCAACATGTAGACCTTGAGAGTATGGTCAGGAAATATGCAACCCGATACTGACCATGATTCCAATCGTAAAGAAAAAAAAAATCTGGGCGTCGGTTGGCCCTGCGGGCCAGCCTCAAAACTTCCCGCTGTTTTCGACTTCAAAGAGCTCAAAAACATTAGTGTAGATATATTTTCGAGCTCTTCGAGCTCGAAAATGCTATCATATGCGGTTGTTTTTTTACGATCTTCTCAAGCTATAACAAGTTGCCTGTTATGCTGAAGTTTGAAAATTTAAGAATCAAGAATTGTTAATGAAGCGGTTTTTAAAATTTAATCCCTGATTATGTTCAATAAAATAAGTGTATTCAGGCAGAAATCAATGCCAGGTATTCAAATGAAGACTTAAATGAGTGTTGACTCATGTGAGATACAATCAAATATGAAATATCCGGGAAAAATATTGAAAACTACGTTTTATCGATTTTATTGTTTATATTATGATTTAAACTAAAAACCAAGTTCGATGACATAATGTATCGAAAGTAACCATATAAAAGATGAGTTGGTATGACTTCAGACACATTTTAGTTATATTATGATTCATCCGGGAAAAATAACATAAAATGTTATTTTTTTAATTTTTCAACGCCGATATCTTTCGAACTAATCGATCGATTTTGACGTTTGATGTGGCAATCGGCGCGTTTTATCAAATTCTAGAGCTGATTAAAATTTGAAATCGATCGCGTCAGTCGTTTCGAAAATATTTAGAAAAAACCGTTTTTCACCATTTCTTTCTCCCGCGATAACTCTCGAACGAATAATCTGATTTTGATATTTAAGGTGGCAATCGACGCGTTTTTTTAAGTACTAGAGCTGATTAGATTTTGAAGTCGATCGTATAAGTCGTTTCTGAGAAATCAATAAAAAACTAAAAAAAAAAATTTTTTTTTTTCGTAATCCGCAGATATTTTCCAGTCTATTTGATCAAATGATCTGAAATTTTCAGGAAAGTTGATGGCCAACATGCTTTTTCAATCGCCGCCTTGAACATCCAAATCGGTTCATTAGTTCAAAAGTTACAGAGAGTTTACATACATACACACACTCGGACATCATTCCGAAAATAGTCAGAATAGTTTCCTAGGATCTCAAAACGTCGACATCTGATGAAAATTCGATTTTCGAAAATCGGGGTGAAAACAATAACTTCCCGAAATTTTCGAAAATCGTCGATTTTCTTAGCGGGAAGTTAAGAAGGATTTCATTGAAGTAGTGAAAAGCTGTTGATTATTATAATCTACATGAAATATTTTATTTTCCTTTTAATTTTGATTGCTTAATATTATTATTATTTATAACTTCATTTTAACTATTAGAAAAGAGAAAAAAAATTTTTTTTTTTTCTATTACATCAATTAATTATAGATTTAGCTAAAGCGGAGTTGTCAGTGTCCATAATGTTCCTGTTATAAAACCTTCCAAATGTGTCTGAGCTACTGCTCCAACCCGCGGTTTTACGAATGAGATCCAGGTTGACGCTGAATCAGTAAGCTCTAGAAGTTGACTTATGGCGTGTAGTGTGTGCAGTAAACATTGTTACATCAATTCCACTGTCTTTTAAGCTAGCTTTAATCCAGCGACTCAGAGTTTGTGTCGATATGGTCTTGTATGGTTTTTTGAAGCTGTTGTAATAATAATTAAATAAATACATGCCAGGGCCAGTTGGTGGTTGCGATGTTGGAAAAATGCGCATATTAAAATATATAACAATATGTTTATTTGTCACAGCACATAATATCACTGGGTTACAAAATTAAATTGGGGATTTAATTAATGAATCTGAGTTCCCAGTAATTTAATTAATTATTAATTATCTGAGGTCATGAATACGTTAATAATTGAATGCAAATTATGAAATTGAGCTCGATTAATTGATTTAAATAATTAAAGTAATTGATTTGAATTTAGTTGAACACTGATACGACTGTAAAAATGTCATGATAAAAAGTAACATGAAATCAGAGGTTACCGAGCGAAGTTAATAATTGAACACTTAATGATTATTTAACAATAACACAAAATGCGTAAGTATTTGAGTTTATTGAGTTATAATATTTATGATCACTTAATTTAATTGATTTGAATGAGTTTATAATAAATTACACTGAATTGAATTTATTTGATGAACACGTGATAGCATGATTGCAGAGGCTACTGAGCGAAAGTTAACTCTAATTTTCATTAAAGTATTGAACATAATGATAATTAATTAATCGTAATATTGAGGCTTTTATTTCAATTGAGCACTGGTGATAATTAATTATTTAATAAAAAGGCACCTGTGATGTCTCCCTTGTGAATAACCTCTTGAGAAACGTGGTCGTCGATCACTTGAATAGTTGAATTTGTAAATAATTTCTGAGCTCTACGGCTAGCAATCATAAAAATAATTATATTTTTATAAAGCTTGATGATCACTGCAGATGTTTAATCAATTACTTTGAATTATTTAATTGAGATGTGTGCAAAATAATTAGATTAAATAAAACACGTGTTATTAATTACAAGTATGTTGGCGAAAGATAATGGCGGCTGTCTTCTCGACACGAGGCAGGAAAGAGTAGATGCGCATGCACTGAGCTGCGCATGATCAAGTTCAAATTTGTAGGCGAGGCCCCAGTAGGTGCTGCCTCTTTTTGCCCGAAGTGAAACTATATTTAAATTCAAATGTAGTGTTAATTACACAGCAGAAGTTAATAAACAAATAATCATTTTGTCGCATGTTTTCAGTCCTTTCGATGTAAGCGATTAATGTTTTTACTGGACAGATTTCAGGTTTGTCCATAAAAAGGACAACTCTAGGACTGGTTGTGTGGATCCTCACCGTGATGTTTTGATTAGATCCAGTATCTTAATAATTACCTGCGATGTCTGGTTTTCTATATTCTTCACATTAATTTTTGATAGAGTTTGAACTCTGTGTGCTGTGACGAGAGCTAATAAAGTGGCACATTTTTTAGATAATTGCCCCAAAGTCATATCTTCATTTGGATACTGGGAACCTAAGAACCTGTTTGGATTCAGTAATATGATAAGGCTGCTCTGTAGCTATTCAAGGAGCCATACTGACCTCTACCATTAAATACACCTGATAGAAGCTCTATTACGGATGAGACTGATGCCTCGTATATATCAGATTGACACCAATAACTCCTAAAATCTTTGAAAATTTTCAATTTTCTTAGCAGGAAATTGAAAAAAAATTACAACCCATCATTATCCCATTACGAGACTAGGCTCAAAATTCGTATTTTGGGGAGTAATGTTTTTTAAAATTTTTTCAAAAAAATCGAAGGATACAAACAATTTTAAAATCACCGTTTTAAGTTTAAAATAAGAAAAAAAATCTGGACATCGGTTGACCCTGCAGGCCAGCCCCAAAACTTCCCGCTGTTTTCGAGCTCAAAGAGCTCGAAAACATCGTTGTAAATACATTTTCGAGCTCTTCGAGCTCAAAAATACTTTTGCATGCCATTAATTTCGAAAAAAACAGTTTTTAGCATTTTTTAACTTCCCGCTAAGAAAATTGCAAATTTTCAAAAATTCGGGAAGTTATTGGTTTCAGTCCGATTTGTGAAAATCGAAATTCCAACAGATGTCGACGTTTTGAGGTCCTAGGAAGCTATTTTGACTAATTTCACGATGATGCCCGAGTGTATGTACGTATGTAAATATCTATAACTTCTGAACGGATGAACCGATTTTGATCGTCAAGGTGTCATTCGACTCAGTTTTTCAATATCTTGAAGCTGAAAAAAAATTGAGCTTGATCGGTAGGGCTCGTTCGAAGATATTCCAAAAATAAACTTTTTTCAAAAATGTTTTTTTTGGATAACTTTTAACGGGCTCGATGGATTAATTCCAAAATGGACTGGGCTCTGGAGATACATAAGCCGCGTCGAATGCCACCTCAAACATCGAAATCGGTTAATTCATTCAAGAGAAACCGTTGTCGAAAGAATTAAAAAAAAAAAAAATTTTCAGTATTTTGATAATTTCTCAAAAACGACTCGATGAATCAATTTAAAAATTTGATCAGTTATAGAACTCAATGAAACGCGTCGATTGCCACCTTAAACGTCTCAATCGGTTTATTCGTTCGAGAGATATCGTTGTAGAAAAAATGGTAAAAAACGTTATTTTTTTAAAACAAAAGGATACAAAAGTATTTTCGAGCTCGAAGAGCTCGAAAATGTATCTACTACAATTTTTCGAGCTCAAGGAGCTCGAAATACGCGGGAAGTTTTGGGGCTGGCCCGCAGGGTCAACCGACAGACCGATTTTTTCTCCCGCAATAACTCTCAAACAAATCATCCGATTTTTAAGTTTGAGGTGGCAATCGACGTGTTTTGATAGATTCTAAAGCTCATTAGATTTTTAGATTTTTTGGTTGAGTCGTTTCAAAGATATTCGCAAAAAACTGTTTTTTCCTATTTCTTTCTCCAACGATAACTCTCGAACGAATTATGCGATTTTGATGTTTGAGGTGGCAATCGACGCGTTTTATTACGTTCTAGAGCTGATTAGATTTTGAAGTTGATCGTATAAGTCGTTTCTGAGAATTCAATAAAAAACTAAAAAAAAAAAATTTTTTTTTTTTCGTAATTGGCCAATATCTTTGAGTCTACTTGGTCAAATGATCTAAAATTTTCAGAAAAATTGATGGCCAAAAAGCTCTTTCGATTGCCGCCTTAACCATCCAAATCGGTTTCTTATTTAAAAAGTTATAAAGAGTTTACATATATACATACACACACACACACACACACACACACACACACACACACACACACACACACACACACACACATACATACATACAGACACTCGGACATCATTCTAAAAATAGTCAGAATAGCTTCCTAGGACCTCAAAACGTCGACATCTGATGAAAACTCGATTTTCGAAAATCGGGGTGAAAACAATAACTTCCCGAAATTTTCGAAAATCATCGATTTTCTAAGCGGGAAGTTGAAAATCAAATTCACAATGAATAGTTTTTTGCATGAATTATCTAGAAAATTCATCAAAAAACACAAATTAAAAAAAAAAGACCCAGATCGGACAATTTTCCACTAAGCTATGGGTATTTATAAAAAAATGCCCCTTAATCTTGAAAAATTCATATCTCCCGATTGGCTGGATGAAAAAAGTTGAAAAAATTCATAAAAACTTTTTTCTAGGAGTACGAAAAAGTCCTCCTATTTCAGCAAAATCGGAGATGCAAAATCCATTGGTAGGATGAGTTGGCATGCTACGCGCCATGTATATATATATATATATATATATATAGATATATATAGATATATATATATATATATATATATATATATATATATATATATATATATATATCTATATCTATAAAATGACAGGTCTTTTTTTTGAACGCGCATCACGTAAAAACTACTGAATATTTTGACATGAAATTTACACCACAATATTCTGCGTATTTTAAAGAAGGTTTTAAACTATATATTATTATGATTTTGATAAAAAAAAATTATATTTTTATAGATTTTGTTTTAATAAATTTTATCAATTATCGATTGTTCTTTTTTTTCAAATAAAACAAAAGAACATAATATACATAAATCTGTTCTTTTTTTGACATGAAATAATTTTATTTGATTTTCTAATTAAAGCAAAAGTCCCTATATACGCTTAGTATCATTAGTCGCTCACTTTAACTGTTGAAAGCGTTTTTATAATTTTTATAAAAATAAAATTTCAACTGGGATAATTAGTATTGATGAATAATTATTTGTGAATTTAAATACGTTAAAATATCATGTATCAAATTATTTTATAATAGTTTATAAATTCGAATTAAGTGACTGTTTTTCAAATCACGCTCTGCCGGGCATTACTCGCTTTAACGTTCATTCGTTAGATTGAATTTAGGATTCGTCAAATTTTGTTAGAATTGTTAGAACTATATCTTATTATATATATTTTTGAAATTCATGAAATTTTATATTATGGAAAAATAAAGTTTTATAATTTATAAATTATTTTCCAAATCAATAAACTTATCATAGTTTAATCGATATTGACTTTGAGCGAGTATAGAGCCATGTGTTGATCGAGTAATATTACATGACAACTTTAAGTGAGTGACTACGAATACACTCAAGAACCTTGCTTAAAAAATTAATAATAATTAATTATCAACATTATTTTTCAAACAAAAATCGGTCTGTCGGTTGACCCTGCGGGCCAGCCCCAAAACTTCCCGCGTATTTCGAGCTCCTTGAGCTTGAAAAATTGTAGTAGATACATTTTCGAGCTCTTCGAGCTCGAAAATACTTTTGTATGCTTTTGTTTTCAAAGAATAACGTTTTTTACAATTTTTTCTACAACGATATCTCTCGAACGAATAAACCGATTGAGACGTTTAAGGTGGCAATCGACGCGTTTCATTGAGTTCTATAACTGATTGAATTTTGAAATTGATTCATCGAGTCATTTTTGACAAATTTTCAAAATACTAAAAAAATTTTTTTTTTTAATTCTTTCGACAACGGTTTCTCTTGAAAGAATTAACCGATTTCGATGTTTGAGGTGGCATTCGACGCGGCGTATGAATCTCCAGAGCCCGGTCCATTTTGGAATTAATCCATCGAGCCCGTAAAAAGTTATCCAAAAAAAACATTTTTGAAAAAAGTTTATTTTTGGAATATCTCCGAACGAGCCCTACCGATCAAGCTCAATTTCTTTCAGCTTCAAGATATTAAAAAACTGCGTCGAATGGCACCTTGACGATCGAAATCAGTTCATCCGTTTAAAAGTTATAGATATTTACATACGCACGTACGTACGTACAGACATACATACATACCCTCGGACATCATCGTGAAATTAGTCAGAATAGCTTACTAGGACCTCAAAACGTCGACATCTGTTGGAATTTCGATTTTCACAAATCGGACCGAAACCACTAACTTCCCGAATTTTTGAAAATTTGCAATTTTCTTAGCGGGAAGTTAAAAATTTTATTTTAATACTTAAAACTAGAAAAAACTAACAATATGATTTTTCATTTTATTGATCAATTTATATTGAGTGATTTAATCTCACTCCAATGAAAAGTGAGCGGATATAGATGAGGCTTTTACCTTAATATTTTAAAAAGTACTGAAAATACTTATAATGATCATCATCAAATTCAATTTTTGTTTTAAAATACAAAAATTTTATTTTAAATGTCTGATAGTAATTTTAATGTTGAGAAATTTTATGGTTATACAGATAATAGTTTCGATAAAAATTTTTTATTATATATATATATATATATATATATATATATATATATATATATATATATATATATATATACTAGCTGTGAACGCCCGCTTTGCTGGGTTTTTTTTTGGTTATGTTTTTATTTATATGTTAAATTTTTTGCTCTGAAATTTCGAAAATGATTCGATAAGTTCTAAAATATTTGAACGTCGAATATCCTTTCAAATTAATTTCGATAGTTCTAAACTATTTTTCGATCGGGCTATTCCGATTATTTTCGTATAACTTACGACTTTAACATATATATTTCAATTTTTATGACGTTTTCCAAACTTTTAATACAATCGGAAGCATCCAACATTAATGAAATCATTTTTGAGTAATTTAATTTAATGAACTTCAATGTAATTTAATTTAATGTATTTACATTTACATTAATGTAAATACATACTGATATATATATATATATATATTCGAAGTTTCTAGAATGTTATTTTCAGAACCTTGCAAAACATTCTAGACCAATTAGAATCATTTTTATGAGATTTGAATCAACTAATTATAATTTGGAGCTTTCCGAATGATTATCCAAATATTCGCAACAATCTAGAACATTGTTTAATAAATAATTAATTTATTATTAATTAATAATAATTACAAATTGTAATTAACTAATTATTGATACATTAATTATTTATTAAACAATAATCAGGGAAAACTAACTAATAATTAAACTTAAGTTTAATTATTAGTTAGTTTTTCCTGTTTCAGTTTAATAATAAAAAATTATTCTATTGTATTATTCATGATATTGTTTAAAAAAAATACAATTCGTTCAGTAATAGTATTTTTAAATGTTACTTTGAATTATGACTGACCAAAGCTGCAATAGAGCCTGAGACGCTTGGCCGCGCACCGTATTGTAAACGCTCAGCGACCGACGTGCGGTGATAATAGTATATTGTGTGACAAGGGATGAAACAAGACGATTTCAGACTAGGGTGAGGTAGGCTGCCCGAGCCGCAGGCGAGGGCTGACATCACCCGCAGTCTGAAATCGTGTTTTATCCTGAGTCACACACTATATTTTTCATGATTACCTGTATCGGAACTTCAAGATTCAGTGTCAGCAGCCAGTAAGAAACAAGTTAATTTCAAGCCGATGATGCGGAGAACTGTTAGAGAATGAGCAATATGTGATTTAAGGTAAAAGACCCTGTTGTTGACCATGACCCTGTTTCTGACCTTTTCGGCTTTTTTCTAAGTTATTAAAAAAACTATAACTTTAATAATGAAATCGATTTTTTCTTAATTTATAGTAATCTATTCTGAGCCTAATTAATGGCAATTTAAAAAACATAAAAATTATTAACTGAATAAAAAAAAATATTTTAGTCATAGGTGGCTGAGGAGGCCATTTTTTAAGTGTAGTATAAACAGTTGACGTTAAAAGGTGCGACAATTGAATCTGTGCACTAATTATCATGTAAGTAGAAAAATTTAATAAAAAATGTATGTATAGATCAATATTTAATTAAAATTTATCTTAATATACGTATAAAACATATTAAATCGAGTTTTGTTGCTAAAATTTGAGGGTCAATAACTACGTTCAATTTTAAAGGTATGATGGACTTGTTGACCCTCAAATTCTAACCTACTACGAACGAGGTTATCTATTTAATTACATGTTTATAGAATGTAAAAATAACAATATTTATAGTTTTATTAAATTATTTTCCATTATTTTTTATAATATAGGTATAAATTGATATTTAATATTTATTTTTATAAATAAAAGATTATATTTAGATCTTCAAAGTATATATTTGGAGTGATAAAATTATTGTAAAGATAATGTCAATTCCGATAGTATTTGAATTTTTATGACTCTTTTAGTTACATAATATTTTTATCATGACAAAATAAATTTTTTTATTGTTTTTTTATTTAGGAGTTCAAAGAAAAAGACGAGCTACGATGAGAAACAACTGGAACAGGCACTGGTCAAAGTGAAAGCAGGTATGCCTGTACGAACAGCTGCCTTGAAGTTCAATATTCCGAAAACCACGCTACTCTATAAAAGCCGCGGATTATTATCACCGAAAATCGAGAAGCCTGGACCAGAATGTGTGTTAGGACAAGATAACGAAAATTATCTTGTTGAATGGATTTTTTACATGAAAAAACATGGATTTCCAATCACAAAAGTACAGTTGTTGAATAGCGTTCGCATGTTATTGAATGACATGAAAAAAAAAACAATATTTCAAAACAATATGCCTGGTCGTCACTGGTATAACGCGTTTCGTCGTCGTCATCCGGAAATCAGCGAGAGAATTTCTCAAAATCTTACATACAGCCGAGCTGCAGTGTCGGAGGAAAAGATCAGAGCCTGGTTTCAAGAAGTCAGAGATTATCTTGAACCACTGGATCTTCTAGATATTGATGATTCCCGAAAAATCAACCTCGATGAATCAGCGTTCAGGCTTAATCCGAAGTCTAATTCAGTTCTCGCGGCAAAGGGTGATAAGACTGTTTACAATATCGTTGGAAATGATGAAAAAGAATGTTTAACAACTTTAATTTGTGGCAATGCAGCCGGACAAATGCTTCCACCGATGGTAATATTTCCATACAAAAGAATTCCACGTAATATTGTAGCCAGCATGCCAAAAGATTGGGCAATTGGATGTTCTGATAGTGGATGGATGACTGCAGAAACATTTTATGAATATATAGCAAATGTACTTCATCCTTGGTTATTAAAAAATAAAATAAAATTTCCAGTCATTCTGTATCTGGATGGCCACGCTTCTCATCTATCGTATCCACTCACGAAATTCTGTCGGGAAAATAAAATAGAGTTAATCGCTTTGTACCCTAATGCAACTCACATTCTTCAACCAATGGATGTCGCCATGTTTCATCCTTTAAAAGCAGCTTGGAGTCACGAGGTTCGAGATTGGAGAATGGAGCATAATGGTGAATCACTAAAACGTGAAAACTTTGCTCCACTTCTTGAAAAATCTCTGGAGAGATTGGATATCAGTGAAATTTTAAAAAACGGCTTCAAATCAACTGGCTTACATCCTTTCTGCCCTGATGCAATAAATTTTAAAAAATATTTTGAGTCATCTGAAATTGATAACACTGCTGCAACTGTATCTTCGATTAATTCCTCTAACATTATTGATAATTTGAAATTTATAGAAAATAGTATCGAGGATAATCTGTTACAACAATTCAGAAGTCAAGAACAATTTGCTCATTGGAACGGTAATCGAGACCATACCAGTTTATTTTTGTTTTGGCAAAATGTAAAAAAATTGGCATCATCTCATCTTCCTACAACTAACGGGGTACAATTAATCAATAATGAAGGACATCAGAGTACAATACAAGTAATTTAATTAAATTTATAAGAATATCTTTGGAAAAATTTTATAACAAATTATTTGTCATTATTTTTACAGCTAATCAACATTTTTTTTTAACTAACCAAATTTTTTGTTAAATAACTAAAACTAACATTATTTATTATTTATAGTAGTATATTTTTACTGAGCACTTCTATAAATTAATTCAATTTTTCTAACATAATCATGCAATTCTTTTATTTAGACGGAAGAAAAAGAATTAGAAGATGGAGAGATAGAAGAAAATAATCATAAATTTATTTTAGACTCACAGCCATCACATAAAGTTTTAGTTTTTGCAGTAAGTGATGATGGAAATTTAGTTCCTATAAATGATAATCAAATAGACATTGATTATAACAACCAAGATGAAGAACAAATGAACTTGCAAGTCCAAAGTTCCTCTGAAAATCCAATTGAAGAACAAGTGAACTTGCAAGTCCTAAGTTCCTCTGAAAATCCTGACAACTTAAATGAACCGTCATCACCTAGTGCACAAATAACGCATCCAAATGTGCCGTCTCCGTTTAAGCGAGCTTTATTTTGGCCATTGAAAGATAAAGCTTTAAAGAAACGAAAAGCTAAGGAAAAAATACCTACAGTTTATACTTCTGATTCATGGTTAAAATATTATGACAGTAAAGAAGCAAAAAAACAAAAATTAGAAGAGGAAAAAGAATTGAAAAAAGCTGAAAGATCTAAAAATAAAGCTATCAAAGAAGCAGAAAAAATAATTAAAAAAGAAAAACTTCAGGAAAAAAAAAAGAGAAGAGTTCTTAAAGAAAAAAAAAAAAATAAACCAGAGTAGTTTTTACGAATGATTTAAATTTTTTCATTTCTTTTATTTCATAGCATGGCTAATTATTTATATTTTAAATATTAAAAAAAAAACTATGTATTTGTTAAATAAATATTTAATTTACTTATCTAAACATTAATTTTAGTTTATTCAAACTTAGTAAGCACTTTATAATCATGGTTTAATGTGATGGTCAGAAACCAGGCCACTGTGAGGGTCAGAAACTGCGATTTAAAGAATTCTGACGGTCAGAAACTGGGTCTCTAAAAGTCAATTTTTAAAACGGGCATTTAAATTATTAATTCAACTCAAATAATTATTTTACGCACATGACTTTATTTGACAAATCCTAAACTAGCCGATAAAATTTTTTTTTACTCATTAAGTTGAATCTTAAATTAACTATTACAGTATAACCTCAACCGGCACTCTTAAAAGGTCAGAAACTGGGCCCCTTACCTTACAGTCACTTATTAAATAGTAAATAGTACAAAAATATTATTTTCACTCATTTTTTAGTAATTTTATTTGGTTAATTAAAACTGTCACTTAAAAAATGAAATGAGTAAGCTGAAGTGACAAGTAAACAATTGAGAGTAATAGGGCTGCAAATGAACATTAAATATATCTAGCACAGGGCAGAAACAATTGTGTTTCTTCCCAAGGGAAGAAACACGCATGTTTCTGCCCGCTGTGAAGGGATTTGTGAATTACGAATTCGCTAGCAGTTGTTTGCAGCATCGGCTTGAAATTAGCTTGTTTCGACGGGCTGTAAAGACACTGAAACTTCAAGTTTCGATGCTGGTATCATGAAAATAATTTTATTTTGTTTAAACTAATCACGAGCAGTGAAATTTTTTTTTGGGATCTCAAACTTTAATAAATAACTCATGTAATCAATAAAAAAAAACTTTATTTTTTTACCGAGAAGTCAATGAAATTTTCATTTGTTTACTTAAAAGTTAATTAACAATAGGATAATAAACAAAGAATTTCAAGTAATTAATATTTTTATGAAATATAGATATTTGACAATAAATCCTGAAAATTTCATTAAGTTATCTTTAACGGTTGTTTTGGAATCTATTTATTAATTAAAAGTACTCAAAATCTTCATTGTAAAAAAAATTGTTGTTAAAATGAAAATTTTGAAAAATCGTTTGAGGGTTTAATTTTTTATAATGACTACATAAGAAAAAAATATATAGACTTAATTTTCATGATCAAGTGGAAAATGGGGGGTCCACTTGACGTGATCTTACTCCTGTCTGAAGGAGCATAGTTATAAGGAGTTCAACTTTTATGATTCTTTGGTTGAGTCGGATACATTCACTAAAATTTCACGATAATCACCTAACTAATATTATTTGATTTTCTAAACCCCATATATTTGTAAATATATTCTAATAATTGTTTTTAATAATTTTTAAAGATTATGAGTCTTCCAGCTTATTTATTTATGCACCAGAAGATGGTATGACCCGTAATTTAGTGTCTAAAGAAGCATTGTCATGACTTTTTAGTTTAGTAGTGTAGTTATCTGAATTAATTATAATTTGGTTCGACTTTAAAATTGTAATTAAAATTTATAAATACGTGTATATTGAAAAAAAGTACATTTCAAAAAAATAATTAATAACAAATATAAAACTATTCAAGAATAGTTTGTTAATAACTAAACATTAATTTCAGCCCAGCGAAGCGGGTCAGAGACAGCTAGTATATATATATATATAAGAAGGTGAGAAAAGAAGCCTGTTAAAAGCGGAGCTCTTTCTATTAATATTTAGAGGTGCCTATTTCTAATTTTCTATTTCCCATTTAAATAGCATGGGAAAAAAAATATTTTATTTTTTTATTTTTCTAGCTCAGCATTTGCATCTAATATAAATAAGTCCGTAGCATAATCTCATAGAGAATTTAACGCTATACACAAAAGGTCTCTTATCATTTTTTGATAAATCCATCCATTCAAAAGTTCTTAGAGCTGGAATTCAAATCTATAATAAATTTCCAGATCTTTTTACTTTTCCAGCAAAACTATCAGACATCAAAAAATGACATATAATCTTTTTTATAGAAAATTTTATTTCCTACAAATTATTGTCGATGAAGTTTTTTGAAATTCCTCATTGTTTTCTAGTTATTTTCGTTTGAAAGTCAAGCTCGTAAAAATAATAGTCTTCTAATCTTTTCTGAGAACTTAACATTAAAATGAAACTAACTCGAAAACAATGCGGAATTTCAAAAAACTTTATTGAAAATAATTTGTAAGATATAAAATTGTCTAAAAAAAAGACTCCATGACATTTTTTGATGTCTGATAATTTTGCTGGAAAAGTAAAGAGATCTGGAAATTTATTATAGATTTAAATTCCATCTCTAATAACTTTTGAATGGCTGAATTTATCAAAAAATGATAAGAGACCTTTTGTGTAGAGCGTTAAATTCTTTATGAGATTATGCTACGGACTTATTTATATGAGATGCAAATGCCGAACTAGAAAAATAAAAAAATAAAATATGTTTTTTCCCATGTTATTTAAATGGGAAATGGAAAATTAGAATAAGGCACCTCTAAATATTAATATTAAGAGCTCCGCTCTTAACAGGCTTCTTTTCTCACCTTCCTGCGAGCTTTCAGCCTGTTTTTTTGTTGAAAAAAAAAGTCGCCTCAAAATGGCACACCCTAATATATATATATATATATTAGGGTGGCCCAAAAAAACGGACTATTTTTTTTTTTTCGATCTCGTATAAAAATTTGTTGGTTTACGATGTTTTAAGAAGCCTCTCCAAAAATCAGCTCAATAAAAAATTTTTAAGAGGTCGCTCACGAATTTTGAAAATTTCAAAAATGATTGAAATTCGGATTTTTTTTTCAAAATTTTTTTTTCTCGTGGCAGGATTAGTTTATATTCGTAAAATCATGACTACGCTGAAAATTTTACCCAAAAATTTAAATATTTAAACCTCGCTCAAGAATTTTGAATGTTTCCGAGTGCTGTCGTTTGAACGTTTTCGAGCGACCCTTGAATATTGATAATAAAGCTTCTCGATTTTTTCACCATTAATTTGCATCATAATGAATGAAAATATAACCCGAGAAATGAAAATAATAAGTTATTTATACACTTTTTTATTTTTTAATTCAATTTTCAGGTTTTTTCGCTTATTTAAAACTTACCAAATTTTATTGTTTAAGACTGTCCTGTATATTTTTGGTTATGCAAAAGTTATATTTTAGTGGAATGACGATAATTGAGTTATAAAAAATTACAAAAACTAATTAAAAGTATTAATCACATATTATCAGTTAATATTCAAAATTCTTGAGCACCGTTTAAATATTTAAATTTTGAGCTGAAATTTTCAGGATTGTCATAATTTTACAAATGTAAACTTATGCTGCCACGAGAAAGAAAAAATTTAGAAGTAAAAAATCCGAATTTTAATCATTTTTGATATTTTCAAAATTCGTGAGCGACCTTTTAAAAATTTTTTATCGAGCTGGTTTTTGGAGAGGCTTCTTAAAACATCTTAAACCAACAAATTTTCATGCGAGATCGAAAAAAAAAAAATAGTCCGTTTTTTTGGGCCACCCTAATATATATATATATATATATATATATATATATATATATATATATATATATATATATATTGGACTGTTTCAAATTAGGGGTCTATTTTTCTTTTTTTGATGAACATTGAAAAATCGAAAGGGTATCTTAAAATATGGTGACAGTTAAAATTTGAGCTCTTAATATTGATATTTAGAGGTGGCTATTTGTAATTTTCGATTTTTCATTTAGAAACATGGTAAAAAATACATAACTTCCGAAAAAATCAAGATACAAAAAACCTCTTTTTAACAGTTTGTAGAAAATTTACTAATCTACAAAAAAGGTCTTCTATAATATTTGCATAAATTTAACGATTCACAATATATCTGACGTCAAAGTTTGATAGAAGTCAAAGAACTTGTTTTTACTCGTTCTGAATTTTATATCATGTCAACTAATGAGAATTCAGAAATTTTCGATATCGATATTTATAGGAAATTGAATGCTCTACAAAAAAAGTTTCTTATCATTTTTTTATAAATCTATCTGTTCAAAAGTTATTGGAGCTTGAAGTCAAGTTAAAATAATTTTCGAGATCTTTTTACTCATCCGGTGAAACTATCGGACTAATCATAAAATGTCATAAAATCTTTTTTGTAGACAATTCTATTTCCTACAAATTATCTTTGATAAATTCTTTTTGAATTCGGCATTCTTTTCTAGTTATTTCCATTTTAACGTCGAGCTCTTAAAATCGATCAGAACACTTTTTTTAGGAGCTTGGCATTGAAATGGAAATAACTAGAAGAGAATGCAGAATTTAAAAAAAATTTATCAGAGGTAATTTGTAAGAAATAAAATTGCCTACAAACAAGATTCTATGACATTTTATGATTAGTCCGATAGTTTCACCGGAAAAGTAAAAGGATTCCCAATTTTACTTCGAGCACTAATAACTTTCGAACAGATGGATTTATCAAAAAATGATAAGAGACTTTTTCTGTAGAGCATTCAATTTCCAATAAATAATTATATCCAAAATTTCTGAATTCTCATTAGTTGATATGGTATAAAATTCAGAACGAGCAAAAACAAGTTCTTAGAATTTTATTAAACTTTGACGTCGGATATCTTGTGAATGGTTGAATTTATGCAAAAACCATAAAAAACATTTTTTGAGATCAATAAATTTACTAGAAAATGTTTAAGAAGAGGTTTTTTGTATCTTGATTTTTTCGGAAGTTATGTATTTTTTTACCATGTTACTAAATGAAAAATCGAAAGTTATCAATAGCCACCTCTAAATATCATTATTAAGAGCTCAAATTTTAACTGTCGCCATATTTTAAGATACCCTTTCGATTTTTCAATGTTCATCAAAAAAAGAAAAATAGACCCCTAATCTGAAACAGTCTAATATATACGTCTAATATAGTCTAATATATACGTACCCGTGAAAAATGAATCATACATGGCCATGCATGAATGCTCCATGCATGGCCATGTATGTAAATTGGCCAGACATGGCCATGTGTGGCCATGTATGGCCACATATGACCATGTATGACCATGCATGGCCATGTATGACCATGCATGGCCATGTATGACTATACATAGCTTGATACGGCCATACATGACTTGATATGGCTAGGTATAGAAATTTTAACTAAATAAAAGAAAAATTTTTTTAATTTTTTTTTTTTTTTTTTAATTATTTTGGCAACGCAGAGATTATCAGATATGCAAATAATTGAATTCCTAATCGAATTGGAAATTTTTAATTCAGAGAAAAAACGCTAGACTTACTAATAACACCACCCGCTTTAGTAGGATTCGAACCCGGGACCTTCCGTACGAGAGACCGACGCTTTGTCGACTAAGCTATGCGACCGACAGTTACAACGAAGTTTACTTGTGCTACGTAAGATTGAAAGGATATAATCACTTTCGAAAAATAAAAATATAATCATCAATATGCTGTTAGTGATATCAAAAAAATTTTCTATTTTTTTTCACTACAACATCCTGTTTATAAGTAATTATAATAGTCAGCTCAAATTTTTTATTTCCGTGAAAAATGAATCATACATGGCCATGCATGGCCATATATGAATCATACAAGGCCATGTATGGTCATGCATGGTCATGTATGGCTATATATGTCAGTGATTAGTTGGACATATATGGCCATGCATGGCCGTATATGGTTCATACATGGTCATACATGGAGCATATATGGCCATACATGGAGCATATATGGCCATACATAGGCATACGAACTTTTTTAATTTTTTTTCTTTCATTATCTCATAAACAATAAGACCTACAAAAAAATGTAAATGACAATTTTATAGGAAATTTAATTTCCTACAAAAAAGGTCCCTAGCACCGAATCACTCAGATCGATATTTTCTGAGATATTAGTCAAATAAAAAATCAGTATTTTCTAAGATTTGATCCGACATTTTATGGGAATTCAATGCTACGTAAACTTCAATAATTAATATCTCAGAAAATATCGATCGTAGTGATTTAGTGCTAAGGACCATTTTTGTAGGAAATTGAATTTTCTATAGAATTGTTATTCATATTTTTTCTGTAGGTCTTGTTGTTTATGAGATAATGAGAGAAGAAACAAGAATTCTATGAAAAAATTTAGTTTAGCGGTCCGTACTACCCCACTCGTATGAGTTACGACTTCGCGATAATGGGTACTTTTGAAGAGCATTCAATTCTGAGAAAATCCCGACTTTGGGCGAGATGATGTCATAAAATGCCACGGAGTTACAGAAGTTTAAAACATAAAAACCCAAGTTTACGTGTATTTTAAATGGGAAATCTTCGCCTGCTATGGGAAAGTACTTTATATTAATATCAAGGGCTTAAACTCTCAGGGAATTTTTTGGAGGGTATTTCCAACCAAATTTCGGGATGGGAGCGAAAAAAAAATAGTCGCTAAAAAAAGCAGTCTAATATATAGTCATCCATGACTATGTATGACCATGCATGGCCATACATGGCCTTGTATGATTCATATATGGCCATGCATGACTGTATTCAAAAAGTTCGTATGCCCATGTATGGCCATACATGCTCCATGTATGGCCATGTATGAACCATCTACGGCCATGCATGGCCATATATGTTCAATTAATCACTGCCATATATAGTCATACATGTCCATGCATGGCCATACATGGCCTTGTATGATTCATGTATGACCATGTATGCTCCATGCATGAACCATATACGTCCATGCATGGCCATGTATGTTCAATTAATCACTGCCATATATAGTCATACATGTCCATGCATGGCCATACATGGCCTTGCATGATTTATGTATGACCATGTATGCTCCATGTATGCTCCATGCATGGCCATGTATGCTCCATGCATGAACCATATATGGCCATGCATGGCCATGTATGATTCATTTTTCACGGGTATACAAGTACGATTGTTGCAGACGTATACAGAAGGTTTGAAAAAATTAATGACTGTCCATTGGTAGGCGAACGTCTAAACTTTAAAATGAGGGGAACAGACATTTTCAGAGTGGCCACATAGAAAGAGTTGACGGTATTTTAATTTTAGCTTCATTTTGTCAACTAGCAGCTAAAAAATGTTGCCATTGTTTATATCAATTTATGTTACCTTTTTTATAACTTTATTTTACTTACGCTGCCGTTTTGCACACCTCAAGCGCGAAAGCGCTGAGGGTGCTTTATGATCGCTCTAAATTTTTTGACTCATTCACTCACATTAAATCATCACTAGACTTTTTCGATTATACTAAAATGGGTCAAATTGGATACCAACACAAAGACAATTTATTAAAGAATAATTTCGACCCAACATTAAGTCGATTAATTATTCCATTAATTAAATATAAATTATTTTAATCCCAGTGACACGAGTCGTCAATTGTCCTGTATGAAACTTAGTAAACCAAATAATTCCCGATAGACACAATCAATCGGCCTAACTTTTTTTTTATTATCTTTGTATTCTTGATCACAAGAACCCTATTGAAAATCACTGTGTAAATCCTTTTAGTTAAATTTTAAATAATTAAAAACGTAAAACTGATTATTCACGAAAAGTTGAGCGGCCATTTTTATTTTTACTATTGTTATTATTACAGAAGTAAATTTTTTTTTTTCTCTATTTCTCCCCATCAACTACTAGCAGCAGCACTAGCGCAAAACAGTAGAATTGAAAGAAAAGAGCGACATCTACAACAAAATGCGGGGTATTTAAGAAAAATTTAAATAAAAAAAGAAAAAAATTACACTGGAATTAAGAAATAAAAAAATCAAATCAATAGTTTAAAAGTTGAATAAAAATTCATAATAAAAAAAATATAAGTAATGATTCAAAATAAAATAAAATGAGCGATTGAGGTGTGCAATTTTGGATTTTCCAACATTTTTTTTATAATGTGACTCGTGTGTTCAACATGTCGATCGTTATGCATCAAAGTGCACTCAAGGCAACGATAAATACCTTAAATTATTTTTTGACTGTATCTAAATTATATAATAAATCATTAAAAATAAATGTAAGTATTAAAATTATATAATGTTTGTATTTGTATAAACTGATAGTGGACAATTAAGAGTTAGTAAGTAAATGAAACACTAGTGCATTCCATATCCCCACGCGGACTTGGAATCACTATGAAATTATGGTGAAATTCCGGTGAGATTATAGTAAAACCATCGTGAGATCATGATGAAACTACGGTGAAATCACCATGATTTTGTGCCATTCGGTCACTGTAGTTTTATGGTGATCCCACAGTGGTTCGATAGTGGTTTCACAGCAAATTCACAGTAAATTCACAGTGAATTCACAGTAGACTTACAGTGAACTCACAGTAAATTCACAGTGAACTTACTGTGAATTCATCGTGAACTTGCAGTGAATTGACAGTGAATAGACACGGAAAAAAAAATGGAGTAAATTTTAATAAAAAATATGAAACTAATTTTACTATCCCGTTTAATAAATTTTACTATATTAGAATGAAAATAAATTAAATAAAATTTTTAATAACTTTTAACTTTTTATTATTAGAGCTATCATTTTGATTATTATTGTTATTTATGTCATTTGTATTAGTGTTTGCTTCGACTTTTATTTTTAAAAAAACACTCGTTTTAACCGAGATTCGAACCCTGATCTTCCGCGTGCCCGTCCTTGCCTATGTCTAACGGCCTGATGTCTCGTTTAAACAAAAGTTGTTGAACTTGTAATACATAGTTGTATCTGCTATCCCTACCAAATTTTTACTTTATCTATACATAGTAGAATTCAATATACAGATAATATAATCATGTTAGCAAAAAATACATAACATAAGATAATTTTTAATATCTTCTATTGTAATAATTGCCAACCAGTTATTTTCACGAAATCTTTTGTAATAAATAAAATATAGAATGTATTTATTCATATCTGTTAGTAAATTTTACTTCAATATTGTAGTTTTTACAATATTTTTTTCATCGTGTACAGTGAATTGACAGTAAATTTTTTGGTAAATTTACAGCCAATATACAGTAAATTAGCAGTGAATTCACAGTGAATATACAGTGGATTTCCTGTGAATTTCTTACTATTTTATTTGTAAACTTTAAAACTGATAATAATAATAATAATAAAAATTATAATAATAATCTTAATAATAATAATAATAATAATAATAATAATAGTAATAATAATAATAATAATAATAATAATAATAATAATAATAAAAATAATAAAAAATAATAATAATAATAATAATAGTAATAATAATAATAATAATAATAATAATAATAATAATAATAATAATAACAGTTACGAAATCTGAATTAAAATTATTTTGACAACTTATTAAAATTGTTTTTAAAAAGAAAAGCTGCATATACACACAGCCATACAGACGTCACACGGGAAATGATATGAACAAATGTCCGGGGCCTCCTAACCTCGCGTTCTAATGAAAACTCGATTTTCGAATATCGATGTAAATGAAAGAAATTGTCACTATACCACTCTAAAGCTACGATTTGAAACTGTGATGTCAAGTCACCATAAAATTAAAGTCAAATCATCCTAAATTTACTGCGGAGTCATGGTGAAATTATCATTAATTTATTGTAGAATCATGGTGAAATCACCATTAATTTACTGTGAAATCATTGCGAAACCACCATTAATTTACAGTAGAATGATGGTGAAATTACAACTAATTCACGGTGAAATTACGGTGAAATTACTACTAATTCACGGTGAAATCATGGTGAAAACACCATAAATTTACTGTAAACTCGCAGTGAAATCACAGTGAAATCACTACTAAGTCACAATGACAAAATGGCACAAAATCACTGTGAATTCACTATGAAATCACCGTAAACACACCACGAACTCACGGTGAAAATGAATTCACTGTGATTTCACAGTGATTCTAAGTCTCCGAGGGTCTTCTTGTGAATGAGAAATCGTTTTTACTCGTTTAACATAAAATAAATTAAATCGAAGTAGTAATTTTTTCAGTTTACAATAAAATATGCTAAGAACTTTGTTTTTGTTTATTTACATATTCTTGATTCCACTACTATTTATCCTATCCACAAGCCTTCAAAAATTTAACAATTAGCTAGCATTAAGTCATCATAAATATGTTAGATTTGTTAAGATAAAGATTGCATTCTAAATCTTATCTGAAAATCACAACCAAAAATATTTGTTTTAGGATATGTATGTTCAAATGACTGAATACCTACCTATTCACAATCAACGATGTTGTAATAATAATTAAATAAATACACGCCAAGACTATTTGGTGGCTGGGATATTGGAAAAATACGCATATTTAAAAATATAACAATATTTTTATTTGTCACAGCACATAATATCACTGGGTTACAAAATTAAATTATTCATTTAATTTATTAATACTGTTAACTGTTTGAGCTCATAAATACGTAATTAATTAAATACAAATTAAAGAATTGAGCTCGAGTAATTAATTGAAATAATTGAGATAATTAAATTGAGTCCAATTGAACACTGAGTTGATTGCAAGAATGTCATAAGAATAAGTAACATAAATTCAGAGTTTACCGAGCGAATTTAATAATTGAACACTTAATAATTATTTTTTAATATCACTAAATGCATAAATATCTGAGTTCATTGAGCTCTAATATTATTGATCACTTAATTTAATTAAATTGAATGAGATCGTAATAAATTACACTGTATTGAATTTATTTGTTGAACACGTGGTAGCATGATTGCAAAGGCTACCGAAAGAGAATCAACTGTTAATTTAATTAAAATATTGAGCATCCCTGTTTAAGAAATCTAATTTGGAATGATTTGAGATTACGTGAATCTTAATCATTTTAAATCATTCTAAATTGTTTAAATTATTTTGCATCGAGTATAAATTTCGGAATGAATCATTTTAAATCATAATTAATTGATGATTCAATTAATTGAAAAGTTCGGTAAACTTCTTTTCACTAATTGTAAACATTTCATATACATAGTTTACGATTTACTAGGTAATAGCACATAGACAAGTGAAACAGACTTCATTTTTATATCTATGAATAGAATACACTACGGCCCTGCGTAAATTCTCACTCATTATTTAAGGTAGTACTATCGATACCACAAGAGTCAAATGTGTGCTTTGTCTAATTTGACTACTGTAGTATTTATATTTGGCAACGTCGCGTAAAAGTAAATGAGATAGAAGTATGCTTACAGTAACTCTGTTTCACTCAAAATATGAGATCATGCGCAAAATCTATTGCGCAAATATCTATTATACAAGTTATTGGCTTTACATGTTTGTTTATTAAAATTTCTAATTCAAAATTATTAAATAATAAAAAAAAATATTTCATTGAAAAAAAAAGAGTCACAGAAAAAAAGTATAAAAAAAAATCTGTAATAAGTAGCATTAACAAATAAATTGAATGAGAAACATGGAAAGTTCACGTCTCCTAACCTTATGATTAACGTCAATAATTTTAGAAAAAATTTTTAATTACTTTGAAACTAAAGAAAAAAATATTTAAAAAATGTGTAATATTAAAATTTATTTATGCAATATTACATATTTTATAACATGTTGCATTATTTAAGGATGCAACTATATTAATAAAAACTATATCGTATGTTTTGTAATAAAATATGAGTAAAACACTGATATCCCCACATACCGCAGCGTTGCCACATGTAAGTAACATGCCAGATTTCTCTTAATTATTTACTAATTACTCTTATCACAAGCTCTGAAGCTCGTATTTTAATAAGCCAAAGTATTCTACGCATTTTTTTTTTCCTTTGATACCACTTTCATTGAAATCTGAACGTCAGATTTTGTGAAATAAAATAAACTATGGTATTTCCCATAAGGATCAATGCTAAAGACGAATATCTTTTAATATTGATATCTTTTTTTCAGTTCTCTATAGACCTTTAAAAATTGAACTGGTTCATTATCTTATAATAATGTGCCAATTTACCAAGTTTCATGAAATTCTGAACGTCAATTCTAAAACTGATAGTACTACCTTAAACCGAATATTATTGTTTAGTTATAAATCATATCGTTAATACATCATAATCCTGTCTACCATTTATAAGATTTTTAAACAAAGGAAGGCAGTTTATATTTATAAATTTTCGTTTGAACTTATTATTTCTTTTATTACTGTTCAATTTCTCCGCACTTTTCCGAAACGATCCTTGGACTCCGGTGAGCTAAACCAACAGGGAAAAGTCCAGTAAAAAAACACGTTACAAGTTTTGATAGAGCATCTTACAAGTAAGTTCTTTTAATCTATTAATTGTATTTCGCGTCTTTTCCTTAAGATCAACGTGTAGCTGTGCCAAGTATGTTATGGCTGGTAATAAATAGTATTTAACAGAAATTACAAACATCTGTATGACATATCGAGCATGATGAATTAGCAAAGTACAATAAATATATGGTTTCATAAGCCGCTGCTTATAGCAGAAAAATATGAAATGTTTGACATTATTATAAAATAAAAGAAAACAGAAAGTTATATATTACTCACGTAATATCGAAAAAGCGAACTCGTTCGACTCTTCGACAACTTCTTGTTAATAGAATTTTGCGAATGTCTGCGATCTTGAAGTCCAACCTGCTGTCTTGCGAATACAGTCTGCAGTAATACCTTTTCTATAAGCAGTTGATGTCGATGCGTGTCTTGTGTTATATGCGTTGAATTTATTGGTATTTTTACCACTGTTAGCTAGGATTTTCTTTACAGATAAGATATTTTCATAAAGATTTATTTTCATCGTTTTTCGGATCTTTAGTTTTGTCCAAGTAAATTTTTAATGTTGACGTGGACTAAATGGTTTTTCCACCCACACAGGAAAGTAACAAGAGTATAGGTTAAACTTCATTGACTCGTGCGGTTTTGATCCTGTCAGGAATCGTTATTTTAATACTTTCTTTTGTTATAGATGTTTTTTATATCGATTAATGCCAAGGTTTGCATTCTACGGCCAGTCGTTATGGCTAGAAGAACAGCTAATTTTAAAGATAATTTTTCTAGTGATAAATATTTATTATTGTCTTTATTCCTGAAACAGTCGAACACCTATGATGAATTACATATGCAGGCATATTAAGGCTTTTAGGATCTGAGTCGAGTGACTCCTTCAAAAACTCGTTTGATCTCTGAATATTCTCCGATTTCTGGTCCACAGAATAACGAAATAACAGAACGGAAACTATTAGTAGTTCCATAAGATGATCCTTGTTGTTGTTTAATTGTTCAGTGAGAAAAGACAGTATGTTAGAGACAGCTCCTTAAAGAAGATTTAATTTTTTCTTTTTGCAAAAGAACTACCATATTTTAAATCCTACATTACATTGCTAGGTTGATGATTCGCTTGATGATAATGTCATACTTCCCATAGTCTCTAATAGGACTCCTTTTGCTTCAAGAGCCCTCCCGACAAGACTTCTGCAATCAAGGTAATCTTCTGCATTGGATGTATCTGCCTATTTGCAGACAACATTCGATTAATTTTTGGTTTGAAATAAATTGGCTTAAATTCTAACATAGATATGTAGATTTGATAGCAGGCTCGAGCTGGCCAAAGTGGTACCGCCATGATGCCTCTACAAATTTCAGCATTATTTTTGTCTCGTAGTCGTAAAAGAAGAAGAGTCTCAAATCCTTAGTAAAAACATCTAATTTTAGTTCACCTGGATCTTTATTCCAGGAAAAATATAATTTGCATTTTACGTTTGTACAGCAGGCAAATAAATCAATATCTGGTTTTTCTAGTCTTTCAAGCTTAACTTTAAACGCTGTCCTTGATGAAGAATACTCGTTTTCCAATTCGAGACGACGAGATTCAAAGTCTGCCTCATTATCTTTAGAGCAAATGTATGAAGCGAAGATCCACAAATTCTTCTTTTCACAGCAGTTCCAAATTTTTTGGGCTATGTCATTCAGTACCAAGAAACTTACGCCTTCCACATTATTATTCATCGTTGCTTCCTCTAAAAGCTAACAATTGGACCCGTTCCAAAGCTCTCATGTGTACCCTACTGAACTTTAAAGTCGCACAGCACGACCCCAAAATTCCAATAGTTGACGAGAAATATCTTATTTTACATCTTTTGCTAAGGTCTGAATCCTTTATCAACTCTAAGGCGCTTTCTTTCATATTATCTTGAAGCTCGACAGTCATCTATTTTGTCATATATCAAACTCAGAACTTTCCACCTTGTGTCTGGGAGTAATTTACTTTTTTCATAATTAATTATAAAACCTAGTTTTTCTAATAGTTCTTTAGTTTTTTCACCATTTCTTTCACAGGCATTCAATTATGATTCACCAAGCTGGAGAATATCATCGAGGTAGATTGCCGACAAAAAAAACTTTTGACCTTAGGAAGAAAACTACGTGTTTCATAACTTTCGTAAGCACGTTAGGAGCTATGTGTTTAGTTTCATCATCAAGCAAATAAGCCGAAGGAGTTATCCCTTAAAGTATAATTTAATAAATTTTATATCGAAATTTTCCATTGTGATAGGATAACACGCATCCTTTAAATCAATGGATGCCAAAGAAAAGCTTCTTAATTAGAGCCTCCGTATTGTTTTACAATCTGTTAAAGTGCTCGATATCTATGAAATTATTGAGACCTTTCAGAATAATTATGAATCTATCATCCCCTTCTTCAACAACCTGTTTTTTAACACGCAGCTAACTGTTCAGCAATTGGAGATTTCTTCTTTACAGACAACTGGAGCTCTTATGGAGGAATTGGTTGTACCACTGGTTCTCTAAATAAAATTTTATCTTGATCATTTCTATTAATTCCTGTCCTAAATCATTAAATTTATCAAGCATAGTTGTGAGCAAAATGTGGAAAGACGATTCCTATTGATTGCTTTTAACTTTTCGAAATGTCGGAGAATAATTTGAAATATAATTTTTTTCGAGCTCAAAAATACAAAAGTATTAAAAGGTACAATCGAACTTAAAGAGCTTCGAATATGTACTGATAATAATATTTTCGAACTCAAAAAGCTCCTTGAGCTCGAAAACAGCGAGAAGTTTCAGGACTGGCCTGCAGTCTCAACGACTAGTAATATTAATAAGTAATTATCAAGTAATAATCAAGCTACAATTCTATTTTAACGTGAGTGTTCGAGATGCGAACATTTTAATTTTCCAACATTTCAGTTAGTGTGAATGAATTGCACTCTTTACTATGATCGGTCAAAGCAATCAGCCCTACAATGTTTACATGCTTACACCTTACTACTCAGAACTTACGTCAATCTTATGAAACAGTACGTTGAAGTGATTTTTGTCAAACTGACGTATCGAATACCAGGTATATGACCCATACGTGTCTATGAAGTAGTGGATACAAGTAACCCTCGATGAAGTAAATCATATGACCTCAACCATGTGCATTGGTATTGATTAATCTAATGTCAACGTATATCTTTCCGACATGAAGAGAAAAAGAAAGAAAAACAATTCATTAAAAATATCATTCATAACATAAAACCTAGTGTAGAGACGAAAAAATAGAAGTCGTCTGTTGACATTTTATAAAAAAAGCATTATATTTGCTCTAGCTTTAGAAAATTATGATGTAGTAAAGTATGTTACTACATAAATGACAGTAAAGTTATATTATTATTCTTAGAATTTCCTACAATAAAAGGTTAGAATAACTGAATACCGTAAATAAATTTAAATATATAATTATTACTTTTTTTTTATCTTTACTCCAAGTAATACTTTAATTAAAAAAAAATTTTTTTTTGAATATTTCACTCTAGATCAAAATGTAAATTCAAACTACTTATTTCTCCGAACTTTATCAATTTTTCAAAATTATGTTTTATTTAGAAGCAGGACAACGGCTCAAACATCATTTAAGTCGAAATAACTTCTTTACGACGTTCTTTCGAAGCTATCCTCAAGAAGTCTTATAATTAGTTTTTAAAGATATTATTTTTACGAACTCTCGATTAAGAGTTCTTGAAGATTCCATAAATGACATCAGTTTTGTGACGTCGAAATGTATTCTATTTTTTAACTTCTTAATGAAGTCAAAATAGGAGCTCCGTAAGACGTCATAGGTAAGACATCAATTTTGTGGCATCTTAAAGTATTCATTTTTCTGAGTTTATTCAGATATCAGATGTATGAACTCCTTAAGACATCATTGTGTCTTTTTTACATTATAATATTTGAAAATGTTTTGGGCATGCGCGCTATTTAAAAATACTGTTTGTTTAATCTAAGCTAAAATCCATAAAATTTTACATTTATTGAATGTTTACACGAAAGACCTAATAGTGATAGGATAATAATTGTAAAATATCAAATAACTTGGCCTACATTAAATAAATGTGAAAATTAACAATGTCCATAGCATCGAATTATAATAGTTTTTATTCTCAACGTAACTTTTTTTTTGGTATCATTTAGAATTGTTGTAAGTATAGAGTGCTTTAAATTTTCCAGGTTAAATATTTACCGATTGAATTATATCTTTCTCTAATTAAAAATGTTACTTATTAGTAGAAAATAATATCAGAAAAAAAAAATCGGTCTGTCGGTTGACCCTGCGGGCCAGCCCCAAAACTTCCCGCGTATTTCGAGCTCCTTGAGCTTGAAAAATTGTAGTACATACATTTTCGAGCTCTTCGAGCTCGAAAATACTTTTGTATGTTTTTGTTTTCAAAAAATAACGTTTTTTACAATTTTTTCTACAACGATATTTCTCGAACGAATAAACCGATTGAGACGTTTAAGGTGGCAATCGACGCGTTTCATTGAGTTCTATAACTGATTAAATTTTGAAATTGATTCGTCGAGTCATTTTTGAGAAATTTTCAAAATACTAAAAAAATTTTTTTTTTTTAATTCTTTCGACAACAGTTTTTCTTGAAAGAATAAACCGATTTTGATGTTTGAGGTGGCATTCGACGCGGCGTATGAATCTCCAGAGCCTAGTCCATTTTGGAATTAATCCATCGAGCCCGTAAAAAGTTACCCAAAAAAAACATTTTTGAAAAAAGTTTATTTTTGGAATATCTCTGAACGAGCGCTACCGATTGAGCTCAATTTTTTTTCACTTCAAGATATTAAAAAAACTGCGTCGAATGACACCTTGACGATCAAAATCGGTTGATCCGTTCAAAAGTTATAGATATTTACATACGTACATACGTACGTACGTACATACATACATACATACACTCGGACATCATCGTGAAATTAGTCAGAATAGCTTTCTAAGACCTCAAAACAGCGACATCTGTTGGAATTTCGATTTTCACAAATCGGACTGAAACCAATAACTTCCCGAATTTTTGAAAATTTGCAATTTTCTTAGCGGGAAGTTAAAAAAATGTTGGCAAATTATCTAAAAGCTAACAAAATAGACGATTGAAACGACATTATGATGGTTTATTTGCACCGCACATATGTCTTTCCCACAACAAAGTCATTCTAAGAATGCCGGATCATCAATGCGATGTTGGCTTTAGTGATAATTTATTAAGATTACATAATAATACTGACAATCACGATAATTTCGATATTAGTAAATGTGAAGAAAATGATATTAGAGACTGTGATACTGATGATACCGGGAATGGTGATGATAATATTCGTCACTGTGATATTATTGATATTGGTTTTATAGAATTAAATAATAATATTTAAAATTTGAAACTAAGAAAAAAAATATTCATGCCTAATATGCAACTTACTTTGTTTCAAAATTTATTAGTAATTAATTAAAATTAATTCATCGTTCTGTTAATTAATTTTTTAAGTTCCTAAGAAATCTTTTACTACATCTCGAATGAGAACTATGAAAGAAGTCTTATGTGAGAGTTTTTAAAAATAATATCGTGGTGATGCCTTTTTTAAGACTTCAGAGAAAGGAGCACCTCAAGAACTCACTTTATTGAGTCAGAAATAAGAGCTTTTAAAGACGTCTGCTTTATGAAGTTCGAAAAATGAATTTATACTGAAGTTTTATTTGTAAAGTCAGAAAAAAAACTTTTTTTAAAGACGTCTTACTGAGTTCGCTAGGTGACTCATTCGACATCTTTCATCGAGAACTTCTGTAAGATATTGAATGAGACGTCCAAATCATAAATATGAACTCATTTGGAACTCATCAAGATGTCATTTTGCTATCTGGGAGCTTCATGATACAAATGTGTCTCAAGTAAACAAAAATAAAATATTTTGTTAATTTTATTGATGAAAAATAGATAAAAAAAAGTAAAACTTCTTAAACTTATATTTATTAAATGTTATAATATAACTAGGAACTGTTACTCTAGATGTCCTGGAAAAAGGCACCTCTGGACGTACTAACAGTCTTCTAGAACCGGATGGTAATCAAAATATTTGTAAGAAAAATCAATAAATTTGTAAGAAAAGGATGAAGGAGGATGATTAAGGATTAATTAAATTTTATGTTACAGATTTTATTAAGTGTAATTAGATTTTATTTATTGACCAATTTTTATTCAAGTCCCCTGGACTTGAACATAACCTCATGACAATGTGATTCTGATCCCCTGGATCTAATCACACACACTCAAAATAATCGGCTGCTTAGGATCCTACTATCTACGGATTTGCGGCAGCTCAGCATACCAATATTTGCGTCCCCGTTACTACACTCTCCTATGTCAATTCAGGATTTTTGCATCATTTGATTGGCCTATAGTTCGATGTATCAGACTTGGGTCCAGCTTTATGAATTGGAGTGATATACGAGATCTTTCACGCCGATAAGAAAACACTTTGCTGGAGAGAAGCAATAAAAATGGGCGTTAATGGCTCATAAAGTCCCGCTGCACAATTTTTATGAAATAATTAGGTAATCCATCCGGGCCAGCCCCCTTGTTAGGGCTCAAAGCCAGGAGCTGTTTGTAGACACTATCATAGCTGACTTCAAATTCGCTTAATATATCTCTCTGATTATCTGACAATAGGTCAGAGGTCGAGATCTGATGTGAGTCTATAGTGTAGACACTAGCGAAGTACAAAGTGAACAGGTTTCTGATGTCCGCGCCAGTGTCTGCATGCAGATTGTGCCAGGACATACTACCCGGTATATCACTGTTGCTACGCTTTTTGTTCTTCACGAAGTTCCAGAATTCCTTCGGATCCATTATGATCGAGTTTTCAACCCGTTCAATGTAATTCTTATAGCAATCAGCGCTCAACTTTTTGCATGCAAGTCTACGTTCTTAAAATTCAAGATACTCTCTGTGTGAGCCCAGACGCTTGTATTGTGCATGAGCTTTCCTCTTGTGTCTTATCATTCGCTTGAGATCGTTGGAGAACCAATATGGAAAATCGTTGGCTGCTTTTCTAAAGGTTGGAACAAATTACGATACACCATCATTGAGAACATTATAGAAGATGTTAATTTTATCATCAATTGAGTTAGCGGAGTAAAGCTTAAACCAGTTAGCGTTGAGAAAAAATGAATGAAGTTTGAATAATCAACCTTTCTAAAAGCGAAGGTAGGAGTGTTAACTGGTATCAAGTGGGGTTGGAGTTCAATAGTCATGCCTATTGCTGGATGATATTTGTCCTCTGGGATTAGTGGTAGGACCCGTGTAGTCTTGGTGTCAAGGTCACTAAAACAGAGATCAAGTAAGTTAAAATTATCCTGATGTAAAGTATTAAGTTGAGAGTATTCTACGGAGGCGAAACCTTCTAAAATCAGTTTAGAGTAATCGTCACACGAGAGGCTGTTTGCCAGGTTGTAATCACCCAATAAAATGAACTTAGCGTTAATCGACATAGCGTTAATTTCGGAAACAAAACTTAACAGCAAGCATAGGCTTGCATTCCAAAACTACTCATTTATACGTACCGATAGGCGTCACGTAAAGAACGGTGGTGGAACAGCAATACTAATAAACAACAAGATTAGCTACACTCCGATAACATATCCAAACTCACACCGCGACAAAATAATTGAATGCACGGCAATTAAGATTAATGTCACATCTAACAACACGCTACTTATTTTCAGTATTTATGACGCCTGCAGTGATAAAAAAGCGTTCATTGCAGAGCTTAAGAAAATCTTTCAAGATTTCAAGCTACTAACTAGCAATATTTACTTCATTCTAACCGGTGACCGGAACGCCACACGGTAAGAAATATTTTGCGGATATCACTATGCCAGTATAGGCGTGAACGCCATACTGTATGGTATCGGAGATTTTTATACGTTGTAAAATTGTATGCATAGGTGATTCGACCATTGCGAGAAAAGTAACATTGGCGATAATTCTCGCAGATGCCACAATGTCAGTATGGCCGTCAGGCCCATACTGTGTTGCCGTATCCACAATGCTTCTGGCCAATAAACCTATTCTAACGACATCTATACAGTTTTGGCGATAATACGATAGCATACATTGATCGACACGCCAAAAATTATGGCGGAAAAAACTAGTAACATTGTGCCCTCGGCATTGTAGTATAGATCTCAGGGCCATGCTATTTCGTCGTGCTTGCTATGCATACGTGTAAGCAATACAATAGCTCCAGTACTGTACAGTATAGTAAATATTTCTGGGACTCGCTACAATACTGTATTGGAATACTTCACATACTGTTTTAGTATCTGTCTGGAGACCATACCAGCATGGTAATGAACGCCATGCATTTCTTACCGTGCAGAATTACAAGATAGGGTGACATTTAATCAAATGAAAGGGGAGTGCTCCTTGGCAATTAGGAAGATGAAAATGACATTTTCTACAAGACAATATGATATTCTCCGGAAAAACCTACATTCCCCTTAGCCGATTCTTACCTATGCAAGAAAAACAAGTATACAGTGTCAAAAATCGGTATTGTTAATAATGTATAAGGACAGAAAGATTTTTTCAATTTTTCAAAATCGAACAAAATAGTAATTATGGAAGGCCCACTACCAGACCGGGCTTAAAAGTTGCAGAATGAATAGAAGTTTAAGATAGAGAATTTTTAAGAAAATCGAAGGATACATCTTCTTTTAAATACACGGTTGAAAACTTGAAATTCAAAAATCTCGCTTAGAAACATTTCGTATAATTGTTTTGTAATTTTTGCAGTAAAGGCCATTCAAACACGAAAATTTAAAAAAAAACCGTTGATTTTTGACCATGATTACGAAAGTTATGATCGAAAATCCATAAAAAGAGTGTTTTTTTTTTGAAAATTCGATATTTTTTAAACCATTGACAAAAAAAATCTCAAAATATGGTGACACGCGTTAATATCCCCGGACAAAATATCCCCGACAAAATATCCACGACAAAATATCCCCCAACATAATATCCCCGCGACAAAATATCCCCGCGACAAAATATCTCCAGACAAAATATCCCAGGACAAAATATCTTTATGACGAAATATCTTTATGACAAAATATATTTTGACAAAATATCCCTATCGTTGAATAATTAATGAAGTAATGTGTGAAAAAAGGGCACAATATTATTGCAAGCGGGTGCATTCAGATATTTTTGTATTTACACACACATAAAATGCCTGAAAAAAGGGCACGTACTATTACACGCATTTATGTTAACATATTTTTGTGATCACACACACCCAAAACCTGTAAAAAAAAAATGGCACAATACCATTTTCCAAACTTGTGTTATTTTCTTTTCAAATTATTTGAAGACATATCTATATTTTAAATTTAAATTAAGCCGCGGTAAATTTATGTACACTTTTGCACCACTAAGTGTCGTATCATAAAACCATTTTCTGATTAGTCTAAATTCATAGGGGTAATGGGTAGATATTAGTTTTTTAATAGCTACTTTAGCTTGAAATTTACGGTAATTTTATGTTGATATAACCTAAAATTTGCTGTTTGAATTTGACATCAATTTGACAGCAAAATTTTAAAATAATGATTTACGGTTAATGTTTCTTCAATTTAAATTGTCTTCAATTTAACGGTAAAAAAATACTTTATTATCTTGCGTTGCTCGTATTAAAATTTTTCAAGTCAACGTAAATATTCGTAGATATTTTGTCAAAATATATTTTGTCATGAAGATATTTTGTCCTGAGATATTTTGTCTGGAGATATTTTGTCGCGGGGATATTATGTCGGGGGATATTTTGTCGTGGATATTTTGTCGGGGATATTTTGTCCGGGGATATTAACGCAGGTAACCCAAAATATATCAGGAAGCCTCTGTTGAGGGGTACTAACAACAAATGCCAAAAGATTAAGAAAATTGAAAAAATCAATTTTTGAAACCGGCCAATTTAGCATGGAATGCCTCATATATATATATATATATATATATATATATATATATATATATATATATATATATATATATATATATATATATATATATATTAGGGTGCTTTATATTTTTTGAACATTTTTTTTTTCTTAGCCCATATGAAAATTTTATTGTAGGCGACAAAAAAAAAATTTCCTGAAAATTTTAGCCCTTAATTTTAATTTTAAGAGGTCGCTATCTATTTTTAAAGTTTTCCCATTTAAAAAGCATGGGAACGATATCACATTTTTTTATAAAAATTCCTACCCAGGCAGTTCTTGAGCAATTCACTCGTTTTTGGGCTCGTTTCATAGGGCTTGTAGTCCTCTTTAAAATTAATTTTAGTGACATAGATGCATTTACAACAGTTCAAAAGTTATGAGACTTCAAACTTCAGAAATTTTTATTTTGACCAAAAAATAATAATTAATGGCTATTATTATTCCAGCTATGAACTTTCTAAAAAAAATGACATACAACTTTTGTAGTGTGTTAAATACTCTGAAAGAAATCCCTAAAACAATTCAATATTATCAATGTTATTGTTTATTTTTTTTAACTTTTCTCTTTTAAAGGGTTTTAAAATTATTTAATTTTAATTTTATTCTCGTGACAAATTGAACTTTTGTACTTATCCTTTTTTTTGGTAATAAATTAATCGAGCTTCATCAATTTTTATGTAGTTCTATGATTTAACGTATCGATCGAAGCGCCGATAGTTTCCGACGGTCTAAAATCTCAGTCTTTATGACTAAAATTGAATTACAAGTCTCAAATCTATTATCAGTTTTTTTAATATTATTTTATTCTTTAATACCAAAAAAAAGGATAAGTACAAAAGTTCAATTTGTCACGAGAATAAAATTAAAATTAAATAATTCCAAAACCCTTTAAAAGAGAAAAGTTAAAAAAAATAAACGATAACGTTGATAATATTGAATTGTTTTAGGTTTTTCCTTCAGAGTATTTAACACATTACAAAAGTTGTATGTTATTTTTTCTAGAAAGTTGATAGCTGGAATAATAATAGCCATTAATTATTATTTTTTGGTAAAAATAAAAATTTCTGAAGTTTGAAGTCTCATAACTTTTGAACTGTTGTAAATGCATCTATGTCACTAAAAACAATTTGAAGGAGGACTACAAGCCCTATGAAACGAGTCCAAAAACGAGTGAATTCCTCAAAAACTGCCTGGGTAGGAATTTTTATAAAAAAATGTGATATCGTTCCCATGCTTTTAAAATGGGAAAACTTTAAAAATAGATAGCGACCTCTTAAAATTAAAATTAAGGGCTAAAATTGTCAGGAAATTTTTTTTTGTCGCCTACAATAAAATTTTCATATGGGCCAAGAAAAAAAAAAATGTTCGAAAAATAAAAAGCACCCTAATATATATATATATATATATATATATATATATATATTTTACATTTTAGTTTTCGCTTTTTTTTTTTTTTTTTTTTTTTAGTCAATTCTCATTTTCACAACTAAAAATATTTGTTTGATTGGTCAATAACAATTGATTATAAATAAAATATCTACGTATAGTTATAAAAATGATAGAAGCAATAAAATAATATAAACTTTATAAATTTTAGTTTTACCGAGTACGTTTCAATGATTGTTGGGTCAAAAATAATAGATGGAAAAAAAAAATTTATCTTTATTATCAACGAAGGTTATAATAATAACTATCAAATAATAGTTAACGATCGACCGTCTGAAATAGAAAATGAGATTTCTTTGAATCAAGTAAATAATTAATAAAATAGTATGTATCTAATATTTTGCAAATTAATAATAGTTAACTTTTTTATGTTGATAAAGGTTCTCAAAATCAAAGATGTATATGCAACATTCAGAATTGATTTTAATTTAGACATTTATCCTCTGTCTCATTTCAATTCTGAAGTCGACAAATTAGCAAATGTTGAAATAACACCTATTTATTTACATACAAATGATTTCCGTCAGCCGTTAAGCAATTTTCAAATTATTGTTGAGACTGAGGAAGATGAATAATTTTTATCTTAAATTATATCAGGTAGATACTTGTATTGTTTACAGTTATTCATGAGTTTAATTTAACTTAGAAAATTAATACATATATTTAATTATTTCTATTTTAATAACGATGTGGTTTGTACGAAAACAATAAAAAAAAAATAATCAATGAAAATAAAATAATATAAATATTTCAATATTTTAATTATACTTTATACATATAAATTTATGATTATATGAATACATACATATGTATTTATGTAAATTATGCATACATATATGTTTATATGAGTTGTGTTACTTATAAATAATATTATATCGAAGTTTTTATTTTTCAAATATTAATTTATTAATTCAGTACTTCAGTATAGACTACATTACGGGTTTTTTCTCCATTGACACGAACATATACATTTTTATTTGATCTTACTCTTGATAATGATACATATAGTTGTCCATGTGAAAAACAGGGAGTTCGAAGATCTTCTCCAGTAATGCTCATCGTTTGTCCTTGAGCTTTGTTTATTGTCATTGTAAAAGAAAGACTGACAGGAAATTGAATGCGTTTGAATTCGAATGGAAAATTATTAGATATAAGAGATATGCGAGGAATGAATACACTTCCACCCTTTCCTGATCCAGTTAATATAGTAGCTTCTATAACATTCTTTTGTAATTTTGTGACTCGTAATCTTGTACCATTACAAAGTTGAGGTGGATTTAAATTTCTCAATAAAATTATAGGAGCGCCAATTTTTAATTTAATTGTATGCGATGGAAGTCCTGGTACACTTATTGAATTTAAGAAGTCAACAGTATAGTTTGTTGCGTCATCTGGATTAATCGTGGTATTGATTAATGCATAAACCATCTCATTTGCATCAAACTTATCTATTATAGCATTATTAATACGGACTACCATTTCATTTTTAGGACATAAAATAGCTCTCTCTGATAACCACGAGTCCTCTTTATTTTTAATATCTCTTATACCTGGATATACTTTTTCTATCAAATCTTCTATAGATGGTACTATTGAACATAATTCATCAGGCAGAGATACTTCTCCATTTTCATCGTTTATATTTCCACCCCCTACATCCAACAATAAATTAGAAAATTTTTGAGTACTTAGATCACCTCCTTGATGGACTCGCATGTTTACAGTTAGTGATAGTTTTTTAATATTATTCCATAGATAAGATCGTTTAAGAGATGCATTCACTTCATCAGCTCTTGTACCTCTAGTAATTACCGGTAAAGTCTGACGAAAATCACCGGAAAATAAAAAAATTATGCCCCCCATTCTTTTTGTATTGTTTCGTAAGTCTTGTAGTGTTCTGTCAACAGCTTCTATTGCTTTCTTGTTGGCCATCGTGCATTTATCCCAGACTATTAAGCATGCATCTCTCATCACTTTTGCTTTATCACTATTCCTAGAGATATTACAAACTGGTGATTCATATCTGTCAATGTCTATCGGTATTTTGAACATGGAATGGGCCGTTTTACCACCAGGTAAAAGGGTTGCTGAGATACCTGAAGATGCTACTGCAAGCGCAATTTTACCACTACTTCTAACTTTAGATAATATCAAATTTATTAAAAACGTTTTTCCTGTGCCCCCAGGTGCATCAATAAAAAACATTCCCCCTTCTAACGTGTCTATGCTATTCATAATTTCATCGTAAATTTTTTTTTTGGTCTACATTAATTTTGAATTCATTTTTTTTTACAAAAGCCATCAGTATCGATTTGTCATAACTTGTTTCAGCTAGATATTCTCAAGGTTTTCCCCCGATAGAAATAATTGTATTTTCTAAGTCTATGAGACAACGATTCTCAAGCTCTTCTTTATGTATATTTAAATCAATATCAGGAAAACTTCTTATCAATTTTCTTCCATAATCTTCATATAAATATTTTTTATACTTTGTCCATAATATTTTAGGGTCAGAAGGGTGACAAAATACTACAATAATTGCAAAAAGTTGCCTTAGCTTAAATGGACTATCGGTAACACACTCTTCTTTTAAAGTTTCATCCCAATGGGAGTCACCTTCAATAAGATTAAGAGCTTTGCAAGCTGCTTGATATGATTGATATACCACACCATTAACTGTTCTTATATCTTTAAAAGATGTTGGGCCTCTAACGGTGTGAAGTAATAGACGTAAGAAATAACACTCTGTATTACCAGGATGAATTGTGTATACTCTTCCAATAACGTGTTCTTTAAAAATACCAGGATAACCTTCAACAGGATTTCCTCTTTTCCTCCTCTTGAATACTTTAGATTGTTTATCAAATATATAATATGCCGGTACTTCGTCATATAAAAGTGTATTTGCGAAAATTTCCTCGCGGCATAATTGAAAATAGGCCAATAATGTTGTGTTTTTGGGATTAGTAATTTGATCAATAACATTTTCTGTGTTGGAATATACTCGCTGTCCATTTTCTAAATGAACATCCAAGTGAACCACGGAAGGAAATCTCTCATGTATTGGGAAAGATATTATACGCCAAGTTGCTTCTGAGGTACTAATGTATCTCCCAGATTCGTAATTCGTTAACTCATCGTTTTCATTTTTAAGTCCAAACGTTGCTTGATCACCTCCTTTATTCACATATTTACAAATGTATTTTATAGATTGCACACTGCTACAATACTCGACATTTAAATGTGTTTCAAAAGTTCGGGATAATACTGGTGAATAAGGGCCGATCCAACGATTATCTACTTCTATATTATTTCCATTTACCTTAACTTGAGCGACAAATCCTCCCGCTTCCGGTGATCTCCGCCGGTAAGATGGATAGCCATCCTCTCCAGTTATCGTTTCATTTACAAATGCTTTCGGAAATCGTTTACGACAACGATTGTCTTTCATACACGGAGATTTTGAATTAATTACTCCACATGGTCCATGAATCATATGTTTTTTAATAATATTGTATAAATCTAAATCCTCCTGAGGATTAGGAAATTCTGCTTTTATAATACTATCTATTCTATTAGGTGTTACTTTATCTTCAAGCCATAAGAGAATATGAGCATGGGGGAGACCTCGTTTCTGCCACTCTATAGAATACATATAACATTTAACGGATCCAAAAATTTTTCCTTTAACTAATAAATCAATTAATTTTTTCAACTTCAAGTGAAAAACTCTAGATATAATATCGTGCCGGTCAGATGCAGATTGCCCTTCGTACAGCTCTCTTGTTATTTCTATCCAATTAGGATTAGTGGTCATAGTTATAAAAAGATCAGGACGACCATACTTCTTTACATAACTAAATGCATCTTGTGTTCGCTCATGCATGTATTTTGGGATTCCTGTAAAACTGGATGGGAGAGTAACTAAACGACCTAAATTATCAATATTACTTTCAACGCGCAAAGCATCTTGTAAGTGAATATAGTTTTCGGCTCTAAGTTGTTTTTGACTATTTCTTATAAATGACAATCGCTCGGTTTCAATTTTCGCATACATATCAACCCAAAATTGATTTGAAATTTGACGATAACGGTGTAAATTATTAAACTCATTAGATTTCATCATAAGTCTGTAGCAGTAAAATTGTATATCTCTCTTTTGACACTCTTGATCAACTAACACTACAGCTACTTCATTTGCAGAAGGCTTATTATAACGACCTTTATGATCGGAAATTGGCTTACGGTCTGCATTGATTACTAATTGATAATTATCTTTGTTTTCGAGTGGAATAGATTCTTAAGCCGATTCAAAGTCATGCACATAAGGATTTACTTGAAGGAGCATATTCTGTAGGTCTGTTATGAGATTTGTATTTAAATTATTATTATAGGACATTCGAAGATTAATTTGCTCATTATAATCAGCTATAAAATATATCTGTAAAAATTTTGAAGGTTGATCACTTTCAGGAAACAATGAACCAATTAAATGGTATACTCCTCCCTGGATTTTAAAAGTCGGCATAAAGTTTCCCTCAGATACAATATTTGCACCGAATGAAGTCATCTGAAAAGTATTGTTGTAAGACCTTACAGCGTTCAAAAATGATTTTGATTGAACGTGTTTTCCATCCAGCAGAGATTTTAAAGGTTCGGGAAGTTCAAGTAAAGGTGTTAATCGAATCTTACCTGATGAACAGCATAATCCAACAGATTCACCGACCCACTTTAACGCATTACAGTAATTACAAACCTTAGTCATTGGACCAACATCAGATTCCTGTTTGTAATTAATAGACGGATTGTAGGAGAAACCACTATTCAATTTTGATTGCCAACGGTTATTTCGTCTCTGAGTTTGTCTATTCTTATCAGCATTTAATCGTTGCTGATGTTCTGAATCAGATTCTAACTGTCTGTGGACGGTATGCCATTTGCGATCCAAAGATAATCTTTCTGTTCGTCTGTCGTTAAACTCTGATTCACGAAGAGCCGAAATTCTTTCGTTTTCCATCATTAAATTTGCTTCTTTTTTCTTCTTTAACCTGTAGTATCTATTTCTAGCTGCAGCTCTACTTTCATCGCGTTTGAATGCAGATTCTGATCGTCGCTGAAGAGCGTGATGTTCTCGGTCGATCATTAGGTGAGTTTCACGATCAAATATAGATTCCTGTAAGCGAGATAAAGTATGGTGTTCACGATCGTGAGTCAATCTCTGATTACGATGTTCATCTGATTCGTTATTGCGTGCAATAGTGTGCTGTTGACGATCACGTGATAATCGGTGGATACGTCGTTCATCAGATGCATTATGATATGTAATAAAGTGACGTGCACGATCATCCGCCAATCTTCTTTCATAAGCTATCTCTGATTCGACTTTCCTCTTATTAGCATGTTGCATTCTATCAGAAGCAAGGCGAATTTCAGATTGTTCTGGTGTTTCATTAGCTCGTAAATTACTTTTTCTTTCTTTCTGAATTTTCAGTCTCTCGTCTCGTTCACATTGAGTTTCAGATAGGCGAAGAAGTTTGTTGCTTCTTGCTTTGGCTGATGATGAACTCAAGTTTGATTTTCCTTTTTTAGGCATTTTTAATGAAAATATAACGAATAATAACGATACATATTTAAAATATAAAATTATTAATTACGATAAGTTATATTGAATTGGTCAATCTCGGTTACCTTAGCATACAAAAATAAAAATTACTATAGATAACTAAGTGAAATCAAGTACTTATCTTTATCTTTTGAATCCAATTTTTTATATAAGTTAATGCACAAAAATTGTTTATATATAATATAAATAATTATTTATAGGTTATGATCTTTATTTATTTTACATATTGCGTAAGATACGTAATTTTGTCTTTTTAATCCTATATATCATACAATAAATTTAGACAATTCAAGTAATAAATTAAATAGATTTACATTCTTACTTAGTTACAAATAAGTCAGATTAGACACTCTTATATTGACTGCTTAATAAAATGTGATAGACGATTCAATTGACAGAAACAATTGATAAATGAAACAAAATCTAATCTAAAAAAAAAAAAAATATAAAAAACAATTGATACGCGTTATATAAAAACAATTGACGCTAATGGAATAAAAACAATTGATGGCTGTAATTTAACTGTTTTTTTCTTATACTTTTAGAAAAATAATTTATATACCCGAATTCTGATTCATAATTGATTTAAAAAGTGGCCTATATTTTAAGTGACAGCATCTTGTATATGTATAAAAAATTTCATCTCAATCAGATAAGTGGTTGATTAGTTATAAAGGTACAAACCGACAGAGAGACAGACAGACGAAAATTCTAAAAAGGGTAGATACAGTATGAGTAGGTCATAAAAATGATACTTGACGCATAATTCGAAATAAAATGTTACATTCTGGCTTATTTATTATTCAGACAGAATATTTTTTAATTGACCAGGTTGACGTCATTAGGGTGTCAATAGACCCCAGGTGCGTCAGCTGTTACCTTCTTTTATTTTATGCGAAAATGTTTTAATGACTTACCATGGTGACGATTATCCCCATTATTCGGCCCAAATAACCCCTTGATGCCTCCTCTGAATGCGAACAGGACGAGCCTTGAAGGCCTGGTTCCTCCGTAAGGGAAAGCGATTCCAATTGGCCGATCAAACAACCAGAGTTCGAAGGCTTAACAACACAAGAGCTCGACGGCTCAACACCACACGAGCTCGACGGCTCAACAAGAACTTTCTCAGACTTAATTCTCGGACGACCTTTGGCGAGGTCCGCGATGACACCTCGAATCCCGCGACCGAGCTGTACTGCACATCCTGACCTGCTTCATCGGCCTCGAAGCATGAATTTTGGAATCGGAAAGGAAGCGCTTAGGCTGCCGGTATCAGCGCCCAGAGCAGGTGAGAGTATTGGGCTGCCGGTAGCAGCGCCCAAACTTAAATAAGGAGTACGTATTTCAATAAAATACGGATATATATTCTGCCTCAAAGTCCGAGTGACAGGATCAAGACAACAGGTTTGTGTAGAGTTCTTGGCTCTACTAGATCTTGTGATCGACTGACTTGATTCTGTCGCTCCTTGGTATTATACATTATCAAAAATGTTAACGTTGCATCTCAGGTTTCCTATGAGAGAATCGTCGTGGCCCGGGTCTCATGCATCGTCATCTGTTTAGACTATCCGTGAGCCACGGCGACTCTCTTATCACAAGAGATTTCCGTTACATTGTTGGTGATGAATAAAATAATATCGCCAACAAAGTAACGATTTATTAATTTATTATTTATTTATGATTCTAAGAAGTGTCGAACCGTTTATTCACCCCCCGTGGCGAATAAATAATTCGAGACTTAAAAATAAAAAAATTTCCAAAATTTTTATTTAAATTTAATTAGAGCCAAAACGTAACAAAAATCACCATGTACAGACAGAGCCTATAGATTTATATATATATATATATATATATATTGTGACCGGTTATTTAGCTCGACTGGAATCCGTCAGTCGAACTATCCCCGCACAATCTCTTTGGCTTACCTGGTTCGGCTTCTGCAGTTGTTGGGCGCCAGGTGATGTATCAATCACCGAGTTCGATGCTCGGAAGAAGTCGGCTCATGGTGGCGGATCGGGAATAGGGGAGGCACTTATACTTAACGTCAAATAATTGTCAGACTTAACAGAATTAACGAATCGTATATTAACCAAAAAAAACAATTATGTGATTCAATGTCACCCGAATAGTCGGTTACAAGTTGTTATAAATTACCGTGAACGGCTTGACTCGATATAATTTTTATACAACTAAATCTGTACTCCGGATAATACCCGGTATGGTGACTTAACGGCAATGTGATGTCAAGTTACAGGTACGGTCGACCGTCGGTAACTCGCTTAAGCCGATAATGTTTCAATTGACATTCAACTGTTACTTTAAGTAACTAAACTAATAACAATTATACTACTAATGTAATACTAATAATAACCGAGATTCGGAAAACACGCGAATAGAAACACCAATAACGAGACTCGAAATGCGCGGTAAACTATAATCAAATACAGTATCTCAATATAACGAACGATATCAAATTTCAAAGCAACTCTCAATTACTTATGTTATCCGTACGTGCAAATACGGTACCAAAACGATGCTAATTGCAAGTTACAAAACAAAAAAAAACCAACAAAAAACTGTACCAGCGGAATAACTCGAGTTGCCAGCCCGCACCAATCGGATTAAACAATAGTTGAATTTAGTATTTGACACAAAAAAAACCAAATAATAGGACAAGTTAACTTGGCGACAAATCGAGTTATTCCTCGAAACAAATCTCTAGACTCGCTCACCGGTCGATGGTCTCGTCGTTCACAATGCTCTCCGGCTCCACGTGGTCAATGGACTGGTAAGGCTAGCCGGTTACGGCGTCTCGCGATCCCACAGGTACGGGAAGGTCAATAACTACGCCGATTACGGCTAAATCCACCAGGATTCTCGGTCGGCTGATCTCCACAATATCGAAACTACGTAATTAAATTTGGTTTATCAATAATCGGTTTAAACAATACTCGATTTCACAAGCTGATAGGAATATAACGTCACAATCACAGCGAGGTACAGACGTGAGCATTAATGCCTGGGTTTGGAATTTTTAACTCTCATCCACTCTATGAGAGTATCAAGTCTAGGGTAAAATAATGTAATGGCAACACTGAGACCGGAGTTAAGTGTGAACTTAGTCATGGCAAAGATGAATATATTTATGATGGTTAGTAGTGTAATGTTGTGACAGCTTGTAAACATTGGAATAGGTTATAGATCTAATTAAGACTTTTGAATTAAATCAAGTTTCAAAAAGCTCCCTTTAAAAAAAATACCAGTCAGATTGTTAAAAGTCTCAAAGAAAAAATTTTTCCTAATTAAAAAAGTTATAGAAAATGTTATTGAAAATTTATAATTTTTGACATGTTTTCAGGAATTACTCCAAAACCAGTGGTGATAAAAAAAAACTTTTAAAATAAAACAAGTTTCAAAAATCTTACTTTAAAATAAAATACCTGTCAAATTTAAAAAAATCTATAAGAAAAAATGTTTCCCCTTTAAAACTGTGATAGAAAATTTTATTAAGAATTCATGATTTTTGAAGTGTTTTCTGGATTTACTCCAAAACCAGTGATGATAAAAAAAAACTTTTGAAATAAAACATGTTTCAAAAATCTTACTCTAAAAGAAAATACCAGTCAAATTTTAAAAAATCTATAAGAAAAAATGTTTCTCCTTTAAAACTGTGATAGAAAATTTTTCCTTCGGGTTTTTTAATAAATTTGATTAGTATCTTATTTTAAAGTAGGATTTTTGAAACTTGTTTTATTTCAAAAATTTTTTTTTATCACGACTGGTTTCGGAGTAAATCCTGAAAACATGTCAAAAATCATGAATTCTTAATAAAATTTTCTATCACAGTTTTAAAGGGGAAAATTTTTCCTTCGGGTTTTTTTAATAAATTTGACTAGTATCTTATTTTAAAGTAGGATTTTTGAAACTTGTTTCATTTCAAAAATTTTTTTTTATCACCACTGGTTTTGGAGTAAATCCTGAAAACATGTCGATAATTATAAATTTTTAATAACATTTAATATAACTTTTTTAATTCGGAAAAATTTTTTCTTTGAGATTTTTATCAGTCTGACTGGTATTTTTTTTAAAGGGAGCTTTTTGAAACTTGTTTTAATTCAAAAGTCTTAATTAAATCCATAACCTATTCCAATGTTTACAAGCTGTCACAACATTACACTACTAACCATCATAAATATATTCATGTTTGCTATGACTAAGTTCACACGTTACTCTGGTCTCAGTGTTGCCATTACATTATTTTGCCCTAGACTTGATCATTTCATAGAGTGGATGAGAGTTAAAAATTCCAAACCCAGGCATTAATGCTCACGTCTGTACGATCCAGAATGGCGTTGGCTGTTTTTCTTTCTCCGGTTCCCTCCTCTCGTTCAGGGCTTCCTCACTTGGCGGCGCTTCGACGGGGTCTCAACCTGGCAATCATTCTCATCATGACGGTCAATTACAGCTCCCACTTGATGGTCGGTCAACTCGAAGTCACTCCGGATTTAATGCTAATTACTCGGTTCCGGCTACTATCGGCTGTACAATGCATTGTTCTGGCTGTTCGTGCCCTTTGATTCAGCTGTTCGAAGGTTTCGATCGTCCAGGCGGCGGAATCACGATCCGATGTCAAATCCGGACATTTCCGCTAGCGGTAATTTCCGTCTTTCGTCGCTCAGCGGGGATTGGCTGTTCCCTACTCGGTCCGTGGAATGATGGACAGCGACTCGGTCATGTCCTCTTGGGCTCTGGTGACCAGCAAACGAGTACCTGAATCTTAACCTAAGATTACCAACTTAAACTAACTTAATTACTAATCAACCTATTACTATGATTATTATATTTAGTAGTAGTCGTTTGAGTCTCGGATCCTTCTCGTACCACGCTGCCAATTGAACGAAGGAATTGATTTACTTGACGCGGGAAAGTATTCAAACAGTCGTGATCGGCCAAGTCAAAATACGACAGCTGTCAAAATAAACATAACCTTACATTATTAAAGAAATAATGCAAGGATAAAATAATAATGTACGGATTACAAATCAAGTGACCACGTGTCGGCGTCGAATTATATTTGAGTTTTGTTTAAAATGTTACAATATATATTTATATATATATATACATATATATATATATATAATTATAAAAAAATATTGATTTAATTATAGCCAATAAAATAATTGGTATAATTAAATAATTATTGGAAGGGATGTTACTACCTGGTAACAGCTCTGCTGGAAATCAAAACAGATTTCAGTTTCCTAAGTGAGCTCATTCGTCATTGACCAAATTTTAATTATTTAAAGGCACGGTCCTTAATTTTATAAAATCATTGTAATGTGATTTAAATATTTTTAAACTGAATTATAAAAATATAATTCAGAATATTTTCAAATAATTATTGAATAATTAAAAGTAAGTATTCATTTTAATAAAAAATAATTTTGATAAATATTTCATCAATTATCAAGTTCAAGTTGAATTATTTAAATATAATTCATTCAATAAATAAAATTCAATATTGATAATATTCCATCAATTATCAAGGGTTAAGAAGGAAAAATAATAAATAAAAAATTAAATAAATAATTATTGATAGCAATAATAATCATCAAATAAATCGAGGTAACAATTAAATTAAATAAATAATTAATTATCCAATTTAAATAATAAATTGATTGATAACCAGTATTTGTGGTCGAGTGGATAACACTCTTGTCTCTGAACACAAGTACTGGCCAGGCTCAGGTTCGAATCCCACAGAGTGCAAATGAATTATTTTTCACAAGTTGATATAATGCTTTGATCTGTGGGATTCGTTCCATATAGCCGCCAGACTGACACCTGCCTGCAATCTCCCCACTAGAAAGCACTCCGTAATGGCAAAAAAAGTATGGAAAAAGAAATGGAAATAGACCGCAAATAATGAGATATATGGAATAGAAAAAGGAAAAAAAGATGGCAAAAGAACATAGTCCGATAAAGTTTAGAGTAGTTTGTTAGAAATATATGAAAAATATTTACCCAGAAAAAATAGGGACTTAAAAATTGCTTGCAACGTAACCTAAAGACTATGTAATGTAAGGAAAGAGAATAAAAACTGTAGAAAACGGAAGTTATACAGTTAAGATGGCAATAAAAAAAAAAAATAATAATAAATTGATTGATTTTAAATAAATTAAATAACAATTGAAATCGAGAGTTAAACCATTTTAAAAAAGTGTTAAAATTGTAAATTGCATTTAATTGTCTAATGCAAATTGAATTTCGTTTTGTAATAATTTTTAAATAATTGTTTTGATTTAAATAAATTTGGAAGTTGTTTTAATTTTACTTTTATTATTTTACTTAATTAATTTAATTTTATTTCACTTAATTTTTATTATTTTAATTTATTTCTATAGACAACGAAGCATTTTTAATTTTTATTTTCTTTTAATTTTAAATAAACAGCTATCCTTATAGCTCCGTCCCAGTTATTTTGCTAGGCGAAGGCTAAACAGGAGCGCGAGTCTTAATATGTGTTATTTTGACGTAACACAACGTATCACGTAAACTTACTTTTGAGCAAACTATTGAAAATAATTGTAAATAAATATGTAAAAAACGGTTATTTATTAATTATTTTGGAGTCTAAATTTTCTAATTTTAATATAATACGTAATCCTTTTAAGCTTGGAAAGCTCATAAAAAAGTGAAACGAAAGTATTGTCGAGCTCGAAGAGCTCGAAAATGGATTTATACTAATGTTTTCGAGATCTTAGAGCTCGAAAACAGCGGGAAGTTACGGGGCTGGCCCACAGGGCCAATCGATGCCCCAATTTTTATTATCGCTTTTTACTCGATGATTCCCTTTTTTTCTCCATCGTACTGTGATTTAAATATTTTTCTGAAGAAGAAAACATTTTAATTTGCATCATACAATCTTCCAATGGTGAAATTTTATGGATTTTTTGTGTCGCTGGTATTGTTTTTGCATTTGTGAACCGATCTTCTAATTTTTCTTTCATCGAATTATAAACTTCAATTGTTGAGTTCAATATGACAACTTCAAAAATACTAACTCATTGTATTTTTGAAGTTGTCATATTTCAGTACCAAGAAAAAAGGTCCATAAGAGTAAAAAATAACGTCAATGAGAGAAAAAAATTATTTTTTTAGATAAAATAACGATTTCTTGGACGATAATCACTTGAAATTCACCAACAAAATTTTATTTTTCAACTTTTGAGGTTTCACGAGGAAATAAAAAAAATTTCATAACAAGGTTATATAAAATCAGCAAAAATTCATCAACAATTTTTTTATAATCAAGAAAAAAAATTAGAAGCGATTGTCGTCACATCTTTTGATTAACGGGGATCATTGCAGAATTAGTTGAAGTATTTTTAAAGTAAAAAAAACAACGGTTGGACTTCGAGAAAATTACGGTTTTTTCAAAAAAACTAATATATTTCATATATCTGGGATTCTGAAAATGTTTTCATATTTTTATTCGAAAACTACATTTAAAAACAAAAATTTCGAAAAAAACAAGTTCCCAAGCGGTCAATTTTCGAAATAGTTCTGGCAATTTAAAAATAAAAGGGCGGTTTTTTTCAAAAATTTATAACTTTTTTTTGAGTCGGAAAAAAAAATTTGAAAAAATTCTGAAAAAGAACTTTCGGGGGGTAGAAGAAGATAAAAAATTTTCAGCGAAATCACAGGGGGTCAGGTAAAAAATTTGTCGATTTGAGATGGAATGACCTATATATATTTAGACTTTATTTTTAACACATATATATAATAATATAAATATATATTTATTTTTTAACAATTTACTGCATAAATTTTGAAGATATGTTTAATAATTAACATTGAGAAGAAAGTTTTTATTAATCGTTATTGTTATTTTATAGTTGTCTATTAAGAAATATTATTTACTTTGTATTTAATATTTATTATTATTTACTTGATTATTTAATATTAATTATACTTTTAAATAAAATTACATTCCAACGTAAAGAAGATAAAATAGAGAAGAAATTGTTTACTTGTACAGTGGATAGTATAATCGTTGTTGTAAAGTGAGCGAATGTGCAAACAAGATCTGGTTTAGGTATGATGGAATGTTAACAACTACAAACCTACACGAATTTTAATAAGAAATAAATTAGATATTTATTGACACTATGTAACACTTAAAACTATGAGAACATAATATGAAACAGTAAATGCAACATAATGTATACGCGATAGCTAATGCAACCAAGAATAATTATAGCAAAGCAAAGCGGTTTTAGAGCACGAGGTTGTACTGTTGAAAATAAGAGCCAAAAGACGGCGGAAAAAATGTTGTTGAAAGTGACGTGGACACTTGGTGGTGACGTGGCAGCCTCGATGCATAAAACGAATTTTCCCATTGGCTTAAAAGTGCGCCAACAGGAAATAGTTAGCTGCCAACTTTTCTGATTTCCCAGCTGGTAGTGGGTTCTCACGCCATCTTGACACGCTCATGCGCAAGAAATTGTATGTGTCAGGCCCAAACAGTGAGTGATCCGGCACTATTCTGACCTTCAGGTCAGTAGCGAATTCGGGAACTCCCGGATGTAGCGGAAATGCATGAAGCTTTTCAAATTGTCTAAGCTCGTGACTGAACAGTTGTATCTATTTTAAGGTTATGTATGAACACGCTTTTTGAATTAACTGTTATTATATCAAGTGCTTTGTGTGGGAGTTGATACATATATTTTAAAAATTACGCATAAATTATTCATTATAATATAGTGAACCTCACATAAAAACTTGTTCAAAGGGTGTAATACTATGACAGCTAAAAAAATTATGTTCATTCCAAATGCACAAATAAATACATTGAGCTGTCTTATCAGGTATTTTGTGTGGGAGTTGATACACGCATACACCCATGCACACACGCCAGCGCATACACACATTCACACGCGCACACAAAAACGCATGCAAACACACACGCGCGCATGCATACATGCACACACGCATACACGAATTTCAAATTTACGAATAAATACATTGAGCTGACACATTATACATTATTTACTAACTTTTTAATTAAGAAAAAAAAACGTTTTCGGGTGCTCTGGTAAAAAATCCTATAAAACATTGATCTACTTCACCATACGCATCTCTCATAAAATTTTCAGCCAAATCGGTGAGGTCTCGTATTTGAAAGTATAGCCTCGTACTCAACTGACAACCTATATAATTCATCTACATAATCATTCAAACCTTCACATAGCACATAACCAACAGTAAAACAGTGAATCACATAAAGCAGAGTAAGAAAAAGGCAGAAGACTAAAGGGACTTAAAATATAGTGAAACACAATAGTAACTGGCTCGTGGCCCAATTGGGACGATAGCTAAAAGAAAAAAACAAAGAGTACTGAGCTAAGTTTTTGGCCAAGACACATTATAGATACTAAGAAAGTTTTCTTATGCCGCCATTTTACATAGTATTTCACGGCCATGGTAGCATAAAACTCCGGAAAAGTAAACAACAAGAAAAATTCTAAATAAAAAGTGAATTAGTTCCTACATTGAAAATTGCGTAGAAAAAAAAAATGAATAAATCGAATTTTATAAAAACCAAAGACAAGGGTCATAAAAAATTTCCTCTATCAAAATATTCTTCATAAAATTATTCATTTTATTATATTTTTATTTCACTTATTACAATTATAAAAAATGTTGTCGACACACGTAACATGTTCTGAACATAAACAATTAGGTTATGACACTACTAAGTACTGATAGATAGTAAGCACAGTAAGTGTATCCAGGTAGAAATCCGCTGCGCTTAGACACTCAGAAAGAAATTTTATTTACTCTCACTAACTTACTAAGTTTACTATGGACTCAGTTTGGCTGAACACACCCATAGCCAGCATCAAGCTGTAATAGCTCACTGGAAGAGTAAAGAAAGGTTAGTGATAATAATAACAATAATACACGCGGTAATTTTAAATAAAAAATTCGCTTAAACTTATTTGTGGAAAGCGTGTTTTTTTTTTAAATCTAAAAATTTTCAGTTGGTTACAGAAGAATGAATCGTACATAGAAAATATTTTTTTATGAACTTAGTAACGATGTGAAGACAGTCATACATTTTTGGAGAATAACTGTAAAAGGAATAATTTTTTCTCTTATCATAAATAAAAATGTGATAGTAAGTAATAATTATGATACTATAAAAAAATGATTATAGAAAAAAAAATAAAATTAATAAAGGAAACTCAGATCAATGAATTAGAACTAATAAAGTTAAAGTCTGTATGTCATGCGTAATCCTGTATGCACAGACTTGGCACTTTTACAAGTAATCATAAGACAGTTATTAAGGAGGCCCGAAAACAACGACTATTTCTTATTTTTTTTCGATTTCGCATGAAAATTTGTTGGATTACGACGTTTGAAGAAGTCTAAAAAAAGTCAGCTCAATAACAAATTTTCAGGGGGCCGCTCACGAATTTTGAAAATCTTAAAAACGATCGAAATTTGAATTTTTATTAATAATTTTTTTCTTTCTCGTGACAGCAATAGTATATATTTGTGAAATAATGACTACGCTGAAAATATAAGCTCAACATTTAAATATTTAAACCTTGTTCAGATATTTGAATGTTTCCAAGGGCTGTCTTTTGAAAGTTTTCAAGTGACCCTTAAATATTGATAATAAAGCTTCTCGATTTTTTCACCATCAATTTGCATCACAATCAATTAATGTAACGAGACCTAAATCCACCTCCGCCGACCAGAGGCCGTTTCCTCGCCCTTTTAGGCATACACGCACTGCAAAATTCAATCTTTTTTACCCAGACGACACACTTAGTCAAAACTAAAGTGGACATTAACTGGAGGTATAATCTAAATTTCTCATTACTTGTGTCATCTAACCACAGCCACTACGAGTCCAACCTCACTTGGGTTCATGCACTCCTACCATCTCAGAAAATGAAGAGACTCTGGTCGAAGTGGGGCTTGGAATAAGCCCCCCATAGCACCAATCATGTATTGGTCGACATACCACAGTTGGTCAAGAGGGGACGTGGTTTTTTCCCTTGCTTTGCTGAGAAGACACCCAGTTTTGTTCTTATTCATTCATCTACACTTCAACACATTCACACACGCACCTAACTTCGGACTGACACCCGGGATGCACAGAGTCCTCGCAAATCGTGAGTTCTGCACACCCATGCCCAGACGCTCCGACAACAACTGGGTGGATGCCAGTTGAACTGCGATCTAGTAGCCCTCTCCTCCTGCCTCTCGGTGTTGGAACTGGCTGCTGAGCTTGTGGTGGAGACAATCTTTGCTGTAACCATTGAACATTTTGAATAAGTTTGGGGATGCAGCAAGAACCCGCCCGATTTGTGAATGCTCCGCGACTCACTCTTCTATGCTCTAGAGCACCTTACGCTGAGGCACGAACTCGGTGCATTTTAGCAGTAAGTGCTGAACGATTTCCCACCCTTTGTTGCATTGGTGGCATTTGCGATCTTTTGCGAGTCCGTACTTGAAGAGTCTATCTTTAAAACAGCCGTGACTGGTTAAAATCTGGGTAAACCAAAAATTAGGGTTGATGTGTTTGCTCGCGAGACGTTCAGTAAAATCGAGAAAGAAGTTGAATGTCATTCGTCCTGTGTCTGCTGTGGAACACTGTTCTTGCCATCTGCGAATGGTTTCTTTCCTGAGGGAGACAAGGCCTTCTTCGTCATTTGGCTGTACGGTCGCGTTTCCAAGAGTTACCCGTTTGCTAGAGCGAAGATTGTAGCGGGCGCAACGTTCATCAATCACAAGCCGAATGGGCACTGTCCCCGTAACTACACAAAGTCCCTCATACGATGCCGTTTCGTATGAAGACGTCATCGTAATCAGGGCTCACCGTTGCAGGGCCCTAAGAGCCTTCCCATCCTCTACCCCACATAAGTCACTCCAACCTGCTGCCACATAAGTGACAACAGACAAAATAGCCGGAAAGCGCAGCCCCTATTCAGTCCGAGTGAGACGGTGTAGACGACCAAAAGTTTTATCTAATTTCGTGCGATTTGTCTTTATGTGTGTTGTTGGTTTGATGTCCTGGTCGAAATGTACCCCTGAGTATCTAACGCTCTTTTTGAATGCTATTTTTGTTTTACCTATTTCGATTTTCGGTGGCTTTGAATCATACTTGGGCTCTTTCTGTTTCTCCGCTTGGTAGGGATACTGACTTTTGTCCTTTCGTGGACCGCGATCGGTGTACTCTCTCTTGAGGAATATTGCCTCGGTCTTGGACTCCGACGATGCAAGTTTCACGGAACGACACCCTCCAGCATCGAGTCTACCGTGCCTTGTCACTTTCTCTCAATATCGGCACGTGAGGTGCCTTCTATAATGACGAGGAGGTCGTCAGCATAGGCTACAAATTTACTCCTGTGTTCTGTTGACTCTAATTCTTTAGGCAAATCATCAAATATAATGTTCCAGAATAAAGGTACTAATACTGATCCCTGTGGACATCCCCTTGTTGGCATTTTGTTCTCTCTTTCATATCCTCATGACAGTGAGACTATCCTATCCTCAAAAAAACTCTGAACCACCCTGTAAACATTTTTGAGGCATTCTCTTTTCTTCAAACCTTCGAGTACTCGCGGCCACCACACGTTGTCAAAAGCTCCAGAAATATAAAAGAGAAGTCCGATTGCCAGATTCTCTGTTGTCGAATCTAGCAAGCGACGCATCTCAACGATTGCGTCTTCTCTTATTGAGTCTCTCGACTTAATTAGTCTGTCAAATACTTTCCCGATTACCAAAAGTAAACATATTGGCCTATATGATTTAGGGTCACTCACATCTTTATCGCTGCTCTTAAGGAGCATGATAATCCCGCTCTCTTTCCATGACGTTGGGAAAACTCCTAACTCTAAGCATCTATTATATAATTCTAAGAACTCCCCTGACAAAATTACTGCTGCTCGACCGTTTCCAGCGTCAGATCTTAAAGATTCACTTTGCGAGTTCCGGTAGTTTCTCATGGAACTTCTCCTAATCGGCCAACGCAATGTTGAAACGCTTGGGGTCAGCCCTTCCGGTCTCTTGGAATTGCAAATCTGATATCGATCGCATAATGGTCGGTACTTTGCACCCACTCGCTCGGATAGGCCAGTTTTGTACGTACTATGCAAGTTTTGGGGTAGCTAGGGAAACGTCTATGTATGATTCTCCTGAAGTTGATGAGTAAGTTAGGCCCTCCCTTTTTATGTTTAAAATCTCTAACCCATAATCGTCTATAAAATCCTCCATTTTCTTTCCCTTCTCATTTGTTGCTGGACCTCATCTAATAGACCTAGCATTCGCGTCCATCCCAAATAATACCCTTTTTTCCCTTAATGCCTGAACAACCTTTTCTAGTTGCGTGATGTAAATTTCCATTTCTTCGCGACACTAGAAGTATGACGATATCACGTAGAGAGAAATGCCTGGACCGACAACTTGAGTGCATATGCAGTGTGCGGTACTTAGTTGAGAGATGTGAATCATTTTGTATTTCGGATTTGTCAAACAAATGGCCGCAAATGGCCTTTCCCCAGTTGTAGCAGTAATTTGTACATTGCTATCAAAACCAGGTATTCTAAAACACTTGTCACTCACCGCTGCTTACGGCTCTTTCCGAAGAAGGACATCAATACATTCCTCCTCCCACAGGTCACCTGTCTCCAGTGTTCTTGTCTTATCGTTTCGCAAGTTTACTTGCAAGATTCGAAGATCATTAACGTTAAGACCTCTTTCTCGTCCTTCTCTTTTTGTTGTTGTCAGATTTGGGGGGAGGGGGTGGAATTTTGTTTCGCGTACCGAGCCCTTCTACTGTTTCTTTTTGTGTTGCGATTCCACCGTGGGCAAAGTTACTCGACCCCAGACACAAACGTCGGCTTGTGCCCCGTGAACAATTTGTACCGTCTATTAATAAACCTTTTTTAAGTGTTTCCCGTTTCACGGTTTCTACATCAATTGGTCACGTGATTTTATCCATGCGTGTCCGCGTTTCCCGATTCTCGTGCTGACGATTAACAGGGGTACCAAGGAACTTAGCGATCAAATTTGCAACAACACGACTTGTCTCTCTGGCACTCCTTCGAACGAGCGTGGTGTTGGTTATCGTCGATGATGATGATGTCCTGGTTTCTTCGATTGTTTTTGTTAGATCACCATGGGATTCTCCTCCCATGCGGACTGATGCCCAGTCCCATGCGGATAATTTATCATGAGAAGAAAAAGCCATGTTTAATTTTTGTTGTTTGAGTCGCTAAACTTTTGGCTGTGCCTGTAGGAAGGAAAGTTTAGATTAGTGTGGCTGCTACCTGTGAAAGAGAAAAGCGTAGTTAGTGTTTTGGAGAGAGAAGCATAGGGTTAGATTTTGTCTGGGAGCTGATACTTAGACGAGGTTTCCCTGAAAAATTATTTACGTATTGCTTTTGCAATTTGTACGATAAACAAAAATTTTTGCAGGGCTTGGGCCTATTTGCGGTGGTATCAGTCCACTGTCAATATATAATAGTTTTTGATTATCATTGCGTTCGAAAAAAATCGATTAAAGTGAAAAAAATGGCCCCAGGTCCAAGGACTACAAGATATTTTATCCACTTATAATCATCAATCATTCAAAATCGATTAAAGTGAAAAATTTCGCCTCATGTTGCAGGACATGGAGCTGGTTAATCACTTAAAAATTCAAAATCGATTAAAGGGGTATTACTAGCGTGACGATTGAGTCATCACCTCCTAAGTAGTGAGAACCGCAGCCCTGCCTCGAGGTTAACACTTTCAACTAGGATTTGATGTCTGAGTTTCTCAAACTTTTCCATACGGGCCCAGCTCTCAGTCCATTTGGCCCTACGATCCACATGCTTTCGAGCAACTCTAGGGTATGAAGTTGTTCGTTCAGCGTTTTGTTGAAGGATCTCATTCATCTATTTAAGAAATATTAATTGATAGCTACAGGCCGTCTACCGTTTACTCAGGGTAAACGTCTTGGCATCCTTGTTTATTTCTTTCCTTCTGACTTTCTTAGTAAATAATCTTTTACTTTACACCGAAATGTGCGCATAAGCGCACGCACACACACACACACACACACACACACACACATATATATATATATATATATTTGTTTAGGTATTTTATACCTTCGTATCCAGAACCCTTTTGGATACATAAGTGGGCTCTAAGAGACTACCACTCTTTGTCTTCTTCTCAAACAGTAAAATTCCTCAGGGGCAGCAGTGAAATCGTTGTTTTCCCTTGCGGTACTTTTGGTGGCACCGCGAAAAGGTCGATGTATACTTGCCCGGTCCATTTTAAGCCACCTTTGGGCCATTCCACCAATTCGCATCACAATTAATTAATTAATGTAACGGAACGGCATGACCGTCCACCTCCGTTTTATGGGAGGCCGATTCCTCGCCCTTTTGGGCATACTCGCGCTGTGTAATCGCCTATTTTCCACCATAATATTATAAAAGCGAAATGTGAACATAAGCTCACATTAGCATACCCATTAGGCATGCAGTGCTTGTGGGTGCCTCACGCACAACCACCACGAATCCAACCGCATATGTACCCAAACACTCCTCCCATCTCAGGAAATAGAGAGACTCTGGTCGAAGCGGGGCTTGGAATGGGTCTCCCATGGTACCAATTTCCTGTATTGGTCAACAGAATGCACATGGTTTGTGGTGGGCACAATTTCTTCCCACAGACCCATAAGAGCAACCACCACTCATATAAGCACTAGGATTTCAGACATGCCATTATACACACTTGCCCTCATCCATCACCTAGTGTTCTATTATCTCCGATTTTTTTGTGGATGCCATGATGTTTTGAGACCCAAAATGGCGGCGGTAGGTCCACTCGGGACAATTCGCATCACAATGAATGGAAATATAACCCAAGAAATAGAAATAATAACCCTGGTTAAGGAATCCGATTCATTTCAATCGGATTTAATCGGAAATTTCCGATTAAATCCGATTGAAATGAATCGGAAATTTCCGATTAAATCCGATTGAAATGAATCGGAAATTTCCGATTAATTCCAATTGAGATGAATCGGAAATTTTTGACTGAAACCTATTGAAATGTATTGGAAATTTTGAATTAAATCTAATTGAGACATAGCAGTAATTTGAGTCGACATAAATTTTTACCCTGCATGATTAATTTAATAAAAATTTGTATCTTTTGAACTATTAAATTTATCATAAATGCAACTGACATACATATTTTTAAAATTAGAATTCTATATTGGTTATGGAAATTAATTTCAATTACTAATTAATTGAAACTTGAAATTTTAAAGAAAACTCATAACTTTTTCAATAACTAAGTGATTTTAGAAATTAAAAAAAAAATTTTTTTTTTTTTATGTCTTAATCTTGCACAGGAAACAAATTAAGGACCAGACTTTATAAAACGGCTTCGCAGATACCACGTCGCAGTGATGCCAGAACGTGGGATTTTTTTACCCCTTCCCGTGGTGAAATAGCATGGAGTGTAATGGCAGGAGGGGGTAAAAAAATCCCACGTTCTGGCATCACTGCCACGTCGTATAACATTTTCAAACAAATTTTTTTTCTATTTTTGTTAAGAGAATGAAACAGGTGATTTTCAAATGAACCGTTTTCATAGATAACGGCCCAAATGATTAAATAAAATATGTCATTCGATGCGTAACGTTATTATTTATCGAATGAAATGCTTCCGGTTCGGAAATTTCAATTTATACCTGAGAACGGCTCATTTGAAATTTCCATTTGCTAATGTAAGCGCAACAAGGACCGTTTCGTTTGTTCACATGTGTGTGAGAAAGAGAATAGATGGCAAACCTTCTTAATTAGAAATCAAATTACAGAACATGTTTGGCTGATTTCGGACACTAGAGATACATTCATTTAGAATAATAGTAATAAAATATTTATCGATAGAAAAAATGCTAGTAATAAAAAAATATTGCTGTTGCAAATGACCCATATATGTATAGTTAATATTAGGATAGGATAATTTATTAATATTTTCTTCATATTTATTACAACACCTTTAATGTAAATTTTAAGTTAATATATATATAAAAGAGAAAGAGTTTTTAAGCATGATGACTACTGACGATTTAAAGCTTCGTCATCCTCATTTTCATCACTACTTTCACTACATTTAGATTCATCAACCACCAAACGTTCGTCATCTGAGTCATTATAATCTGTTGCGTAACCAAGATGAAATGATGTATCTGTTTGGTCATTGTCTTTTGATACATTTTCAGGATTATTACTTGATCTGCTCAAAGTTGAGGTTGAGTTGGAAGTTGTAATTTTTTCTGTAAGAAAAAAAATTCAGAGATTATTAATCTCTAACAAAATTCAGAAATAAAATCGACTAAGATTTTTCTATATATATGAAACGAAAAATAAAATAGAAAAATAGTTATTTATCTAATGCTTAAAGAATATCGCCAAAACTAATTTACACATACACATTCAAAAAATAAATCCAGCCTATACTTAATATAGTGAAATTTTACGTACTTGGTTTCTTTAAATCACTGATAAATTCACTAAGTACAGCAGGAATTTTGGACAATTCACCATAGATTGCAAATTCACTTTTATTGAACCGTTTCTCATTTTGCAAAAAGTACTTGTAAGCGTCTAAAAAAGGAAAAAAATTTAAACAAGTTCATGATGTTTTTTAGAAATTATTGTATAAAATGATGAAAAATACCTCTTATAACAGCTACCAAGACTGGATCCAATTGTTTCGGTTGTGTGACTATTTTTGATTCCACGTTGCCTTTAACTTTTTTTAAAGTTCTATTGCTAATTTTACCAGTAATGGTGCTTTCTTTCAAGGTTTCGATGCCGAAAAGAAACCGAGCCATATTTCTAATAAATATCGTTGGTTTATCCAAATTCATCATGGTAGTAAACATAGAAGTTTCTATCCATTTATCAGATCCAAGATAAGTCTGAAACAAGGAATAATATATGTTACAAATTAAAAGATAAAAAAAAAAAAAACAGTAATTGCAGAAAATTTGTGAAGCAGAAAAATTGAGGAAGAAAGGTATAAATTAGAGCGTATAATATTATTTACGACTTGTTAATTTATTAAAAAGGACTTTAGATAGAGTTTGCATTATTACATTGATTTTTCAAGGGGATTATTAAATAATTTTGTCTCCGCTTTTTTTGTGAACAAATCTTTAAATCCTCAGACAATACAGACAATTATACCGTTTATTTACTCGAGTAAAAAAAATAAAAATAGAGCACTACTTTCATAGAATTTAAAAAAAAAATAAAAGTAGAAAAATTTTTTTATTTATTTTGGTTGTTTTAGTTGTTCAATCGAATAATTCGAGAAAAAAAATTTTCATACTTTCTTATGGCTCTCGATGTCTATTTTGAAAACTATATGAACGCAGAAATAAATCCGAAACAAAAAATGATTTGAACTTATAAATTTTCATACGTAGAAGTGGAAACCCATTGATTGAAAAAAAAAAGTAATTAAAAAATTTTCTTCTAAGACTTTTAATAATTTAGAAAAAATCTCAAAAATCATAAAAACCTTTTTGAGATGCCTTTATGGCTCCTGGTACCTATTTCTCCATATAAGAAATATTAAAAATAGATAAAATTTGTATTTGCATAATTTTAGATAAAAAATACACGGTTTAGCAAGAAAAATCGTCTTACATGCACTTATCGCACCTGAATAGCATAAGAGCATATAACTATCTACACGCCCTTATAGAAGATTTTCGGGTGAAAAATAATTGTTTCAAATATTTTTACTCGAAAAATGCTTCCACTTGAGAATATCAACGTGATACAATGAAGAATATTTTTTTAACATTATTTGAGCTGCTGAAGAGACAGAAAAACAGAAAGAATTGTAATCTACATATGTTTTGGAAATCACCAAAAAATGTTCACATAAACGAAATAAAAAAATATCTACTAGAACGTTATCTCTTCCCTTCGTGTCTGAAACGTGTAATAACGAAAGAAGCTTTGTAACAAGAAAAAAATGAAAACAGAAAACATGAAATGGTATTCACCCTTCACCCTTATTAAAAGAATCGATTTAAAGTGATTGGAAGAAAAAAATTTTAAACACTTCTTTATACTTTTGAATACTTTCAAATCGCCTTTTTTATGGACATTTATCATTACAAATCGTTTTAAATTCCTTCTATTAATAAGGGCATTAAGCTACTCATAGACAAAGGAATAGTGAAGAAAAAACATGTCAGCAAGAAGAAATATTTACAAGTTAAGATTAAAAAGAAAAGAAAACAAAAATAAATGTTAGGAAACAGAAAACATTAGCAGCTTAAGAGGAGCCTGAAAACTTTATGCTTTTTTACTCGGAAATTATTTGATAATTTACTTTTCCATTTTCTTTATCTTCAAAACCAATTTTCATAGTGTCATTCGAGATCGAAGGTTGCTTGCTAATAAGATCTGAAATTATGAGTGGTGAGAAATAATATTTAAAAATGGTAAAAGTAATTAGTTTAAAAGAAGATGAAATGAAACGATGACTGGTCAAAACAACTCGGCAAAAATTATTTGACCAAAAGTAAAAAAAAAATATAAAAAAAGTGGTAAGCTGAGAACCTGTAAATTGTTATAAAAAATATCAAAAACTTTGTTAAAACTAGCAGATATATAAGAATGATAAAAAGTAAATAGGACTATAATTTTAGGTCAAGCTATTGTCGCCAAATTATTTTGACTTAGCACCAAATAAAATATTGTAAAATAAAAAAAAAATAATCAGAATCTTTAAAAAATAATATAGAGATATAAAAATTACCAGATATAACTTTATTTTTCGACAAAAGATCTTCCTCAACTTCTGAAATTTTCGCTCTTAAAATCGATAGTTCATCAGACTGATCACTAATTCTTTTATTTGCCACCTCCAAGTCAATTCTTGAAATTGATTGAATATTAGTCATTTCTTCATTTAGTTTTTTTACTTGCTTCATGAGTTCAATACAATTTTCACAAGATTGACCCTAAGATTGAAAAGTACATCACATTAAAGTAATATAAATGCATTAGTAATAAAATTATAGATCTAATTAGAATTATCGAAAGCATTTATGACCAAGACACAAATGCTACATAACAATAAATATTGAAGAAATTACAAACACATACAGGCGTTGAAATTTTTGAAGAACCAGAAAGCTTCAAAACTTCTTTGATAGTAATATTTTTTCGTACTTTGTTGGGCTGTTGTATTGTAATTTGGGAATGTGTCTCATCCTTACTATCTGTTAAATGATTCGTTTTTCCCTTAAAATTCGAAGTCGTCGTACGATTAAAAATATCCTCACTTTTATTGCAAATGTCATGATTTTCATCATTATTGAAAATTTCAAGATTTGGAGTGTTTATCAAGTCAATTTCTTCATTAATCCTTACATTGTTAGTTTCATCATAATCATGGCCTTGAAACTTCATTTTTTTTGCTTTTGAACTCGACGATTCCGCAGCAAGTTGCTTTCTCTACGAAAAGTTGTTGTAATAGAATACGAAATATCAAATACAAGAAAAAAGTCACGCATTATAAAATTGCTCAGCATTTAATAGATTAAATGTTTAAAGTATTAATAGAAAATAGGTGGAATTTCTGATTAATGATTGAAGTAATTCTTATAAAATTATATAACTTTGAAAATTTCACATATTAAATTTTTAGTTTCTTTAAATGAATAAAATTTTTTTAAGCTTTCTACGAGATAAAAAAGTTTTATAAAATTTCATGGGATTATTTATTTTAAGAACAATTTTAAGTATTTTAAAATTTCTCAAAAAGTAATGAAATTTCAATAATTAAAAAAATAGTAGCTGTAATAAATTTTCAAAAATTTTCCGGCTTTATGTTTACCGTAGTTTGAAAATTCAGTGTAATTGTTTAATTTAAATTCTTTCATAATGGTATTATGTCTTTATAATGAAGGGTCTTTTGAATATTTCAAGGTTTCCTGAATTTCATTGAATCATAATTTTCACCTTGTTAGATAAATCAGTTGTTTTTTATTTTTTTATCTATGCAATCATCACTGATTCCAGACTTCAAATTTCCTCGATTCTTAGTCATTTTTGGACTATCTTGATCCGATTCACTGATTTCAGATGCACTTTTAATGTATTTTGTAGCAGGCACCCTTATCCTTCCATCATTAAACTTTTGTTTTACTTTTACTTCATCCTCTGGAAAGTAATTTTGTACATTTTTATTAAATACGTAAACAAAAGGTATTTTTTATTATTATTTACCAGCTCCAAATAGTACAAGCCCTTGTTGGTAGTTTTTATCTATTTTAATATTGTAATATTTCTTTGTGTCCCAATTAGTCGCATCAAACTTTGCTATATGATCAACAGGAACAGCTTTGTAACTTTTATCTAGTTTTAGCTTAACACAAGCCCACAAACATTCATTATTTTTTTTCATCACATCTTTGCCACCTACATGAAAATATTAATAAAATAATACAATAATAATAAAATATTACAAGTAGCATATGAAAGGAATATTAAAAATCTTTGTGAATGATTTGAAAGAATCATAACCAATACCATAAGTTTAGTTTTTCGTGTCAGCGAGAATTTTCTAATGCAAACTAATTTTATTGTTGTAAAGAAATGATAAAATACTTACTTGAAGAAGATTTAGGCATTTTTTAATTTTTTTAAGTACACTTTGTCTTAATGTTAGTTTAAAAAACGATAAATTATAATTTTTTTATCTCAAATTGCAAATAAATGTGCTATGACTATATATGTTAAACCTATATGTTTTCACGAATTGTTATGACTGAATAAAAAAAATAGAAATACGAGCGTCGTCTAGAATAATCTCGAAGAGAGCTGAACTTCGCGTACTTCTTTTATAGCGTTCTGTTTCTTTCTCCCACATATTCCTTTTTGCAGCTTACTATAACTTTTATTACGTGATACAGTATGTGTGCTATTGTGTACCTTTGGATGGTAAGAGTGGAAATACTCGAATTAAACCAATTGAGTATATGTGACGTCACATCTATTTATAATGCATAACAATTTAATTTTTGTGTAGTACACTTCTATTTACCATCAGTTGCTTTACAGTTTCTATAGTTTATAATAGCAAGTGATATTTGCAAAGAACTCAAAAGTTTATTACTTAGTAAACAAATCATTTCTCTAAACTACATGTAAAATTAACAAAATTAAAAATTATATTGCATAAAAATATTCTTTTAACAATAATAAAGGTAAATAAAACGTATCTATGTATATTGACAGTCATTTTTAAATCAAAATAAACAACTTTGAGTTTCAAAGGTTCTGCAATTGAAAAATTGATATATTATTGTCAAAGTAGAGGTTAAGTTGTCAATTTGTGAAAAGATAATTTTTTTGATAAACGTGCTTTTGTAATTTAATGTTTTATCAACAAATTATTTCAAAAATAGAATTTTATATTTCATTTGATAAAAAAATTTAAGTAGTGTTTAATTTTCGTGATGTGTGGAATAAAAATTAGTGAATGCAAACACATCATAACATTCTAATAGAAAAAAATTTTAAATTAAGCTACAATGGAGTAATTAGCTAGTTATAGATAATTTGCATCGAATCAATAATGTAATTAATAAAGTGATTCATAAAGGTCTGTGTATTTTTAGTTATTGATAGTTGACAATAACAAAGTAACGGACGATAAATATTTTTTTTTTTTTTAGTCTTTCGATTAATGTTGTCATGAATTAAATTTAGAGCTCTTTATTCTAAGTATTACAATTGAAATTAAAAAAATTTTTTTAGTGTCATATCATTTTATTGTATTTTAAAAATTTAATGTTTCATTTTGCTTACCGTTATTCAAAACTTAAAAACTTGTTCTACATTTCAATGCTAGTACTCGGACACATATTAAAATTCATTACTCATGTGTAGTTAATAAGAGTGTAATATATATTGGAATATCTTATATTAATTATAACTTATTGTTTAGGTGATTATTCTAATTTAAATATGTCAAGTGACGATAGCACAATTGAAGATTGTGAGTCGAGTTATAATAGTGATACGGATGACCAGTCTCAAGATGTAACTATTGACAAAGACGTATCGAATAAGAATAATGATTCATTAGAAAATTACAATGATTTCGAAGAAAATGCGGATGAAATACAGGAAAGTGAAGACGAAGAGCAATCAGATTTATCTGACGAAGAATTTTTTGATTGTAATACATTTACATGGGATGAACCACCGAGTGAGACATACGATATAACTGCTTTAGTAAACTGGATTATGTTTGAGTCCTCAAATATATCGGTTTGGGAAGTATTTAATATGGTTCAAGCCATAACGATTCGTTTTAACCTATCTGATGAAGCTCAGCAGGCTATTTTGCAATTATTAAAAATTTTAGCTGGACCGAAGTTCAAGTACTTGAATATCTCTAAAAGTTTTATGAATAAACTCTTCAATCCACCAGAAAATATTATCAATTATGTATTTTATTGTAAATTGTGTAACAGACCATTATCTACTCCAATCATGAAAACTAAATTACAAAAAGAAAAAGTAGTGTGTATGAAATGTGACACAGAGTATAACTTATCGGCTAGTGCAGATAATTTTTTTATCATTCTAAACTTAGAGTATCAATTACGTCAGATTTTAACTAATTCAGAAATACGAAATGAGATCAATAATAATATTTTGGAACAAGAAAGTAATAAAATTGATAATCATATAAGTGATGTAAATGATAGTGACAGATACAAAAATGATCATTATATTAAGTCAAAAAGAAACAATAACGATTATGTTTTAACGTTAAATGTAAACATTGATGGAGCACCGCTATTTAAAAGCAGTCGACACAGCTTTTGGCCGATTCAATGTGTAATCAACGAAGTACCAAAAGCACTGCGTAATAAATTAATTCTCCTTGCGGCACTTTGGTATACAACAGCTGAACCAATACCTCAGTTCATGAATTTATATTTGAAGTATTTCATTGATCAAGTTTCAAAATTAATGAGACAAGGCATCAAAATTATAATGGAAGATGGTTCTGAGATCACATATTTTTGTAAAATTTTTTCTTTTCCTGTGGATTCAGTTGCGCGGCCTATCATACAAAATCGCCTTAAATTTAATGCATACTACGGCTGTAGTTGGTGTTACCATCCAGGAGTTTACTTATCTGGTTGTGTAAGATATCCACTGACTGTTAATGATCCCGATGAACGAAGTCATGAAAATTATTTAAAAGATACTGCTGAACGTAACAAAGATATCAGGAAATTGCCCAAAACCAAAAAAAATAAGTTTTATTCAGTTAAAGGTGTTAAAGGACCAAATATATTATCATCAATTTCTAACTTCGATTGTGTTTGGGGGTTTCCTCATGATTATATGCACTCTGTGCTATTGGGTGTGACACGTCAGTTATGGAACCAGTGGAGTAAACATTATTTAAGCAATCCAGATAAAAAAATAATAAATCAACGCTTGATTTCGATTAAGCCTCCAAATGAGATTCATCGCGTTCCACGTGTAATGAAAGAAAAAAAAATCTGGAAAGCTACAGAATGGAGATCCTGGTTATTGTTTTACAGTGTACCGGTGTTAACTGGTATTTTAAATGACGAGCTTTTAGATTCTTATAAGCTTTTAGTTAAAAGTATTTATAAACTTCTCTCAACAAACATCAATGAAGATGATTTATTACGATGCGAAATAGATCTTTTGAAGTTTTTATATGACTGTCAGAAATTCTATGGTGCATCATTTATAACTTTTAATCTTCATAGTTTGATACATATGGCTCAAAATGTTCGAAAAAATGGACCGTCATCGGTGACATCGGCTTATCCTTTCGAAAATAATATTTTCCCCTTAAAACAAAAAGTGAGCAGTCCTAAAGGTGTCTTATGCCAAATGGCAAACAGAACGTTACGTCAAAATAATTATCAAAGCCAGTTATCTGTTTCACCGGATAATGAATCTTGGAATTTTTGTAAAAACATTTTAAACAAACGAAGAAGCGTTAACACCAATTATAAGAAAACAAGTGATGGAGCGTTATTAACCAAGGATGATACTGACGAATCAAACGATGAGCTTACATTATTCAATCGCTGTATATTTAAAGGAACTGTATATCATAGTGAATTATATACTAAAGCAAATAAAACCGATAATAGCATAATATATTTACATGACCATCGGGTGGTAAGAATTAAATATTTCCGATCATTTCAAAACTTAACAATTGTAACATTAAAAATTTTACATGTTGAATCTTGTAATGACTTTACACATATGTGGAAAGTGACCAAATATGATGAAGAATCTTTGTCAGTACCGATTACAAATGTTGCGGGTAAATTAGTATTTGTTAGTATTCCGGCATCCTCAGATAAAATAAAAAATAATGATTATGTTTGTCAACATCCTAATAATTTCGAAGTACAATAAAATTTTTTCACATTAATTAAATATACGCTTTATTACTTATTAAAATCATTTAATCATCATAGTGTATGTTTATTTATTTAGATCTTATTTATAATTCGATTACGTTAATATGGTATTGTCAAATGAAATAAAAAATATACGATCAATTTTTTTCTGTAATTTTTACAAAACTGTTTTTTCCGTGTAGAAAAATATTTTCAACATCCGTTGTTTTGCTTGATTTAAAGTAATTTTATGCACATGCGTCTTAAAAAGCTGTTTATTGCAAAATAAATCTGTAAGCATTTTACTAAGATTTTATATATATATATATATATATATATATATATATATATATATATATATATATATATATATATATATATATATATATATATATATATATATATATATATATATATATATATATATATATTAGGGTGGTGCAAAAAAACTGACTATTTTTTTTCTCGATCTCTCATGAAAATTTGTTAGTTTACAATGTTTTAAGAAAGCTCTCCAAAAATAAGCTCGATAAAAAATTTTCAAGAGGTCGCTCACGAATTTTAAAAAAATTAAAAATGATTGAAATTCGAATTTTGAATATCTAAATTTTTTCTTTCTTGTGGCAGCAATAGTTCATATTTGTGAAATCATGACTATGCTGAAAATTTAAGCCCAAAATGCTGATATTTAAACGGTGCGCAAGAATTTTGAATATTAATTGATAATTCGTAACTAATAGTTTGAATTAGTTGTACTTTTTTATGAATCAATCATTTTCATTTCAGGAAAATATAACTTTTGCATAACCAGCAATATACAGGACAGTCTTGAACAATAAAATTTGATAAATTTTGAATAAGTAAAAAAATCTACAAATCGAATTAAAAAATAAAAGAGTATGTAAATAACTTATTATTTCGATTTCTCGAGTTATATTTTTATTCACTGTGACGCCAATTGATGGTGAAAAAATCGAGAAGCTTTATTATTAATATTTAAGGGTCGCTCAAAGACGTTCAAAAGACGGCACTCGAAAACATTCAAAATTCTTGAGCGAGGTTTAAAAATTTTAACTTTGGGCTTAAATTTTCAGCGTAGTCATGATTTCACAAATATAAACTATTGCTGCCATGAGAAAGAAAAAAATTTGAAATAAAAAAGTCGAATTTCGATCATTTTTGATATTTTCAAAATTCGTAAGCGACCTCTTGAAAATTTTTTATCGAGCTAATTTTTGGAGAGGTTTCTTACAGCATCGTAAACCAACAAATTTTCATGCGAAATCGAAAAAAAAAATAGTCAGTTTTTTTGCGCCACCCTAATATATATATATATATATATATATATATATATATATATATATATATATATTAGGGTGCTTCATTTTAGAGCAACATTTTTTTTTTTTAAGTCCCGCCTGAAAATCTTGTAGTTGATGAAAAAACAAAAATTTTGAGCCCAATGGCAGCTCCTAATTCAGATTTTAACCTATTGCTAATTTAGTTTTCATTTTTCCCATTTAAATAGCATTGAAAAGTAATTTTTTTCCACTTTTTCTTCCCGCTCACCGTATTAAATTTTTTTTTTCGCTTTTTGACCTATAAGCTCTTGTAGAGGAGTAAATTTGCTACAAAAAAGCCCTTTGCGTCGAGTATGTAACTCCAACAAATTCCACGGAACTTTATGTTTTAGCTTAGTTTTCAAAAAAATCGCACAAAATCGTATTTATTTCCGAAAATATTGGATGTAGAAAAAAAGTTGTAATGACAAATTTGTAGAGGGGTTCATGCTCTACATTTCTTCTGCGACAGGTTTTTTTGTAACTCTTATAGTTCATCTGTTATAACCAATTAAAATTAAAAATCAAAGAAAAAATATATTTTTAATGTCAACGAAATTTAATTTTCTCAATTTAGGATGAAAAATTCTTTGAACATTGAATTTATTAAAATTTTCGCACAGAAAACATTTTCCCAATCTGTAATTTTTCCGATATTATATTTTTTTGCTTTTTAGAATATTTAAAAAAAATTATATAAAATTTTTACCGATAGATTGTAGGTGTTAGATTTCCGATTTTTCCACGTTATGTACGGGTTTTCTCCAATTGTCATTTTTTTTTAATTTTTTTAAATTTTTATTTATGAAATCTTTGCACACCCAGTACATCTTAGTTTAATCAGAAAATCAGAAATTTCCATCAAATAGTCAATCCAAAAAATTTGTATTTATTATTATATTTACTTGATAAGTATTTAAATTTCAATTTTCTGCACCTAGATTTTGCGTCCAGCAACCTAGAGTATAATTTGTAACAATTAAGTATCACTCAATCTGTTGATAATTGTATTATAAAAAATTATATAAAAAATATTAATAAATTACATAAATCATTTAATACCTAACGACGCTTTAATTTGAATACATACTTATAGTATCGATGATAAACAATCAATTTTATCACTTCGAAAATTGATAAAGAGAAATTATAAGAAGTAAATATTTCTAAAACTTATAATCTACCACAATCTATCGGCGAAAATTGTGTAAATTTTTTTTTAAATATTCTAAAATGTAAACAAATATAATAACGGAAAAATTACAGATTTGGAAAATATTTTCGGAGCGAAAATTTTAATAAATTCAATTTTCAAAGAATTTTTCATCCTAAATTAAGAAAATTAAATTTTGTTGGCATTAAAAATATAGTTTTTCTTTGATTTTTAGTTTTAATTGGTTATAACAGATGAACTATAAGAGCTACAAAAAAACCTCTTGCAGAAGAATTGTAGTGCATGAACCCCCCTACAAATTTGTCATTACAACTTTTTTTCTACATTCAATATTTTCGGAAATAAATACGATTTTGTGCGATTTTTTTAAAAACTAAGCTAAAACATAAAGTTCCGTGGAATTTGTTGGAGTTACATACTCGACGCAAAGGGCTTTTTTGTAGCAAATTTACTCCTCTACAAGAGCTTATAGGTCAAAAAGCGAAAAAAAAAATTTAATATGGTGAGCGGGAAGAAAAAGTGGAAAAAAATTACTTTTCAATGCTATTTAAATGGGAAAAATGAAAACTAAATTAGCAATGGGTTAAAATCGGAATTAGGAGCTGCCATTTGGCTCAAAATTTTTGTTTTTTCATCAACTACAAGATTTTCAGGCGGGACTTGAAAAAAAAAAATGTTGCTCTAAAATGAAGCACCCTAATATATATGTATATATATATATATATGCAACGTTGCTACAATAATTACGATCGATCACTTTCGGTAATCTGCGCCGAAGATCGATTTTTCTATATTCCGTCTCTACCTCCTTCGTAGAGACACTAGTAAATTACAAGATACACCGCTGAGCTGCGAACACGCGTTCAAGTATTTTCATTTTGTATACTTTTTTTTACTGTGTTAATTACGTTGGATAAGTAAAACATTTATTTATCATTATTAGTTGGTTTAAATAATTTATTTTAGTATAGTTAAATTTTACCCTTAACCACTAAATTGGTGACCCCGACGTGATTCCTTTTCAAGGGAAGCGTCGAACACGTGTATTACACAGTGTATAAAATTTCTCGAGTTCTCGTGTCGTTTTTGCCGTGAATATTTTGTCGCGTGGCCGATTAACCTGAAACCGTGATTTTATTCACAGTTATTTTTGTGTGAATTAATTTTTTTTTTTTTTTGAATTAATTAGTGCAGTGATTTTTTCATCATTGTGCAGTTTTATCTTCTATCACCGCTGGTGCATTGCTGGGCATCTTATGGACGTTATGCAGCATCAGTGTTAATTCGAGGGACCATTAGTACGAATCGAGTTGTGATAAAAGTTTTCGCGAGCTGTGATAAAAAGTTGAAATTTATTTTTCGTGCAGTGTCGCGGATAATTTTCTTTCTGTCACCGGAAATATCACAGAGGATTAAGCTGATACACCGGCTACACATTCCTGGGCCGTGCGTCATCAATAATCTTTCGGTAGCACAGTACCGAATTACAGACATTGTTGATGGGTGATGTCAGACTCTGAAACCGACAGTGACAAGAAAATGAAATCTGAGTCATCTGACGAAGACACATTCAAATCTAATTTATCGGGAACGTCGTCTTTTACGTCAGTTAAATTAAATATGGTCGTGAACATCAAAGCACCTCAGTTCAGCACGGAGAATCCGAAACTGTGGTTTGTGCAGGTCGAAGCGCAATTTTCAACGCACCAGGTAACAACCAAGCGTGCAAAATTCGACCTGGTGATTCCATTGCTCGACACTCGCGTCGCCGCAGAAGTTGAGCGGTTAATTCTCGAGCCCCCTGCGACAACTCCGTGCAACGATCTCAAGACGGCTCTGATAAAATGCTTCACGAGATCTGAGGAAGCACGGATGACTCAGCTCCTCGACAGAGAAAGACTTGGCGATCGGACACCATCGCAACATTTACGTCGTCTACGTACACTAGTCCCCGGTATTGATGACGCCATCATTAAAGCACGTTGGTTTTCCCACATGCCAAATGAAATTCAAGTATGCCTTGAAGCCATCAGCGACTTAACGCTCGATAAACTCGCCGAGTCTGCTGATCGTATGGTTGAGCGTATATAGCTCAAACCTCAAGTTGCCGCCACCGCTGCAAAACCATCATCATCAACCGCCGAGCACGGCGAGATTGCTGCACTACGCAGAGAAATTGCGCAGCTCACGAATCAAGTCAAAAACTTGAAAGTTAAACGAGGTCGATCGAGATCTCGCAGTCGATCACGGTCACGAGTACCAAAGAAGTTTGACTTCTGTTGGTACTACTTTAAGCACGGTAAAAATGCCCGATCGTGCGCATCTGACTGTAAATGGCAGGGAAGCTCAAACGAAAATCAGTAGAGGCGGCTAATGATTCTCAATCGATTTCTCGCCGCCTGTTTATCCGAGACCGAACTACAGGAACGGAATATCTTGTCAATTCCGGCTCCGATTTATCTGTCTTTCCACGTGGCTGGCTGAAATCAAGCAGTACACCCATAGGTTACCAACTGTATGCCGCAAACGGCTCGATAATTCAAACCTATGGTTTGAAATCGCTTACATTGAACCTTGGACTTCGCCGTGAATTTTCATGGAACTTCATAATTGCTGACGTCACTAAACCAATCATAGGTGCAGACTTCTTAAGTCATTATGACTTACTAGTCGACCTAAAACGCAAATGTCTTCGTGATGGCATCACTGGTTTATTGATACCCGGAAGTTCTCACACGATATCAGCAGAAACAAATATTAAAGCAGTCGATGGTGATTCTGCGTACATGGAATTATTGAGAGAATTCGCCGATATCACACGATCTGACGCTTTGCAGCGTCAAACTAAAAAGCATTCAACAGTGCATCATATACGAGCGTCACCAGGACCGCCAGTTTCGTGCATAGCAAGACGCCTGGCTCCAGACAAGCTGAAAATCGCACAAGCAGAATTCCGAAAAATGATCGGAGATGGTATTTGCAGACCTTCCAACAGCACCTGGGCTTCACCACTTTATTTAGCGCAGAAGAAGTCCGGAGAATAGAGGCCATGCGGTGATTACCGACCGCTTAACGATCGAACGCTGATTGATAAATATTCATTGCGTTATTTTGACGACTTTGCCGCATTTTTACACGGTAAAAACATATTTTCAGTCGTCGATTTTGCGAAAGCATTTTTGCAAATACCCGTTTCACCGGAAGATGTGCCGAAAACGGCGATCACACCGTTCGGACTATTCGAGTTCCGATTTATGACGTTTGGGCTCAAAAACGTCGCTCAAACATTTCAACAATTCATCGACGAGGTCACTCGTGACCTTGATTTCGTCTTTCCATATGTTGACGACATATTAATCGCATCCAACGATGAGAAGCAGCACATGGAGCACCTGAAAACCTTATTCGAGCGTCTCCGTGAATACGGACTGGTAATCAATGTACCGAAGTGCCAGTTTGGTCTACCGGAAGTAAAATTTCTCGGCCATGTCATCACCAAAGATGGAATTAAGCCGTTACCGGAAAAAGTCGAGGCTATTGTCAATTTCGAGCCTCCTACAACCGTAAAATCTCTTCGTCGATTCCTCGGCACAGTGAATTTCTACAGAAAGTTCATTAAGAACGCTGCAGAAATTCTAGCACCGCTCAACAAAATCCTGGAAGGACCCAAAGTCAAAGGCTCACATCCAGTCAACTGGACAACCGAACTTCAGGAGGCTTTTAGGTCAGCTAAACGCGCTTTCGCGGATGCTACTCTGTTGGTACACCCTAAAATCGATGCTGACTGGGCAATATTCACCGACGCATCCGAAATCGGTATTGGAGCCGTTTTACAACAGAAAGTGGATAACAACTGGCAACCACTGGCATTTTTCAGCCGAAAAGTGCCCCCGTCGATCCAAAAATTGTCGACGTACGACCGCGAATTGAACACCATTTACGAGGCTGTTAAATACTTTCGGCACATATTCGAAGGCCGGCATGTTACGATCTACACTGATCACAAGCCGCTTCAGCAAGCTTACAAACAGCGCACCAAAAGAGCATCGCCTTGGCAATTTCGTCGACTCGATTTCATCGGTCAATTTACGACTGACATTAGACATGTGTCGGGTAACAACAATATTGTCGCTGACACATTGTCACGAGTCGAAGCAGTATCCACTGCTATCACATCGAAAGAACTTGCCGATGCACAGAAGCAAGATCTCGAGCTTCAACAACTACTGCAACAGACAACCGCGTTGCAGCTTCGAAGAATCAATTTCGACAACGGTTTAGCATTGTATTGTGACATTGCGTCAGGTACAGTGCGTCCATACGTTCCAGGACCGCTGAGGAGAAAAGTGTTCGACTCGCTACACACGCTCGCTCACCCTGGAGTCAAAGGATCACTAAAAACGATCTCCAAACGATACGTCTGGCCGTCGATAAATAAAGATTGCCGTGAATGGGCAAAATCTTGCATCGAGTGCCAGAAAAATAAAGTTCAAAGACACGTGTCATCGCTGATCGCCAGTTTTCAACCTCCAACTGAGCGGTTCGAGCACGTTCACATCGACTTGGTGTCTCTAAAATCGTCTAGAGGCTTTAACCAATGCCTAACGATCATCGACCGATTCACGAGGTTTCCTGAGGCTGTCCCGTTATCCAATGGAACTGCAGAGACGTTAGCACATGCACTATCGCTGCATTGGATTTCACGCCATGGAGTACCGAAACGCATAACTTCGGAACAAGGACCGCAATTTGAATCGTCGTTATTCCAATCGTTACTGAAAATGTATGGAATAAAATACCAACATACTACGCCGTATCATCCGCAAGCCAATGGTCTTGTCGAACGTCCACAACGTCAGCTCAAATCAGCACTTTTGTGTCATAAAGAGTCATGGTATGACGCATTTCCAGTCGTTTTTCTCGGCTTACGCGCTGCTTGGAAGGACGACATCCAGACGACCCCGGCCGAATTAGTGTACGGTGAGCCAATTCGTTTGCCTGGTGAGTTACTCACTCCCAGCAATAAAAGTACACCTCATCACATTGTCAATACATTAAAACGTCATTTCAATTCATTGGCACCGGCCGAAATTTCGCGTCACGGCAAGCATTCTGTTTTCTGTTTCAGGAACCTTAGTACTTGCAGTCATGTACTGGTACGGAATGACCAGGTTGGACCATCTTTTACAGTGCCATACGAAGGTCCATATCGTGGAATAACTCGACACGATAAATACTTCATTGTCGATTTCCGAGGACGACAAACTACCATTCCAGTTGATAGATTGAAGCCGGTTTACGAGGCGAATTCAGTCGACACTACGACGATGATAACAAACTCCCCGCAAAATAACACAGCAACTGAGACCCAAAAACGCCGAGTCCGGTTTAATATTTAAAAATTTACACGGTTTAAAAATTTTTTTTCCATTAAAGTTTTTTTTTCTCAAAGTAACAATTCATCACTGTATTATACTCATCAATTTACTTATTTATTTATTCATATCATTTGTAAATATTCCATTCCTTTAACTATCGTGTATTAAATTTAAAACAAAAAAAAAAAAACAAAGGGAGTTCTGTAGCGTCGCTACAATAATTACGATCGATCACTTTCGGCAATCTGTGTCGAAGATCGATTTTTCTATATTCCGTCTCTACCTCCTTCGTAGAGACACTAGTAAATTACAAGATACACCGCTGAGCTGCGAACACGCGTTCAAGTATTTTCATTTTGTATACTTTTTTTTACTGTGTTAATTACGTTGGATAAGTAAAACATTTATTTATCATTATTAGTTGGTTTAAATAATTTATTTTAGTATAGTTAAATTTTACCCTTAACCACTAAATATATATATATATATATATATATATTATAACGCAAAAATTATATACGCTATGCGATACATCTTTGCGTCATAACTTCGTTCTCTGCCCTTAGCCTCCAGTCTCAATACGAATAGGGCGCCAGGTAATTTTTATCACTGGAATCACCAAACCAGTAAATCATGACAATTAGATAAATTTTTGATCTGTGGAATTATCCCGAAACCACGCAAACTGATTAAAACTAAAACTAAAACTTAACAAAATGCTCAGAACTTATAAGCAAAAACAAAAACAGAGACTGGAAAACTAAAAACAGAGTTACGGTATGCCATGGTGTCGCTCAGTGTGTAGGTTTATGGAGAGAGGGAGTGGTCCGGGTTACATCATTCCGAATTCAGGTAGATTATCAGTGGATTTGCAATTTTTATTTAACAAAAATAATCTCAAATCTCGATTTAACAATAACCCAAAATACCGTAGCTTTGTACAAATAATTCTTCTCTATTACAAAATACTGAATCTAATAATAATAGTCAAATTGATCCTAACAGAAGTAAATTGTCATCTAACTGATGCATATCAAAACCTTACAAACAAATAAATTAATTAATTAAGTAACTGGAGCCAGCCGATACTCGATTAGTATTCGGTGAACTAGACCAAAAATGATGGATCCAATACTCTAGAACATTTACGTTGCTCGAATGGTAAAACTAACATACATGGGTCTCATATTGACGTTAATCAGACGACGATTCGTTCAATAACTAAGCATATTTCTTATAATTATTTTATAAAATAATATTAACAACAAATTGTGAACTTGACTCTAGACTGTAAAAATATTCTCATAATTCTCTTAGATCTTCTAACTTTCCTTTAGTTAAAACAGTAGCATGATATCTCGAGACTTTGACTCGAACTCAACTAATTATTAATAATTATACTAATTATTTCATACCTGATTACTGATGAATAAAATATCAAGTAACGTCTTACACTGTTTTAATAATACTTCTGTAACAATAATCTGAATCGGTAGCTTTCCGCAATGATACTGTAGCGCCATTTCTGCACACGTCTGCTCGCCTCGAGCGACCAGAGTCAAATCCTCCGAATCCCTACTCCCCAAACTAAAACATTGTTGCCATTGTTACCAACTCTACACTTCACTCCATAACTCCAACTCAATATCAAATACTCAACAGGCAATAACTTAAGGCGCACTCTATTGAGCATGGATATCCCAATGTGGTTGCTCTCCTGGACTTGGTTTCGGTTGAGATCGCAGACCAAATTCCAAAATTTGAGTGACCGACGGTTACCCTCAGCAGCACACTGGTCAAAACTATCCACTGAGGCCTACCAACTAAACCCAAAACTCCAAAAATGACCAGAAATAGCGGCTTCCATAGCGATAATGGTCACTAAATTATCGCTGACTCCTGCCAATCATAATAACAAAAAAGACTGATCTCATGTACTTAATCCATAGTCCGTATTTCGGAGCGCTAGCATTTCAGCTAGACCTATGCAATCCACATGGAAGTCTCATAGGGATAGAACTAGGTTCTATCATCAGATGATACCGGGTGACTAATTCAAGTCCCGCTCCACGGTAACACTGATTTATCCACATACTCAATACACCTGAACTGTAAACTAAAACTCAAACTTTATCATTATCTCAAACTTTAATCTCAACCCATATTCCATATTAAATTTCCACAATTCTGATTCTAACTCTTTACTATATATTTTTCTTATTAACAGCTGTATCTGTAGGCAGACGTTACTCTATATTTTATTCTTAAACTATAACTAAAATCGAAAATCTGTATCAAAATCGCTAACATCTGTACGCTAAATTTTAAGTCTTGAGTTACTATGCTCGTAAATACAACAAAATCAGTTGGTGCTTGTGACGTTCCCTTCGATCCAAGCCTCGTACAAAAAATAACGTCATAATATATATATATATATATATATATATATATATATATATATTTATATATTATATTATATATATATATATATTATTCATAATATATTTATAATTCATATCGTCATAATATATATTATATATATATATTTATATTAGGGTGGCGCAAAAAAACCGACTATTTTTTTTTTCGAGTCTCTTAAGAAAATTTGTTGATTTACGATGTTTTAAGAAGCTTCTCCAAAAATCAGCTCAATAAAAAATTTTCAAGAGGTCGCTCACGAATTTTGAAAATATCAAAAATGATCGAAATTCGACTTTTTTAATTTCAAATTTTTTTCTTTCTCATGGCAGCAATAGTTTATATTTGTGAAATCATGACTACGCTGAAAATTTAAGCCCAAAATTAAAATTTTTAAACCTCGCTCAAGAATTTTGAATGTTTTCGAGTGCTGTCTTTTGAACGTTTTTGAGCGACCCTTAAATATTAATAATAAAGCTTTTCGATTTTTTGACCACCAATTGGCATCACAGTGAACAAAAATAAAACCCGAGAAATAGAAATAATAAGTTAATTACATACTTTTCGATTTTTTAATTCAATTTGTAGGTTTTTTCGCTTATTAAAAACTTAGCAAATTTTATTGTTCAAGACTGTCCTGTATATTTTTGGTTATTCAAAAGTTATATTTTACTAAAATGAAAAGAATTGAGTCATAAAAAAAATACAACAACTTATTCAAAGTATTATTCACATATTATCAATTAATATTCAAAATTCTTGAGCGCCGTTTAAATATTTAAATTTTGGGCTTAAATTTTCAGCGTAGACATGATTTCACAAATATAAATTATTGCTGCCACGAGAAAGAAGAAATTTAGAAATCAAAAATCCAAATTTCAATCATTTGTAATATTTTCAAAATTCGTGAGCGACCTCTTAAAAATTTTTTATCGAACTAATTTTTGGAGAAGCTTCTTAAAACATCGTAAACCAACAAATTTTCATGCGAGATCGAAAAAAAAAAAAATAGTCGGTTTTTTTGCGCCACCCTAATATGCACTAGTCCCAACAATTTAAGAATAGAAAAAAAATTCGACATTTTTGGGTGATTTTGAACATGCTGTAACTCGTTGAAAAATGATCGTAAAGTAAAAATAAAAAAAGCAAATTGTAGCCTCAAGTTTCTAGTTTTCATATTTGGACCTCAAGTATTTTTATCATGCTCGGTTCCGGAGTAATGTTAAGAAAACTGACGAAAAAAAAAATTTCCAAAATTTTGGCTCGTCTTTCAACAAGTCTATGGGCTTCAATAACTTTTCTGGATAATCTGACCTTATAATTCTTTTAGGAAATTTTATGCCCTTCAATTTCGTGGGCTCAAAAAGTCTATACGTCAAGTTGGCGCCGAGTTATTATTGATCAAAGCAAAAAAGTCCATTTTGGCTTGGATAATCAATAACTCCGAACGTATTGGTCGTACAGAGAATGGAAGTAGGGTTTTGAAAACTGGGAAACATTCTCTATAAGACAAAATTAGTTGCTTTTGATAAAAAAATTTTTTTGGAATGATAATGCTTATTAAAAAATAGGTATAAATTCCCATATTTAAGGATATTCGGAAATCTTGCTATAACTTTGGATATAATAAATGAACAAAGGATATCGTCCTTTTTTTTTCAACCTCAAAGTGTCCAGAAAAAACCCTGAAAATTTCAAGTTCGCAATGATTTATGGTGACACGCTTAAATATCCGTGGACAAAATATCCGCGACAAAATATCCGCAAAAAAATATCCGCAGACAAAATAACCACCAAGTAAAATGATGTGAACGATAGCGCCCTTTTCTCACAAATTTTTTGTATGTGTATAACAGTAAAAGAAAGTTATTAAAATGATATTTTTTGAAACATTGCTCATTTAATTCATCAAATACGTAATGCAAAATTACATATGATTATAATAATAAGTCTTATTATTATTGAATTTTTTTGGGGATATTCTGTCTACAGATTTTTCGTCCGCAGATATTTTGTCGTGTGGTTATTTTGTCTGCGGATATTTTTTTGCGGATATTTTGTCGCGGATATTTTGTCCACGGATATTTAAGCGTGTCACCATAAATCATTGCGAACTTGAAATTTTCAGGGTTTTTTCTGGACACTTTGAGGTTGAAAAAAAAAGGACGATATCCTTTGTTCATTTATTATATCCAAAGTTATAGCAAGATTTCCGAATATCCTTAAATATGGGAATTTATACCTATTTTTTAATAAGCATTATCATTCCAAAAAAATTTTTTTATCAAAAGCAACTAATTTTGTCTTATAGAGAATGTTTTCCAGTTTTCAAAACCCTACTTCCATTCTCTGTACGACCAATACGTTCGGAGTTATTGATTATCCAAGCCAAAATGGACTTTTTTGCTTTGATCAATAATAACTCGGCGCCAACTTGACGTATAGACTTTTTGAGCCCACGAAATTGAAGGGCATAAAATTTCCTAAAAGAATCATAAGGTCAGATTATCCAGAAAAGTTATTGAAGCCCATAGACTTGTTGAAAGACGAGCCAAAATTTTGGAAATTTTTTTTTCGTCAGTTTTCTTAACATTACTCCGGAACTGAGCATGATAAAAATACTCGAGGTCCAGTTATAAAAACTAGAAACTTAAGGCTACAATTTGCTTTTTTTATTTTTACTCTACGATCATTTTTCACCGAGTTACAGTACGTTGAAAATCACCCAAAAATGTCGAATTTTTTTTCTATCCTTTAATTTTTTGGACTAGTATATATATATATATATATATATATATATATATATATATATATATATATATAAATATTCGCTTTTCTAAATAAAATTTATTTTTAAACAAAAGTAATTATTGAAAAATTAAAAAGATAACAATTAATTAGTTAAAAATAAGAGTAAAATAGAAAGATTTTTTTAAGAGATAAATTACTAATTAACAATGATTAAAGTTATACAACAGGTTTGTATTTTTAAAAATACTGAAAAACGAGTAAATAAATAGAGTAAAATAATTATGTAATAGCAATATCAGTAGCAACTATCTTAAAAATATTTCCTGTCGTGTTCAAAATTTTTCGCAAGGTAGTAATTGATGCCTTCCATGGTTTGTTTTTTTATATATAAATACAATGTTTTGGTCCAAATCTACTCAAACGAAGCATACCGCCGAGTTTATTAAGTGATTTTTCTAAAGTTTTGTCATCGTACTATAAATTTCAAGTATGAATAACTTTGTGGTGATAGCAATTCTCACTGTATATTTTACTGTAAGTATTTCATTTACATATTAAAATATTTTTTTTGCTTATTATTTTTTTTTTTTTTTTTATTTAAAGTTATATCAATTAAAATGAATTTAATGTTACAGACAACAACTGAGTCATTACAGGAGATAATGAACGCATTTCAAAAAGCTCGCCTAGAAGATAGAGCACCCTGTTTGCACCTGCTATCAAATGGTAAGAAAATATAGATAAATTTATTTTAATTTTCTAATTTTTTTTTCTCACAATTCGTTTAGAAACACACAGTATAATGAACACAAGAAGACGCTTTGACAATCCTGAAATTCGGTGTTTCGAAGCATGTTTGATGGAACGTCGGGGATATGTAAGTAAAAAGACTACTGTGGCTGTTTATGATTTATTTTATTTGACGCATGCCTAATTATCGAGTTTCATCCTATCTGCAACGCAAACTTTAAATGGCCGTTTACCGATCGATAGTCTCTACTTTGTTTAAAAGCAAATGGCTTCCTGTATTATTTAATAGCTTTTGCTTATCGAGGTTATACATATACCCATTTGAATCCATATTTACATTTCTCTAAAATCATTATCAACTGTCCTCAAAAATAAACTTTATCATTGTCACAGGAGCAAATAATCTTGACACTAAATATATTTAGGATGAGTAATACAATCAATCTAACAACTTCCATGATAATGTCTATGTATAAATAAGTTGATTATTTTTTCTTAGTTAAAATAATAAAAAATGAGTGTTGAGCAGTCAAAAACTAGTATCACATACCCATACAGCAGTTTTTTTTAAGACTTGCACAAGTTTGCTCTCAAGTTTGACATTTGCTGTTGTCACCTATCGGACTTGCTCCAGATATTTAGGTCAGATTCGTATTGCAAGTCTTATTCTAACCTTACCCGAGAATTTTGGTGAAGTTATTATTGTAGCGGGAAATCGGCGCCTGAAGCTCGTTGAATTTACTTTGCACATGGCTTGCTCAAGTTAAAACTGCTGAGGGAAGGAAAAGTATAGAGCCTCGCGCGTCTTGAGCAGATCTTGAGCAAGCCATGCGCAAGTTTCTCGGACAAAAATTCGTCAAAAACTTTTAACTGCACTATGTTAGAAATATCTTCAATATTATTTCTCGCCTCCAGGCAGAAAGTATCAACTTTCGTCCCGCTGTACAAAACGAAGTTGTCACTTTCCGCCTCCGTCGACGAGAAAAATAGTATACACTCCTCGGAAAGTAAATAAGAAAGCCTCAGATCACATGTTTGTTGACCTCGGTTCCGCCTCGGCCAACAATTCCATGTGATCTGAGACATTTCTTACTTTACTTCCCTAGGTGTGACAATTACATGTGATCTGAGACATTTTTTACTTCACTTTCCTAGGTGTGTAATATACTATTGTTTACCCCATACGAATGAAATTTGTTCCAAAAAGGTTCCAAAAAAGTTCGACACCTGAAGCTTCTAGACATGGGACGGATTCAAACTTCGAGTGGGAACTTTTTTTGAACCTTTGTAATTTTAATATGAAAAAAAAAAAAATTATCTGAAATTTTATATGAGCGAATTTTAAGTCCAAAAAGAATGTTTTTAAAAGACATCTCTTAAAATGTATTTTTACTACATTGTACCCTCGTTCCGAAAAAGTTTCCATTAGAAACCAATAGCCTGATAAGTATCACAAAACGTTTATAAAGAATTCGAAATTAAAGCTTTTTGAACTTTTTCGAAACCAGGATAAAATGTAGTAAAATACCCATGAAAAAAATTTCTGATCAAGCTTTATATGACCTGATATAGCCATATCAAAAAAATTGATATATTCATATCTGACCTGATATGATCTGATATGCCTATATATAATTTTTAAGGTGACACGCGTTAATATCCCCGGACAAAATATCCCCGACAAAATATCCACGACAAAATATCCCCCGACATAATATCCCCGCGACAAAATATCCCCGCGACAAAATATCCCCGCGACAAAATATCTCCAGACAAAATATCTCAGGACAAAATATCTTTATGACAAAATATATTTTGACAAAATATCCCTATCGTTGAATAATTAATGAAGTAATGTGTGAAAAAAGGGCACAATTTTATTGCAAGCGGGTGCATTCAGATATTTTTGTATTTACACACACACAAAATGCCTGAAAAAAGGGCACGTACTATTACACGCATTTATGTTGACATATTTTTGTGATCACACACACCCAAAACCTGTAAAAAAAATGGCACAGTACCATTTTCCAAACTTGTGTTATTTTCTTTTCAAATTATTTGAAGACATATCTATATTTTAAATTTAAATTAAGCCGCAGTAAATTTATCGACACTTTTGCTCCACTAAGTGTTGTATCATAAAACCATTTTCTGATTAGTCTAAATTCGTAGGGGTAATGGGTAGATATTAGTTTTTTAATAGCTACTTTAGCTTGAAATTTACGGTAATTTTATGTTGATATAACCTAAAATTTGCTGCTTGAATTTGACATCAATTTGACAGCAAAATTTGAAAATAATAATTTACGGTTAATGTTTCTTCAATTTAAATTGTCTTCAATTTGACGGTAAAAAAATACTTTATTATCTTGCGTTGCTCGTATTAAAATTTTTCAAGTCAACGTAAATATTCGTAGATATTTTGTCAAAATATATTTTGTCATGAAGATATTTTGTCCTGAGATATTTTGTCTGGAGATATTTTGGCGCGGGGATATTATGTCGGGGGATATTTTGTCGTGGATATTTTGTCAGGGATATTTTGTCCGGGGATATTAACGCAGGTAACCAATTTTTAATATATTCTAATATAGTCTGATATAAAAATTGGCCATATCAAGCCATATCAACTTGATATGTCGATATCAGATTTGATATGTCTTGATCTGACTTGATATGCTTGTATATAATTTTTTTTATATGTCTTAATATGACCTGATACAGCTTGATAAGGGTATATACATTTTAATATGCTTGTAAAAAAAAAACTTGATCAGGTTTGATATGGTTTGATATGCTCTGATATGGTCACATATACTAGTTTTTTCGAATTTTCCGTATACATAAATTTGGTAAAATAATTTAGAAATGACCAAATAACGTAACATTGTTCGGAAAAACCGATTTTATCTCTAACGAGATCAATTTTTAAATATCTGAGAGAATTTCAAATTTCCGTAATGAATTTAAATATAAAAAATTGAGATTTTAAATTGAAAAAAGTTTAATTGCACGGAGAAAAATGTTGGCTCGAAACCTACCAATTTTTATTTTGCTGTCAACTAAACTTGAAACAGGAAAGGAAGCATCCAAAAAATGATTATGCTCATACGAAAAATCATTATGCTGAATCACAATACTTACTACGCTCGAGAAACTTATCGATGAGCTTTAATTACAATTATTTTCATACATTATAATAATTATGATGTGGCATAATAATTTTTCGTACGAGCATAATAATTTTTCGTGCGAGTATAATAATCTTTCGTATGAGCATAATAACTTTTTGGATGCTTCCCTTCCTGTTTCAAGTTTGGTCGACAGCATAATAGAAATTGCTAGATTTTGAGCCAACATTTTTCTCCGTGTAAGTTTAGAAATCTTTAACTTTTTTTTTTTTTTTTTTTGTACCAAAAGAAGTCGTTCTTGCCCCGTTACTGGTGGGTATACCGTTAATGGTCCCGTTAATCTATAAACAATCACAATTAAATACAATACAAGTAACCAAATCAATCATTTATCTGATGTCTTTAATTTTCTAAGTTTCAATTTCATCAAAATAGATATAATCAATATTACAATACATTTCATGTTTGTGATTTGGCAGAGTGGTTGATAGATCAGACTTTGAATCAGAAGTGCTCGGATTCGAACCGATGACCTGGTTGGATTTTTTTTTCTTTTTTTTTTTTTTTTTTTTTCATGACAATTATTGCATGTACTACTTTACAAAGTTATACACAATTTTATAAAATTATCTATAAATTTAGTTCCCGAGATAACAATGTTAATCTCACTATATATAGTCTGATATATCCATATCAGAACATATCAAATCTTATCTGTACATATATTGTCTGACATGGCCGATTTCCATATCAGGCCTGATATGAATCGCCCATATCAGGCCATATCAGAAAATTTTTTCACGGGTAACGTTTCGAGAAATATATATTAAAAACCATTTTTTTTTTACCCAAATTTCGCTCATAAAATCCTACATTAACTTTTTTTTTAGTGTCAAAATTACAAAAGTTCAAAAATAGTTTCACTCGAAACTCTAATCTGTCTCAAGTTTAGAAGTTTTGCATGTTGAACTTTTTGAAATTTTTTTAAAACGAATTTTTACATGAGAAAATACTATGTGCAAATTATGCACATTTATTAAGTTAGTATCTTGCTACACTATCTTGCGCAAGGCACATATGTAGAAGGCAACATTAGTGACTATGGGCGTTGCACAAGGTTTATATACAAGAGCACTTGCTGAAATACGTGTTACTTGAGCATAACCCAATTTGATGCTGGATTCACTATACTGATATAATCATTCGCAAAAATCTAACATTTGTTAAATAAAGTATAGTGTATAGCGATCAGGCTAAGTCTTTCTCCGTCAAACACAATGTTTTCAACACTCGTCTCGATTACATACTAAGCACTTGCTGACGCTCGTGTGTGTCCACCTACGACTCATGCTAAAAATATTGTGCTTCCCGTGTAAAGACTGATCTAGTCTACACGCTATGTAATGTACAATTAGGAGACACGGTAGTGTCTCGCGTCAGGTACAGGTTCAAACATGATATATTATATAAATCGTGCTTTGGTTTTACGGACTATTACTGCAATTCTTTTTTTTCTTTCATAATGTCTGATCCTGATTTATTATAGCTCAAAGACGAGAAAATCTTAATCGATGAATATGAAAAACGCATTACTTCCAATTTGAACAGAATTAAAGAACGTAGCATGAAATCTGCACGAGCATGTGTTGATGAAGGTAAAAAAAAAACCAGTACACTTTTTTTTCTATGAATCATACTAAATATTGAGCTGTATAATTTTTATTTTATTTTAAAGCTGAAAAAAGTGGAAATAAGTGTGAGATAGCACATAATTTCAGTAGGTGCCTTCTTCATCAGTCAAGGAAGCATTTCAATCGAACTGCGGAGGAAATCGATGAAAATCAAAATCAACATTTATAAACATAACACAGTTTTTGATCCATGATTACTTTTCTTTACGGCTTATCTACTTCATAATTGATATTTTCAAATTATATATTTTACTTTTCATTGTAGTAATATTGTGGTAAGGGTATAAAGGTTGATCTTTGAACAAAAATATACATCTTTTAATTTAATTCAACAATTGCCGCCAATATCCTTATATTTACCGCAATTCTATTCCTGCTTAAAATTTTTTTCTGATCCACTGTCGTTAAATCCCATCTACAATTCAAATAATATAATAAATTTATACCAGCTAGTTATTTTGAGAAACTATATATTTTGATCATCATAGTAATGGATTGTATGATTATAATTGTCCTGCATATATGTGCACAGAGAAAACGAGTCTCAAAAATATTTTTATATTTAATATATTTTAGTAAGAAATACCAATGCAAATCCATGAGTGCATTACTTTTACCATCTATTACTAAATGTAGAGTAAAAATCACAAAATAGTAATTAATATTGTACATGTTTATCTAGAAAATTCCTATACGATTAGTTTTATTACTACTTCATTTGTACTCTTTGTCAATCGAACAGCAGTTTTTATAAAGAAAATATTAAATTACTACTAAACGTATCAAGAACCTTAGAATGGGCCTGACTTAGATATTAGTCATCTGGTGGCTAAAAATAAACTACTCAAATAGGCTGCTCTGAATGTCTACCATGTATGATCATGCATAGCTTGATACGACCATACATTACTTGATATAATTGTGTATAGAAATTTTAATTAAATTAAAAAAAAAAAATCGACCTGTCGGTTGACTCTGCGGGCCAGCCCCAAAACTTCCCGCTATTTACGAGCTCCTTGAGAAGTTATGGTTAATAATATTCGGTTATTAACCAATAAAAATATTGACATTGAAATGTAGTCAAACATCGAGAAGATTTTGGGATTTTAAATAAATCAAATATTGCGATATAAATATTTATTACATTTGTGTTTATAATTTTTATGATTTTGTGGATGTACATGCATCCAATTTTTATTAAAAATAATAGTACTTATTGTTAAAAATAAACAATTAAGTATTTTATATTCATGTCTGCAATCCGCAATGTCATAAAAATAATACCTATTTGCTCTAAGCATACACTTAACTTAGCAGTCACCTTATATAACACGCAAACAATACATAGTACAAATATGATATTATTATTATTACATTTAATAAGTATATATTATTGTAAATAAAAAACATTCGTGTTAAACTTTATTCATCACGTGAACATTCCCATATGATACTTTCATCCCGTATAGGTTAAAAACATATGCAGTCGGGCGGTCAACTATTGATGTTGTGAAGAATCGCGTGTTCCAATAGATGACCGAAGTCATTGATTTATGGAACAATGGTGTTTTGATTGTACCAGTGTCTGACCGGTCATTAAATTGGTATTTACATGAATATCTTTGCAAGATCTCACTAATAAATTTGTAAAATATCTATTAGTAACTTCTACGGAACTTAATTTGACAAAATTGACCCAATAGAGATTATTTTATTAATTAAAGAATGTACACATCTCACAGATACTCAACACTAGTAAATGACCGATTTTAGTTCAATCATGCTGTGAGAAATTTTCATGAATTATTTTTGACGTTATAAAAATTATGTATGGTCATATGTTTGATTTTCAAGGATGAACATATAGTGAAAAATACATCCAATGTAGTTTAACAGATTCCTATTTCAAAAAATGTATATCATACACGGAAAAAACAATATAGTAATGGCAACTATCTGGGATAGTGTTGAGTACTTTCTGTAAGCGAAAAATTTCAGACAGTACTGTATGCTATCTAGAGTGTATCGACTATTGTCCGGGATAGTACTCAACACTACAACTATGTATGGCCATACATGCCCATACGTGGACTATAAACGGTTCTAGGCGTTTTGATCCCTAAGACATCCCGACAAAACATCCTGAAGACCCTTAAATCTTGTTTGAAGATGAAATTCCGAACAGGACTGATGGAGCGAAGCTCCGAAAAAAATTTGATATGGAATTTTCTTTTGATCTTTTAATTTTTTCCAATAGTGTATATTGAAACCATTTTCTACGAAAAAAAAAATTTTAATTCGTCAACTCCGCAACTTGAATTTTATTCTTACAACCTTTTCTCGTGAAGTCCTTTCTTAGGCACATGGAATCCTAGGTTGGATACCTAGATTAAAATCTTTTAAACTCGCACTAAAATTTAACTAAACCCCTTCACGTGATGTCCACCGCCTAGGCAACCGGAGTCCTTTTTCGGGAATAGTTGATACTTTTAGTAAAAATCTGAAATCATCATAAACTCACTCGAAACCAAAGCCGGTTCATCTGTGTAGCGTGCTGGACGTTCGTGTGAGACGGATTTATCCTGTAAATCTTAATTAAATAAGACACTCATCAACATTGTAATATATTTGTGCGCGAAAATTCAGATTAGTGAATTTCGAGTGAGTGTGTACAAGTGCATGAACACTTTTGGGTAAGCCTATCATTATAATATTTCTTGTACATTTTAAGCTAACAATATACCACGCATGTTTTTTATGTATTTGTCTCTTTATTTGTTGTCCTTTTCTCCAGCATTCAAGTCCTAGTATTTCAAGTCATAGCAAACTAAAAGTAAGACAGAGAAAGAAAACGGTCTTCTCAAGGGCCCATATTCATCGACCCAACATCCCTCTCCCTCAGAAACCCCGGACCTATCCTAAAGCCCCGCAGGTCATTGTACGGGACAGTCTATAAATCATCCACTTGGTACGAATAGACAAATGAATTGCCAAACGATCTAAAATTATAACGTTCGTAAATCAGCTACGTGAGGTCAAACTCCTTGGTTGGATGACAGAATACAAATATTTTCATACCGTAAATTATAGAATATTAATCGGTGCCCAATCACTCGTATGTTCTCACACTAACCACGTGACGTTCAATCGAACTCCTTGGCTGAGTTATAGAATGAAGTAATTCGGTATTCCGACATTAAATAGTAAATTATAAATAACCCTTTTGTCCGTCGCCTTCACTCACTCCGACCGTGACAAAGTATTTAACAGCAAATAACAAATTACTGAACGGCTTGTAATTTTTCCAAAGCAGATCGATAAAATTAAAAGTTGTTGGTGATAGCGTATTTAAATATGTATTACAAGTTCAGAAACCTTTGTTCAAAAGAGACATCGGGCCGTCAGACGTACGAAAGGACTCTCACGCAGGTGGTCAGGTTCCTAATCTCAGTGAAAACTAGTGGTTTTTAAGAATAAACATTGATACCAACACCAATACAGATGACTTAAATAATAATAATAATAATAATAATGAAAATGATAACAATAATTATAAAAAGTTCAGAAACTAATAAAACCGTAATTTTATTTATTTCCATTCTTATTCAGTAAAATTTTCATTCTAATATGATAAAATTTATTGAATGGGGTAATAAAATTTACTAAATATATAGTCAAGATTACTAATGCAGTTTATATTTATTTCCATAGTTATATAATAAGAATGACCAAATATAACTGTTACGTTCTGGCTCTAATTAAATTGAAATAAAAATTTCAGAAAATTTTTTTTGAAGTCTCGAATTATTTATTCGCCACGGTGGGCGAATAAACGGTTCGACACTTCTTAGAATTATAAATAAGTAATAAATTAATAAATCGTTACTTTGTTGGCGATATTATTTTATTCATCACCAACAATGTAACGGAAATTTCTTGCGATAAGAGAGTCGCCGTGGCTCGCGAATAGTCTAAACAGATGACGATGCATGAGACCCGGGCCACGACGATTCTCTCATAGGAAACCTGAGATGCAACGTTAACACTTTGATGAATGTACTTAGGCGAAGAGCAGCAGAATCATTCAGTTGATCGGAAGATCGCAAAGAGCACGAAATTCTGTACTATTAACTGACTGATTCTTCTATCTTCAGATTCAAAGAATAAAATCTAAAATTCAACCTTGATATAAATCTTTTGTCTAAAGAACCTTATAGGGGCAAGCGCTTACTAGCTGTTCCACTCTTCATTTGCTCGGAGTGCTAAACAGCAGTTCAAGCTCCTCCACCATCTATTATGTTAGACTTAATGCCTCGAGGCCGACGAAGTAGAAGATCAGGATGTGCCGTATAGCCCGATCACGTAATTAAAGGCGTTATCGTGGATTTTACATAAGGTTGGACGAAAATTAGATCTAAAGAAGTCCTTATCGAGCCGGTAACGCTAGTAATACCGCGAGTGGTCGTTAACGATTCGATCGAGATACCAAAATCCGGTGCTGTTGAGCCTCCGAGTTCGTGTGTTGTTGAGCCGTCGAGCCCATGTGTTGTTGAACCATCATGCTCTGGTTGATTGATCGATCAATTACAATCACTTGTCCTTGCGGAAGAGCCGAGTCTTCAGAGCTCATCCTGTTCAAACTCAGACGAAGCACCAAAGGAGAACATGGCCTTCTGGACCGGCATTAGCAAGGGTTGGCAGTTGGTTCCTGTGGACGTTCCATCCGTTCGTTCACCTAGCGGAAGCATCCCGTTCCACAATCCTCGTTACGGGTACTATTCTGAGGCCTATTTCAAGGCAACTGGCAGATACGCATACACAACGGCGGAAGAGAAGAAGTTACGTAAAAAACGGATTATTTAGGCCGACTTGTAGGGCCCATAATCTCCACCATGGTAAGTGAGTAAAACTTTTTTTGCATAAAATGAAAGAAGATCAACAGCTGACGCACTTGGGGTCTATCGACACCTTAATGACTTCAACTTGGTAAATTTAAAAATATTCTGTCTCATAAATGGAGAAGCCAGAATGTAACACCCCTGTAGACTGGAAATGGACAGACGTTGAAGAAAAGGCTTTCGTTGAAAGTAAGAAATCTTTACTCCAAGCAGCTACATTAGTCTTACCTGAGCCAGATCACCCTTCTCGTTTGTACACTGATGTGAACAACATCGGAATAGGCACGATTCTAATTCAATATAACTGCAAGAAGATCGTGAAAATTTAATCGTGTGTCTGAGCAGACCCTTGAATAAAGCAGAATCTAATTATGAGAGACAGAGATGGAATGCTTTGCTGTGGTTTGGGCCTTGCGGAAACTACAAGAATACGTAGAGGGTTTCCCAGTCACAATTTATACTGATCATTCTGCGCCAAAATGGTTTTATAACTTAAAAGATTCAGCTGGTCTTTTTGCTAGATTGGCCATCGATCTATCTGTCTACAAACTTGACATAATTCATTACAGAGAAACAAAACGAAGTTTCGGAATCTTTGTCTTACCTCTACGGAGATTCTGGGTTGATAGAACTTTTATCAACTCAGATTTGCAACATTACTGATCCCGAATCTTCGTGGCACAATGAAAAGATCCGAGTAGTCCAAAAATTCCCAGACAAATACCCCGAATGGAAATTTGAAGACGACAGACTATATTTTTATCGTCCAACAGTAGTAAAAGAAATTTTAGGCAATATTACCGCGTGGAAAATTGTCCTCACAGAACGCGAAATTAACCCTTAACTCGAAAAGGCTTATTGTGGTACCCAATCGGGACATTCAAGCATTGATAAAACTTATTGGCGTGTTCGCGAGACCCATTATTGGTCCGGGATGTTTAGAGACGTTATTTCTTATGTTAATTCTTGCGAGAGTTGTCTTAAACCAACAAGTAATCAGGCTAAACCACGAGGCAATATTGGTACTGGACCACCAACTCAGCCATGGTGTTTAATTTCCATGGACACAATAGGTCCATAGACAAAATCCTTATCCGGTTTTCAATATGCTTTACTTATTGAAGATATCTATACTCGTTATTTAGAGATTTTTCCGTTAAGACAACAAACTGGCAAAGAAATAGTAAAGTATTTACGCAGCGTCTAACCCATTGGGGCCCAGTAAGACAAATCATCTCAGATAATGGGAAAGAATTAATAAATAAAGACGTTCTTGCTCTTATTAAACAGTATAATATTCAACTCAAACCTTCTCCAATACGATACCCACGTGCGAACCCTGTAGAACGCTGCAATAGTACAATCAAGCCGATTATTATATTTAACCAACGAGACTGGGGCTTCCATATACCAGACTAAAAATTTGCGTATAATACCGCAGTTCATACTGCACTAGGCGTTTTCCCATTTTATTTAAACCACAGTGGTGACCCTCATCTAATATCAAACACAACTGTCGAACGTTAAAAGTTCGGGAACGAACACGGAAATAACACGAAAATCGATTCCCTACTTAATCTATTGATTTAAAAGTCAAAGACCAAATCTATTATTTAAATAAACGATTAAGTTAAAAAGTCGATGGCTATAGCGTGAAACTAGCACCTAAATATGCAGGACCCGCGGTAGTTACTAATAAAGTAAGTCCGTTGGTCGTGAAATTAGCAGACTTAAATGGGAATGGCCTTGGCACATATTATTTGAACGACCTAAAAATTCCACGTTTATCTAAAAGACAAATTTTATTGCAGAGTATCAACACTGAGAGTACTACAATGGCCAAAACCTTAGCTTCCGATACCATCATCTCATCTCAGTCTAATGAAATTATATCAAGATCTTCATTTGAACCGCAACCTGTAACCCCAACATCGTCACCGACCATCGTTAGGCCCAGCCTAACTCCAGATGAAGTCGCCCAGCTCAGCTTTGGCAGGATTCCCAAGCCACTCGTTAAGCCCCGACAGCCACCATGGCAGCCACTCCAGCAGTATCCGTATAAATCATTTACAATTAATAATTTACACTAATAATTATTTATAATTATACAACATTATCATGCACTCGCAATTATTCTTCTTACGCGACAATGTTGTATATGAGTTGTGAACCGAACAATTAATTTCGAGATGAGTCGAGTGCCAAGTTTTATCGTAAACTGTCTGATTTGCAGTCACAAGTAATAATTTATAGAATGATTTCAGAGATGAAGTACATAACTGGATAGATTAAGTGATGACATCAACTACATCAGTTAGCACAGAGTCCAAATAAATATTTGAGTGCTGAGTAATGAACAAAACATTTTAATTAGTATGTTGATTAGGATTTAGATAATAATTAGTTGTGACTGCAAGCTCACTTATAGGCGATTGTTTCTATGTAAATTATATTGCCGACATGAAGAGGTTAGCACGCGGTCAACAAAATGATCACAACAATTTTGAATTAAATAAAAGGAAAATTGACAAATGATGATTAACAATAAGTACCTGAGATTTCAGCAAAGAATAACGTTGAGTAATCTCATGACGATGATTTACTTCGGTGGATTTCAATTGATTTGATTGATTTTTTTAAAATTCCGAGTATCAGAGAGCGCGTCGGTAGCAGAACCTCTGGTGAAGTAGAACGCGAAGTTACCAAATGTTCTGGCGCAAAAATTTGATAATTATGCTACAAGTATCAAAATTATTTTTTTTTAATTATGTTAAGACGATAAAATATTTCTCTTTACATTTATTTTTTAAAGTATATAATTATTAGGGTGGCCCATAAAAACCGACTATTTTTTTTTTCGATCTCGCATGAAAATTTGTTGGCTCACGATGTTTTAATAAGGCTCTCCAAAAATCAGCTCGATGAAAAATTTTCAAGAGGTCACTCAGGAATTTTGAAAATATAAAAAATGATTGAAATTCGGATTTTTCATTTCAAAATGTTTTCTTTCTTGTGGCAGCAATAGTTTATAATTGTAAGATCATGTCTATGCGGAAAATTTCAGCCCAAAATTTGAATGTTTAAACGGTGTTCAGGAATTTTGAATATTAACTGATAATATGTGACTAATACTTTGAATTAGTTTTTGTATATTTTTATAACTCAATTATTGCCATTTCACTAAAATATAACTTTTGCATAAACAAAAATATACAGGACAGTCTTAAACAATAAGATTTGGTAAGTTTTAAATAAGCGAAAAAACCTAAAAATTGAATTAAAAAATAAAAAAGTATGCAAATAACTTCCCTTGTTAAGGATTCCGATTGAGTCCGATTGAAATCCGATTGAGATCCGATTGAGTTTAATCGGAATGAATCGGTTTCAATCGGAAAAAAAATGTGTAAAAATAAAAATATTATTTTCCGATTGAAACCGATTCATTCCGATTGAAAGTTTTTAATCGGAATGAATCGGTTTCAATCGGAAAATAATACCGAAATAAAAATATTATTTTCCGATTGAAACCGATTCATTCCGATTAAAAACTTTCAATCGGAATGAATCGGTTTCAATCGGAAAATAATATTTTAATTTCGGTATTATTTTCCGATTGAAACCGATTCATTGCGATTGAAAGTTTTTAATCGGAATGAATCGGTTTCAATCGGAAAATAATATTTTAATTTCGGCATTATTTTCCGATTAAAACCGATTCATTCCGATTGAAAGTTTTTAATCGGAATGAATCGGTTTCAATCGGAAAATAATATTTTAATTTCGGTATTATTTTCCGATTAAAACCGATTCATTCCGATTGAAAGTTTTTAATCGGAATGAATCGGTTTCAATCGGAAAATAATATTTTAATTTCGGTATTATTTTCCGATTGAAACCGATTCATTCCGATTGAAAGTTCTTAATCGGAATGAATCGGTTTCAATCGGAAAATAATATTTTTATTTCGGTATTATTTTCCGATTGAAACCGATTCATTCCGATTGAAAGTTCTTAATCGGAATGAATCGGTTTCAATCGGAAAATAATATTTTTATTTCGGTATTGTTTTCCAATTGAATCCGATATATTCCGATTAAAAATTTTAAGTGATTGTTTTAAGAATTAAAGGAATATTGATTTCTATAAAAATGAAATAATTTTAAAAATTAATTTAAGGCTCTAAATACAAACCAACTTTGATTTACTAACTTGTTTCAATTTCATTAGGGTTCTTTATCAAGAATCGCAGTATTGATTATGCTAATGAATTATAACTAATTATAAGCATTTTATATATGGTGCTGTGATAATACCATGACAATTTTTATTAAAATTTTAAATGGTATTAAACATACTTGTGGAACTTCTCATTCTTAAGATATCATTATATACGCATAAGATAATGGTAAACTCGTGCGTTAAAACAATAACTTTAACAATAGATATATGTCAAAACTTCATTATTATTACGTGCAACGTTAAGATTTAAAAAATTATCATAATTGTGTAAATTAATCTAATAAAAATTAATCGTGACACCTTTTTATATGTATATTTATATATATACATGTGTATTAATAGATAGATAATTAATAAATAAAATACATACTTACATAGATATAACATATATACATATACATAAAATCAATCAGAAATCTACTTTTTTAAGAGCTTGACATTGAAATGAAAATAACTTGTGAATAATGCGGAACTTCGTAAAACTTTATTTGTAATAATTTGTAAGGAATAAAATTATCTACAAAAAGTTCTAATGATATTTTTTGATAAGACTGATAGTTTCGCCGGAAAAGTGAAAAAATCTGAAAATTTACTATAAATTTGACTTGAAGCTTAATTAACTTTTGAACAGTGGGATTTATCAAAATATGATAAAAGACTTTTTTTTGTAGAGCGTTCAATTTCCTACAAAAAAATTTATTGCGCATAAAAATCCGTTGATTAGTTTGGGAACTAGAAAATTCTAAAAAAAAAAAATTTTGTTCCCGTGTTATTTTAATGGAAAATAGAAAAATGGATTGAGGCAAATCTTAATATTATTATTAAGAGCCCGGATTGGCACCAAAATTGTAATTTTAAGTTATACCTTCAATTTTTGTACACCATAAAAAAAAAAATTGTTTGTTTTTTTTAATCATCCTAATATATATATATATATATATATATATATATATATATATATATATATATATATATATATATATATATATATATATATATATATATATATATATATATATATATATATATATATATATATATATATATATATATATATATATTAGACTGTTTCAAATTAGGGGACTATTTTTTTTTGATGAACATTGAAAAATCGAAAGGGTATCTTAAAATATGGTGACAGTTAAAATTTGAGCTCTTAATATTAATATTTAGAGGTGGCTATTTGTAATTTTCGATTTTTCATTTAGAAACATGGTAAAAAATACATAACTTCCGAAAAAATCAAGATACAAAAAATCTCTTCTCAACTATTTTGTAGGAAATTTACTGATCTACAAAAAAGGTCTTCTATGATTTTTGCATAACTTCAACCATTCACAAGATATCCGACGTCAAAATTTAATAAAATTCAAAGAACTTGTTTTTGCTCGCTCCGAATTTTATACCATGCCAACCAATGAGAATTCAGAAATTTTCAATACATTTTTTTGTAGGAAATTGAACGCTCTACAAAAAAAGTCTCTTATCGTTTTTTGATAAATCCATTTGTTCAAAAGTTATTAGAGCTCGAAGTAAAGTTGGAGATCTTTTTACTTTTCCGGTGAAACTATCGGACTAATCATAAAATGTCATAGAATCTTTTTTGTGGGCAATTTTATTTCTCACAAATTACCTCTGATAAACTTTTTTTAAATTCTGCATTCTCTTCTAGTTATTTCCATTTTAATGCTAAGCTCCTAAAAAAAGTGTTCTGATCGATTTTAAGAGCTCGACATTAAAATGGAATTAACTAGAATAGAATGCAGAATTCGGAAAAAATTTATCAGAGATAATTTTTAGGAAATAAAATTGTCTACAAAAAAGATTTAATGACATTTTATGATTTGTCCGATAGTTTCACCGAAAAAGTAAAAAGATCTCGAATTTTACTATAACTTGACTTCAAGCTCTAATAACTTTTGAACAGATGGATTTATCAAAAAACGATAAGAGACTTTTTTTGTAGAGCGTTCAATTTCCTACAAAAAATTGTATTGAAAATTTCTGAATTCTCATTGGTTGGCATGGTATAAAATTCGGAGCGAGCATAAACAAGTTCTTTGAATTTTATCAAACTTTGACGTCGGATATCTTGTGAATGGTTGAACTCATGAAAAAATCATAGAGAACCTTTTTTGTAGACCAGTAAATTTCCTACAAAATAGTTAAGAAGAGATTTTTTGTATCTTGATTTTTTCGGAAGTTATGTATTTTTTACCATGTTTCTAAATGAAAAATCGAAAATTACAAATAGCCACCTCTAAATATCAATATTAAGAGCTCAAATTTTAACTGTCACCATATTTTAAAATACCCTTTCGATTTTTCAATGTTCATCAAAAAAAAAAAAAATAGTCCCCTAATTTGAAACAGTCTAATATATATATATATATTATATTTATTAGGGTGATTCCTTTCCACAAAAGTTTTTTTTTTTAAGTGCTCAAGTAAAATCTCAATCTACATCGAAAAACAAAAATTCTCAACAAATATGAGCTCTTAATTCCAGTGCTAAGTACTTACTATTTGATTTCAAAGATTTCCCATTTAAAATACACATAAATTAAATTACTTTTTTTTTAACTTTCTAATACTCAGCTGCGTTTCATGATTTCAACATGGTTTTGGTCGCAAATTGTAGGGCTTTTAGTGTTCTTTAAAAGTGCCCATAGTTGCTTAGCTGTTATTCCAGCTGTTTCACTTGTGTCCACTGCGGAACTCATTTTTCTTATGAAATTGACCTTTATTGGCTTGCAGAACGTAAACCAATGAAAGGACACTAAAAATACTTAAGGGAAGTTGATAGGAAATTTTATTCCCTTCAAAAAAAGTCCTATGAGTCAAGCCGCGAAAGTCCATAGTTTCCGAGTTATAGTTATTTTAGTAGTAGAAACCAATTTTTCTGATTGGCCGGCTGGTAGTGGGGCACTCATGCCAGCTTGACTCGGCCATGAGCTAAAAATTGTATGTACCGGGCCCAAATAGCGAGTAACCCGGAACTATTCTGACCTTGAAGTCAGTTGCGAGTTTGGCAACTCCCGGACGTAACGAAAGTAAACGAAGCTTTTTAAATGATTAAACTCGTGACTGAACATTCTTCCCAGCGCTGACGACGGTCTCGACAGGATTGTCTTTTTGCGAATGAACCGGTAGTACACACAACTTAGCAATTGGTCTGACAAGCTCTGGAGTAGCGGTGTTCAATGTTACTATGCGAGTCAGGCCATCTCTACCTAGATGCAAGGCGAGTACTCTTGCAAGCGGCTATTTTGATAGTAGGAACCTCTCATCAGTCAGCAAGACTAATGAGTCCACTTTGATGTCATTTGATGGATAATGCCACTTAGATATCTATTGGTGACATTGTAGGTACTCGGATAACTATCTACTCCAAAATCGCTGGAACATTTGTTGTAGTTGTTGCCAGCGTGACAATGTAGCGGTATTGTTTTCAAGTAGTGAAAGTCCAGGTACAGCGATTAGCGGTTCACCAATGAGAAAGTGCCTGGGAGTTGAAACGGATAAATCTGCAGGATCTTCGGATAGTGGAGTGATCAGTCTCGAATTTAACACTGCCTCAATCTGTGTTTAAACTGTAGCAAGTTGGTTGTAAGTCAATAGCGATTTTTCAATAGTACGACTGAGATGAAATTCGATTGACTTAACGGCTGCTTTCCACTTGTCACTAAAATAGGGAGCACTAGGTGGGTTGGACTTCTAGTCGGTGCCATCTGTAGCGAGTAAATACTGAATTTTCCGTAGCTGTCTCGATTCCTGCTGTGAATTCTTTCCTTAGTGTGGTGTCTGCTCCTACAAACTTGTACCACTATCCAAGCATAGGGTACTGCAGGTGCCTCGCCGATAAGTGAATCTTCGAAATGCTGCGACGAAAACGTTAGTAGAGTAATCAGTGACGAATTCTATGTGTTTATCGGACGTAGTGAGACATACAAATGCAGCGATCCATCCTTTGTAGGTTTTTGCATCTCGACCTTGTAAGGTCTTCAGTGTTACTAGCCCAGCGTAGTCGATTCCTGTGTATAAGAAAGATTTTGCTGGTCTTACACGAGCGGTTGGCAACTGTGCCATTAATTGCTGTGCACGAACACCTCTATGTTTCGTGCACACGATGCAGCGATTAATGTGTGATCTAACTAGAACTCTCCCACCTTCTATCCAGAAAGATTTCCGTAGATCAGCAAAAGTCAATCGAGTTTCCCCATAAAATGTTATCTGATGCGAATGATCAATTAATAGCGTACTTAAGCGGGATGAACGTAGTTTTGATATACTCTGTAAATTGCAGTTAAAATCTTCAAAATCGATTAATTTGATGCGGATAGATATACCCGTATACATATACATACACCAAATAAAATAAATGCTTACCCTCGCAACCTTGAGCTCACTGTGGAAATACCGTGGAAACACTGTGTTTGTGAAAACACCGTGCAACCTATGCAGTTTCCACGCTGTTTCCACGGATGATTTGTTCCATTTTTCCACGATATTTCCACGATAGTTTTTAGCTGGGTCCACGGTGTTTCCATACCAAATCTACGGTAAAAACACAATGAATAATCACCGTGATTTTACGCTGGATCCACGTTCGTTACACTTTGAACCCATAGTTAATCCACAATGATTTCATGGTGCTTATGTCATTGATCCACAGTGAAAACTCGATGTATTTACGATGGGTTTGCAATTGGATTTTTCAATGATTAAACGAAGAATCCACGGTAAATTCGCGGTGATTATGTAATAGTTACACAATAATAACATCGAGAACTTACGATCAAAACTCAATAATCTAACAGTAACAACATACTGTCTATGAGAAATTAACATAAAAAATCAATTGTGTGGCATCTACTTAACTAGGAAACTCTTATCAATATTATCTGATCGAATAATTAAAAAAAAGCGCTTATGAGAGTTTACCTATAACAGATAAATGAACATCTTATTTATATTTACATCCAATAATTTCTATTAAAATAAATAAAATTGTCTTTAAATATTTTTCCAATAATTTGATTTCTTTCCACTCAATATCAAAATTATTAGAATTTCTTTATTTTTTAACTGGTTCAATTTTAAATTCTAATTTAAAATTATAAAACGATTAAGTATAAACTATTAATAATTAAATAATTCTATATAGTTACAATGTTGCGATGTATATATAAGGTTTGGCCAAAAAACAAGTAATTTTTTGAAGTTGACTTCTTTTGGCGCGTTTAGTAGAGAGTAGAATTGAGAGCTGCACGCGCAAGCGTACTGCAAAAACGACATGATAAGTTGGCCACCAAATATAATTAAAAGTGAATATTTATTTTACTAACTATTAGGTTAACTCGTATACAGAATAATCGCAAGGTATCCAACAAAACATGTGGTTATATTTGGAATCGATAGAAAAGCCAATGTACGAAAAACATTTCATATACATTAATTATAAAACGTGAATTATTTATATGAATATACATATATTATCTATAAATGTTTCCTGAATTATGGTGTAAAAAACGTATCAGTGCCCTCGCAACCTTGAGCTCACCGTGGAAATACCGTGGAAACACTGTGTTTGTGGAAACACCGTGCAACCTATGCAGTTTCCACGCTGTTTCCACGGTTGATTTGTTACATTTTTCCACGATGTTTCCACGATAGTTTTTTGCTGAGTCCACGGTGTTTCCATACCAAATTTACGGTAAAGACACAATGAATAATCACCGTGATTTCACGCTGAATCCACGTTCGTTACACTTTGAACCCATAGTTAATCCACGATGATTTCATTGGGCTTATGTCATTGATCCACAGTGAAAACACGATATATTTACGATGGGTTTGCAATTAGTTTTTGCAATGATTAAACGAAGAATCCACGGTAAATTCGCGGTGATTATATAATAGTTACACAGTAATAACATCGAGAATTTACGATGAAAACTCGATAATCTAACAGTAACAACATACTGTCTATGAGAAATTAACATAAAAAATCAATTGTGTTGCATCTACTTAACTGGGAAACTCTTATCAATATTATCTGATTGAATAATTAAAAAAAAAAGCGCTTATGAGAGCTTACCTATGACAGTTAAATGAACATCTTATTTATATTTTGTTATGCCGCCGTAGATTTTCTTATTCTTTTTAATATTATCTTTCCAAAATTGCTGACGGTGATGTTCATACGCCAGCGTCTGGGTAGAGCACACCGTATTACCAGTTGTTTCCCATGGCGTAATGATATTCAAAACTGCATTATATTTTATTTTAACGTTTTTAGTCAGTCACAGAATTGTACTCAGAGAATCAACTACGGAACTGTAGTAGACGAAATAAATACAGTTACAGAGAATTCAGGAATCTATAATAGAATTGAATCTAATAATCTGAATATATTTTATGTTATAAAATATACTCTAGAATAAAGAATTACAATATAATATTAAATTCAAAACCTAATTTTACAATTTAACAGACAATATTTAGTTTAACAGTTGAAGTGCAAACGTTACGTTATTAAATAAACAATTAAAAGTTCTTTCGTAGTTTTAGACAGTAAAAAGGTTGTTGTGTCAGTTATTTAAATAGAAAATTGAACCTTTTCTCCCACGGCATAACACAAAATTGGTGGCAGCTAAAAAGGATATCTTGAATCAGTGCATCAGAAATAATTGGAAACATGAGAATAAACATTTTAATGTAAGTAAAATTAAATTATTTACATATGCAGAGCAATAATTTTGTGAATTATCGCGACAAAAGAATAGATTCGGACGAAAGCGAGGATTCTAGTGAAAATTCGGTAAACTTGTCACAAATATCTTACAAAATGGAAAAAACACAGGAGGAATTATTAGCTATAATTGATGCATTACAAAAACAAAATAGCATGTTAAATACGCAAGCTCAAACCCTTAAGGAAGAAAAACAAGAAAATGCAGAATTACGAAAGGCCGTGCAATCCTTACGGGATCAAAATATTAATTTAAACGCGCAGATAGGAATTTTCGCGAGAGATAAAGATGATAAGATAGAGGTCGGGAGCACACACGGTTCTAGCGAAACAAGTAATATATCTTCTCTAAGAATGAAAGATTTGAAATCGCACTTGGAAGTAATCACGGAATTTGACGGAAATAACATATCGGTCGAAACCTTTATTTTCGAAATTAAATCAATTTTTAAGGAAGTTCCGGAAGAATCACAAGTGTTATTTATTCGATTAATCATCTCAAAGAAAATAGTTCGATACGCTAGAAAAACGATTGACGGTAATGATATTCGATCATTAGAAGATTTGATTCAAATATTACGTATTAATTTTGGGGAAAATAAATCATATGATGTTGCTTTGTTAGAAAGAAGTCAGTGTCAACAAGGTAATGAAAGTGTTCTTAATTATAACAAAAAATTTAATGATTGCCATTTAAATGTAAAACGTGCGCTTAACAATAACTCTGAATTTGATGCAGAAAACCGAATGATTATTTTAAAGAACGAGGAAAGACAGGGGCTCGCCCAGTATGTACGGGGTCTTCGAGCTAGCATTAAATTATTTGTAAAATCGGGCAAGCCAACGACAATTCGAGAAGCTCAAAATTTAGCATTAGAAACAGAAAAAGAAGAAATGATTTCACAAACTATTTACAAAAAGACTGTTGTCAACAATTATAAACCGTCTCAGAAATCACAAGAGAACAAAAATGCAAAGCCGAAAAATCAAGGGACTTGGCCGAAACCAGATCAGAAAAACAAATATCCTTGTCATAATTGCGGGAGTTTTGAACATTTTATAAGAGAATGCCCTAAGAAACGACAGTTACCATACCAGAATTTTCCATCACGACAGGTGCCAAACGTTCCACCAAATCAAATAAAATATACACAATGTCAAAAAACCGAAGAAATCCAGGAGCAAGCTTCATGCTCAGAATCGACACAACCGTCGGACAGCGAAATCATTCATTCCTGGCAGACACAGGAGCAGCTGTAAATATTATTAAGTTAAAGTGTACAATAGGGTTGCCGGTAAGAAAGGTTAATGCAGAAATCACCGGAATTAATGATATCCCAATTATTTGTAATCAAGAGTGTAAAATTACAGTTGACAAAATAGATCATATTTTCTTAGTTGTTCCGAATGAGTTTCCTTTAGAAGAAGATGGAATAGCCGGCCGACCATTTTTAGAAAAAGAGGATGCTATAATACTTGCGAAGAAAAGAACAATTATTTTTAATCGGGCTCAGTCACAAATTCTCAAGTTGCGATACGAATATTCAACTAAGCGTAGTCAGATATTAAAAGAAAATACCCGACTGTCTCACATTTTAAAAGATAAAGAAAAGGAAGAAATTTGGAAAATCATTGATTCATATCAAGATATATTTTATTTACCGGGTGATATTTTACCTACTACAAATTTAGCAGAACACACAATAGAGACCACAGATGAGATTCCTGTTAATGTGAAGCAGTATAGGTTTCCACCTAATCAACAGGAAGAAATTGCCCGACAGGTTGAGGAAATGAAGGAGAAAGGAGTGATTCAGAATTCGAATTCACCTTACAACTCGCCATTATGGATTGTACCAAAAAAACGAGATGCATCAAATAAAATAAAATGGAGAGTTGTAACCGACTTCAGAAAACTAAATGACAAAACAATTCACGATGCATACCCGATTCCCAATATTGAAGAAATTCTGGATCAACTTGGAAATTCCAGGTACTTTTCTGCTTTCGATCTTGCAAGTGGATTTCACCATATTGCTGTAAATCCAAAACATCGTACTAAAACAGCATTCAGCACGCCTCAAGGTCATTTTGAATACGTGAAAATGCCTTTTGGTTTAAAGAACGCGCCAGCCACATTCCAACGGATGATGGATAACGCTCTAAGGGGTCTTGTCGGAAAAGTATGTTTTGTTTACCTTGACGATATCATCGTATACGGAAAAACGTTAATTGAGCATAATGAAAATCTCAAAATCTTGTTCCAACGATTAAGAGAAACGAATTTGAAGCTTCAACCTGATAAGTGTGAATACTTGAAGCCCGAATTGCAATATCTAGGTCACGTCATTACAGAAGATGGAGTTAAGCCGAACCCAGAGAAATGTAAAAGTGTTTCGGAATTCCCAACTCCGAAAAATATTAAACAAATAAGGCAGTTTTTGGGAATGACCGGATACTATAGAAAATTTATAAAAGACTATAGTAGGAAGGCAAAAGCTCTAACTGATTTGCTACAGAAAGATAAAGAATTCCATTGGGGACAAGATCAAGAAAAATCATTTAACCTTTTGAAGAAAGAACTATGTTCAGAGCCAATACTGGCATACCCAGATTTCAATAAGGAATTTATTCTTACAACGGATGCTTCTGGTATTGCCATTGGTGGCATATTATCCCAAATTAAAAATAATTACGAACATCCTGTTGCATACACCAGTCGTGCTTTAAATAAAGCAGAGAAAAACTATTCAACCATAGAACAAGAATTGTTAGCAATAGTGTGGTGTGTAAAACATTTTCACCCATATTTATACGGTAGAAGATTTAAAATTATTACTGATCACCGACCTTTGGTCTGGTTAGTGAACCACAAAAATCCTCATTCAAGATTGATGAGGTGGAGAATAAGTTTAGAAGAATATGATTATGAAATTTCCTACAAAAAGGGTAAACTCAATACTAACGCTGATGCATTATCAAGGAACCCAATTCTTATATTTCGAAGAATGGATGCTGATACCTTGTTGGATTCAGCATCAGAAGAGGAAGAAACGGAAGAAAGTATATCGAACAAGAAAAGGAGAAAGAGAGTATTGGATCCGAATTCACGGAAAAGGGTGCGTACTCGAGAGGACGACCCACAAAATGGCAATGAAGAACCAGGAACCGTCGCCGGGAAACGAAAACGGAACCCCATGGAAATCGATTCAGGAATAAATAAAAAACAAAGAACATTGGAAATAGATCAACCTGAAGATCATCATCAGGAAGATCATAATCAAGAAAATTTTGGAAGAGAACAGGAAAATGTAAAAGAACAGGGAATTGTTAAATTAGGAAAACAGTTATATTTGACAAATTCAGCGATACCTGAGGGCAGCGTTGATGTGTCATTTGTCCGGGATAATGGAGGACAAGCAATAGATGTTTACCATGAAGAAGATCACGAAGAATATCATATTATCGTCGAGGCAAATTCACGTACATCAAAAGATGAACTTAGAGAAAAATTCAATGAATTGTTGTATTTAGCAGTTGCTGAGGAATTCAAGGAACTTCACATCGACCACAATGAGTGTGCTCGATTAACGGGATCTTCCAAAAAAGAAATTGAGAAGATCTGGAAAGAAGTATTTTGCCGAGGAAATACTACAGTTTTTCTACATGACAAAGAAAGAATAGTTCCAAAAAAAGAAGATATTGAGAAAATATTGAAGGAAAATCATGATAGTCTCCTTGGAGGTCATGGTGGAATTAAGAAAACATATTATAGAATTACTGAGAACTATTTCTGGAAAACGTTAAGAAAAGATGTTGAAACTTACATAAAAAGATGTCAAGTATGTCAGAAAAATAAAGTCAATAGACATCCTACGAGAATGCCAATGATTATCACTGATATTCCGAAGAATTTTAATGACAAAATCGCTATGGATATTTGTGGACCATTGCCATTAACAGAAAGACGCAATAAGTATGTTTTGACAATTCAAGATTGTCTGACTAAATATTTCGTGGGAATACCTATTCCCGACAGTACCGCCTCAACAGTTATAAATAAATTTCTGAACCATTATGTTGGTTATTTTGGAGTACCACGTAATATATTAACAGATAAAGGAACTAACATTACAAGCGAATTAATGAAAAATTTTCAAAAAATGTTGGGCATTAAACATATTACAACTACAAGTTTTCACCCAGAAAGCAATGGTAGTCTGGAAAGAAGTCATCAAGTTTTAAAAGATTACTTACGTCACTTTTCCAACGAAAACGCTGATGATTGGGATACGAAGATTCATTTAGCCGGATTATACTATAACACATCCAAGCATGAAAGTACGGGATTTACTCCTTCAGAACTGGTCTTCGGATTGAATCCAAAGAATGTGTCATCATTGAAGACTACCAACTTAACGTACATGGAGTATTTAGCTGATCTACAAGCTAAAATTAATAAAACTATCGAGGAGAGTAAAAGAATAATATCAGAAAGTAAGCAAAGAACAAAAAATACGGTATGATCGACTAATTAATCCAAAGGTGTTTAAAGCAGGTGATTTAGTGTGGTTAAGAAAAGAAAGTAATGCCAATGATAAAACACATGCTCTGAATCTCCCATTTGAGGGGCCGTATAAAGTAGTAGAGAAATTGTCAGATGTTAATTATAAAATAGAAAAAAGAAATAAAAATATAATCGTGCACGCAAATAAATTAAAACATGCTAACATAAATTTGTTTCAGAATTTTCATTCACTTTGTGATGGTGAAGGTCAAAAGTAACGAAGAGATAACTTTTTCTACGTTACCAAATATTTACATGGAGTATTTAGGAGACGTTAGATTTTTCCATGAAACCTACAACATTGTATCATACTTCAATTTGGATGAATTAACATTCCAAGAGTCGGAAATTTTAAAAAGTATTGACCAAGTTGAATCATTATGCCAAAATAACTGTACAGAATCACACCTGATTAGGAGATTAAAAAAATCAATTAGAAAGCCTACGACAAGATAAGTATAAATTGTTCTCCGCCATAGGAATTCCTACGTTAATTAGAAATAGAAGGGGAATATTTGACTTTGTTGGTAAAATTAGTAAGATACTTTTTGGTACTATGAGTCAGGACGATGCAGATTATTATAATCATGAAATTGATGTGGTCCATAAAGACAATAAGAGAATCGGAGAATTATTTAGAAATCAGACCTATATATTACAATTAACTATTCATCAAACTGAAAGTATTTTCAGAGATTTTAATAAAACACTGATGGAAATAAATTCTAATTTTCAAAATTTTGATAGTAACATAGAAAAAATTGTTTTACAAGAAAATTTATTGCAGAGAAATTCCTTTATAACTGAAATGTGTCTAGAAATTGAATTAGCTTTAACGGAATTTGGTAAGAATGTTAATATGTTTACGCAGTCAATAATATTTGCGAAAATGGGCCAAATAAACCCACAATTATTAACACCAGAATTACTTATAAGTTCTATAAAATTAATTCGAGATGAGAGAGGTGCAAATGAAATGCCAATTGTTCTTCATGACGGCAATTACTTTGAATATCTAGAAATAAGTGATGTAACTATTAGCGTAATAGGATATAGATTTATTTACCTTATTAAAATACCCTTATTAGAAATTGGCAGTTATAAAGCATACAGGGCTATTCCGGCACCGAAAATCATAAATAAAAGTTTAGCTGTTTACATCGCAAACCCACACGAATATATAATAACAAGTAACGAAAAATTATTGTACACTCCTAGCGAGGAAAATTTTTTGAAAGGTTGTAAAACTCATAAACTAATTTATTTTTGTAAGACAATTCATCCTAAATATTATATTCAGAAACATGATGCTTGTTTGAGTAAAATTGTTAATGATCCTTTGAAACTAGAAAAGAATGATTGCGAATTAAAATTAATTACCGTAAAACATACAATTTGGATACAACTAAAAAATGGCAACGAATGGGTGTATTCTGCACCGATTCCAGAAACCATTAAGATTATTTGTGGAGATACAGTTGAAAATAACATAATAAATGGTACTAAATTATTGCGCATTGCTCCAGGGTGTAGTGGTGTTACAAATGAGGTAATTTTAAATTCATATATCGAAAGAAATTTAGATAATAAGAAAGCCTTTATTCCTTTAATTACGTATAATTTTAGCGAGCATTTTCAAGAATTAAATGATCCGATTGTAAATTTGAGTTTAATAAAAATCCGCTCGATAGAAGCACCAGATTTAAAATTGAGTGATTTAACAAAATACGGAAAAACTTTAACTGAGATTAGAAGAGAGGCAATCGAAATTGGAAACCATGAAAGAACAAAAACTATTTACGAACAAGCAGTCAATTGGATTATGTATGCTTTATATGTAGTTATTGGTTTAGCATTATTATATTTAATTGTTAAATTGAAATTGTACCGAATCTTCAAATGCTATAATAATCAAAATGCACAACGTACGGAAATGCATCGTGTAAATCACGGTTATTCAGTAGATCAGATTGATTTGAGAGATTTGACCCCTTCAAAATCTATATCAGATAGTTTAAATTATCCTTCCACAACACAGCTCAATAAACAAATAGCTGTTAGGAAAATTCATAAATCTAAATTGCAGATATCAGAATTTGAAGATTCGCCTTAAAATATTATAATATCGCATAACAGTTTATTTTATACAAGTTTATTACATAACTCATGTACTATCATTGTATTCAACTTACTCGTACTCTTTCTTATTGTGTTTAAATGTAATTTGTTATCGTATTAAGAGCAATTATGTAAAATGCACTTCAACTATTCTGGAAGAAAAATCCCGATTGTATATTGTAAAGAGGGATTTTTCAATCTTAGGGTGGAGGTGTTATGCCGCCGTAGATTTTCTTATTCTTTTTAATATTATCTTTCCAAAATTGCTGACGGTGATGTTCATACGCCAGCGTCTGGGTAGAGCACACCGTATTACCAGTTGTTTCCCATGGCGTAATGATATTCAAAACTGCATTATATTTTATTTTAACGTTTTTAGTCAGTCACAGAATTGTACTCAGAGAATCAACTACGGAACTGTAGTAGACGAAATAAATACAGTTACAGAGAATTCAGGAATCTATAATAGAATTGAATCTAATGATCTGAATATATTTTATGTTATAAAATATACTCTAGAATAAAGAATTACAATATAATATTAAATTCAAAACCTAATTTTAAAATTTAACAGACAATATTTAGTTTAACAGTTGAAGTGCAAACGTTACGTTATTAAATAAACAATTAAAAGTTCTTTCGTAGTTTTAGACAGTAAAAAGGTTGTTGTGTCAGTTATTTAAATAGAAAATTGAACCTTTTCTCCCACGGCATAACAATTTATATCCAACAATTTCTATTAAAATAAATAAAAATGTCTTTAAATATTTTTCCAATAATTTGATTTCTGTCCACTCAATATCAAAATTATTAGGATTTTTTTATTTTTTAACTGGTTAAATTTTCAATTCTGATTTAAAATTATAAAACGATTAAGTATAAACTATTAATAATTAAATAATTCTATATAGTTACAATTTAGCGATGTATATATAAGGGTTGGCCAAAAAACAACTAATTTTTTGAAGTTGACTTCTTTTGGCGCGTTTAGTAGAGAGTGAAATTGAGAGCTGCACGCGCAAGCGTACCGCAAAAACGACATGATGAAGTTGGCCACCAAATATAATTGAAAGGGAATATTTATTTTACTGACTATTAGGTTAACTCGTATACAGAATAATCGCAAGGTATCCAACAAAACATGTGGTTATATTTGGAATCGATAGAAAAGCCAATGTACGAAAAACATTTCATATACATTAATTATATAAAACGTGAATTATTTATATAAATATATTATCTATAAATTTTTCCTAAATTATGGCGTAAAAAACGTATCAGTGATAAAAAAATTTGTTAAAACTTTAAATGTTTTAAAAATTTGAGGTTAATTTTTTTAAATTGTGTAAAACCTTTGAAAGTTTTAAGTATTTGAACTTGATTTTATGTAAGTATTATTTTTAATAAGTTAATGAAATAATTACTAATTTAAGTAATAAGTAATTAAATATTTCATAATACATATTTATTTTGAATAAATAATTGAAAACAATTTTCATTATTTTTAATGAGTAATCTAAAAAAATTCAACACATTGTTACAAAAAAAATCTATGCATATATATATCGAAAAAAAGTAATAATAAATAAATAAATGTTATTGTTTTGAGAAGAAAAAAACATATAACAATAAATTTTATTTTAAAAGAAAGAGAAATAATTTTTTTTTTTTTTTTTGCGAAAATAAAGAATTTCATTCAATATTATAAGATTTTGGTAAATATATTAATTTTATAGTAACAATTACTTATAATGAGCAACTGTAAATAAATAAATTACACTCAATAATTTTATAATATTTTACCCCTTTTGTAACGAAAGAAAAAAAAATATAAATTAAAAACAAAAAGTAAATGAATGAATTTCATTTTAAAAGAAAGGGAAATAATTTATTTTTGTAAAAAAATGTATTATTTCTCTTTCTTGTAAAATTAAATTTGTTATTCTATATTTTTTTTTTGTTAGAATTTGTTAAAATTGTCTTAAATTACTCACTAAAAATAATAAAAATTGTTTTTAATTATTTATTAAAAATAAATATGTCTTATGAAAATATTCAATGACTTAGTACTCAAATTAGTAATTATTCTATTAACTTTTAAAAAATAATACTTACATAAAATAAACTTCAAATACTTAAAACATTTAAAGTTTTTACACAATTTTTAAAATTGACTTCGAATTTTCAAAAGACTTTTAATCACACGCTTTGACACAATTTTTATCACTGATAAATTTTTCACACCATAATCTAGGAAAAATTCATAAATAATATTTTTTCGCCCCTCCGGGCGAAAAGCGTCAACTTTTTTCCTGCTGTGTGAAACGAAGTTGACGCTTTACGCTTCCGTCGAGGCGAAAAATAGTATTTATACCTTGGGCAGTAAACAAGAAAGCCTCAGATCACATGTTTGTTGACCTCGGCTTCGCCTCGGCCAACAATTACATGAGATCTAAGACATTTCTTACTTTCCTGCCCGAGGTGTAAAATATACTATTATATTTATATATATAATTCACAATTTACAAATAATATTTTTATATTTATATATATAATTCACAACCCGTGAAAAATGAATCATACATGGCCATGCATGAATGCTCCATGCATGGCCATGCATGAAAATTGGCCAGACATGGCCATGTATGGCCATATATGACCATGTATGACCATGTATGACCATGCATGGCCATGTATGACTATACATAGCTTGATACGGCCATACATGACTTGATATGACTAGGTATAGAAATTTTAACTAAATAAAAAAAAATTTTTTTAATTTTTTTTTTTTTTTTTTAATTATTTTGGCGACGCAGAGATTATCAGATATGCGAATAATTGAATTCCTAATCGAATTGGAAATTTTTAATTCAGAGAAAAAACGCTAGACTTATTAATAACACTACCCGCTTTAGTAGGATTCGAACCCGGGACCTTCCGTACGAGAGACCGACGCTTTGTTGACTAAGCTATGCGACCAACAGTTACAACGAAGTTTACTTGTGCTACGTAAGATTGAAAGGATATAATCACTTTCGAAAAAGCAAAATATAGTCATCAATATGCTGTTAGTGATATCAAAAAAATTTTCTATTTTTTTTCACTACAACAATCTGTTTATAAGTAATTGTAATAGTCAGCTCAAATTTTTTATATCCGTGAAAAATGAATCATACATGGCCATGCATGGCCATATATGAATCATACGAGGCCATGTATGGTCATGCATGGTCATGTATAGTTATATAAGTCAGTGATTAGTTGGACATATATGGCCATGCATGGCCGTATATGGTTCATACATGGTCATACAAGGAGCATATATGTCCATACATCGAGCATATATGGCCATACATGGGCATACGAACTTTTTTAATTTTTTTTCTTTCATTATCTCATAAACAACAAGACCTACAAAAAAATGTAAATGACAATTTTATAGGAAATTTAATTTCCTACAAAAAAGGACCCTAGCACCGAATCACTCAGATAGATTTTCTGCGATATTAGTCAAATAAAAAATCAGTATTTTCTAAGATTTGATTCGACATTTTATGGGAATTCAATGCTACGTAAACTTCAATAATTAATATCTCAGAAAATATCGATCGTAGTGATTTAGTGCTAAGGACCTTTTTTTGAGGAAATTGAATTTCCTATAGAATTGTTACTTATATTTTTTCTGTAGGTCTTGTTGTTTATGAGATAATGAGAGAAAAAACAAGAATTCTATGAAAAAATTTAGTTTAGAGGTCCGTACTACCCCACTCGTATGAGTTACGACTTCGCGAAAATGGGTACTTTTGAAGAGCATTCAATTCTGAGAAAATCCCGACTTTGGGCGAGATGATGTCATAAAATGCCACGGAGTTACAGAAGTTTAAAACATAAAAACCCAAGTTTACGTGTATTTTGAATGGGAAATCTTCGCCTGCTCTAGGAAAGTACTTTATATTCATATCAAGGGCTTCAACTCTCAGGGAATTTTTTGAGGGGGTATTTCCAACAAAATTTCGGGATGGGAGCGAAAAAAAAAATAGTCGCTAAAAAAAGCAGTCTAATATATAGTCATCCATGACTATGTATGACCATGCATGGCCATACATGGCCTTGTATGATTCATATATGGCCATGCATGACTATTCAAAAAGTTCGTATGGCCATGTATGAACCATATACGGCCATGCATGGCCATATATGTTCAATTAATCACTGACATATATAGTCATACATGTCCATGTATGGCCTTGTATGATTCATGTATGGCCATACATGCTCCATGTATGCTCCATGCATGGCCATGTATGCTCCATGCATGAACCATATATGGGCATGCATGGCCATGTATGATTCATTTTTCACGGGAATTTACAAATAATATTTTTATATTTATATATATAATTCGCAATTTACAATTAATATACATGAAATGTTTTTTTATAAACTGGCTTTTCTGTCGATTTCAAAAATAACCACGTGTTTTGTAATGAGTATGATAGGTTATAGTGATAAGTATGACAGTTTCGCTGGACAAGTAAAAAGATTTTGGAATTTACTACAATTTGACTTCAAGCTCCAATAACTTTTGACCAGATGGATTTATCAAAAAATGATAAAAAATTTTTTGTAGAAGGCTTAATTTTCTACGAAATAATATCTCATAGTTCTAAATGAAAATTATAATAATCTAACTTATTATACACGTTACTCAGACGTAAATAATGAAAAAAAGATATGTGTCGTTAAATCTAATAAAATATGTTTTAGTTGTAGAATGTAATTATAAGAATAACGATTACTGATATTAGTATATTGACTACTGCTTAAGTTATTTAATGATTTAAATTTAATCTAATCATTGTAATGTTTAGCATAATCAATATAATTAATATTATTATAAGGCTGTTTTGTAATGTTTTTATGTTTTGAAAAAATAAATTATTCTTTGAATGAAAGCGTATTTGTAATTAAATAATGATATTAGTATGAATATCGTAAAAAAATTGGAGTTTAGCTACTCAGCGGTGTATGGCTGCTTGAATTTCATTGAATGTTTCTACCGTGAACTTATCGCATAATAATTGTGAACACGTTGAATTATCATTGACAAACTTCTACTAAACCGTGGTACATTCAGTGTATTTTCAGTATTACTACACCATGTGTTTGTCGTGGAATGACTGTGGAAACACTGTGGAAACACATCAGAAATATTGGGGAAACGTAGTCAAATTGCTATGGAACTACTGTGGTTTTATCGTGGAAAAATGGAACAAATCCACGGTGTTCCCACCGAGCATTTATGGTGAGTCTGTAGAGTTTCCATGGTGTTTCTACGGTGAGCTCAAGGTTGCGAGGGTAAATATAACACAGAAAATATATGGTGTCATATATAAAATAAATTATATGCTACCGTATATTTCGTTTCATATAAAAATTTTATATTTTTTTAATTTAAAAGAAAATATATCAATACAATATATTATAAAGTAAATGCAGATGTATATATAGCTCAATATAAAAAACGTATAAGGCACATATGTACATGGAATACATATATTTACTACTGTATATAATTTTATGTTAAATCAGTCAAAATTTCTATCTGATTTTTTATAATATACAATATAACATATCATTTATTTTTGTTGTTGCCAACATGTATTATTCTATACATTTTAACCATATATATTTCTTTCATACGAGCAGTACCAAATCTTTCTAGGGCAAAACGAGTCTTTAAAAAAAAAAAAGTGAGTTGAACAATGGACTTTTTTTTCAAATTACCAGGTTTTCAAGGTACAAAATTTTATTACGGCTTGATGGGAAAATTTTTTAGATTATTTTAATGATTTTCTCGTTTCTATTGCACAAACTTAGTTTTTGGAAATTTTAGAAATAATCTCTATTACATTATCTGTATAATGGTGCATAATTTAAGATATTTCTGTGTACTCATAAGACGATAATATCAGAAATATTTGTAAAAAGGAGGCAAAAAAACTTTTTTGATAGTGAAACACTCTCTAGTCCTTTGCAAAATCAGTCTTGCAATAATAAAAAGGTTGTTAATGAAAAATTGTTGTATATGAAATAACCTATTAATTTACTTGAATATCTTTCACATAACGTGAGTGCTTGAAGCATTTACATTTGGATATTTTTAACATATATTTATCATCTTAACAGAAAATGTGATGTTAGGAATTGAAACATAAATTAATTAATTGAAGTGTTTTAAGCAGCCTATTTTGCCCCTCTTTAAATAACCGGTGCATATTGATACAATCTATGTTATCAACTGAAAGTATGCTAGCCCGTAGCTTTAAGTTACTCCACCATTTTTTTCTTTGCGGACTATTTTCCTGTCTCAACTTCATTTACTCCATTATAATATTAAAAAATTGTTACACGAAGTTGTACGTTATTATTAAATGAATATTTAAGGTACTTTGATCAGTTATAAAAGTTTCAATTAAAAAAAAAAATTTCTAGTATCCATCAGGTCTTTAGTAAATTTTTTTTTGCTGCTAAATTAAGAAAGTGAAGGCAAAAGCACATGATATAAAAAAATATTTTATTAGAACCCCAGTAGTGAAATGGATATTATATAGATGCGATAGTATACTAAGTAAAAAATAATGAAAGTGAATAACTTTTTACTTGAATTTTTTTTCTCGGTAAACCGAGCATAATGATAGAGGGATCTATTGCATCATTCATACTCGTAATATAACATTGATTTGTTTTTTCTATATTGTGAATAAGAACTAAATAATGCTCTAACTAGTCGAGACAGTACTGGTGATGTGATGGATCAAATAGCTAAATAATGATCGACTGATGATGGGGGCTAGTTATTTTTTCATGAAAATCCTTTATTTATTGTGGGATGATTATTGTACGAGAAATCCTGATCACTATTGCAATTTATCATACGACGTCAAAATTTATGTATACCCAAGTCACCCTTAAATGTTGGTGATAATGATAATAATCTTTTACAAGAGGATTCCATCTTCGTCATAAAAAGGGTGATAAGATTATTCGAATATCTAACTCGATGTGTAGGCTGTTTTATAAATGTTTATAAATTTATAAACTCTAACTTCATATGCCAAGAAAGTTATTTTAACTCATTTTCAGAGTAGCGGTTAATTTACTAAAAAACCAAAAAAAGTCATTTTTTTTTTTTTTTTTTTTTTTTTTTCAAAAAATGATGAAAGGGTCTTGTAGGAAATTTAATCAAGTTTTAAACGCCATCCTAAAATTTACTGTGCTATTATTTGAACCTGAAATATCGATGATCAAAGCTAAAAAGATCATTTTTTGTTTGAAGGCTGAAATCTCTGTGACAAATCGTCCTACGAGGTTGAAAAAAGGCCAAATTGAAGCTGAATAAATTTTCTAAACGACTAAGCATTGGTTGAGTTAAAATAGTAAATTAACGCATTGAGTGGATGGTGCTTTCGACAACGAGTGTGATTGGTTCACGAGCCGTTAGGCGAGTGATGCCAACACACGAGTGTCAAAAGCCCTTCTCACTCAATCCGTTACAATAGTTTTTGCATCGAATGGTAAGAAAGAATGTCTCTGATTGGTGAAAAAGGACACTACATTAAATTTAATTTTTTAATTAACCGAAAATAATATTCAATCATATTAATATAAAATTAATTCCTCTATTATTTCTGGTGCAAAAGATTGTTAAATAATAATAGTAACAATTAAACATGATTTAATTGATTTTTATAATAATTTAAGATTATTTTTATTGTTTTCAAAATATTGATATTCAGCAAAAAATAATTAGATGTTCAAGTTAAAGTTCATATAGTGAATTGTACATTATAGTTAAATACAGTTAGATGATTTTCTATAGTCTGGGACTTTCCGTTGTCCTAACTCGAGCCAGCTGTTGATTGGGTTTTCTGGTGGATCGTTTAATGACTAATAAATGAAATATCTATATATATGTAAAAAGTATACGTTTGTCATATTTTTCACGATTAATGTGGACATTCTTCGCGATATTTATATTTTGTAGTGTCATTTTCAACCAATCAGAGACGGGCTTTCTTACCATGAGTTGCAAAAAAAAATTTTTGCAGCCCGTGGACTCTCACATAGAAAAGAAAAAATTTAGAAAATTTTTGTTTCGCGATATCGCTCATGTTTGTACAATAGCTGAAGCTCTAAATAAATTTTAATGAAAATGCGTCGGAATGAGAGATTTCAAGCTATGAAACGCTTTGTTTGAAATCCCGATACGATTATTTTTCACGAAGTTACAGTTTTGCGAAAATCACTAAAAAATTTCTAAAATTTTTCTGTTTCTTTAATTTACGGAATGAGTGTATGATGATGACCGTGTATGGCGATATGTGGTCATACATGGTTATGTATGGAAATCGGCTAGGTATGGCCATGTATGATCACACATAGTTTGATATGGCCATAAAAAAGTTTTATTTTTTTTTTTTTATTATTTTGGTGACGCAGAGATTATTAGATAGGCAAATAATTAAATTCATATTCGAATTGGAAATCTTTAATTCAGAAAAAAAAACGCATACCCGCATTAGTAGCATAGGTTCGAACCGGGGACGCTATCAGTAATATTAAAAAAATTTCTTATTTTTTTGCACTACATCATCCTATATATAAGTAATCGTAATAGTTAACTTAAATTCATTTAAAAAATCTGTACTTTTATACATGGCCCTATATGCCCATACATTGTCATTTATAATACATAGGATAGTCTAAAAACAGATAGTGTGCTATCAAATATGGTTCTGATAATACATAACCACGCATTAGAAGTATACGAATAGTTCGAACTTACGAGTTATTTATTTCGCATCGAATCAAGCTATTCATATTTGGAAATCATTCGAAACTTTTAGATTTTATGTGCACTCTACATTTTTTTAAAATGATTATTGTTTAGTAAATTCCAAATTTCGCTAAAAAAAAAATATGGGCGTCGGTTGGCCCTGCGGGCCAGCCCCAAAACTTCCCGCTGTTTCGACCTCAAAGAGCTCGAATACATAAGTGTAGATATATTTTCGAGCTCTTCGAGCTCGAAAATGCTATCACGTGCGATTGTTCTTTTACGATCTTCTCAAGCTCTAACAAGTTGCCTGTTATGCTGAAGTTTGAAAATTTAAGAATCAAGAAATGTTAATGAAGTGGTTTTTAAAATTTAATCCCTGATTATGTTCAATAAAAAAAGTGTATTCAGGCAGAAATCAATGCCAGGGATTCAAATCAAGATTTAAATGAGTTTTGATTCATGTGAGAAACAATCAAACATGAAATATCCGAGAAAAATATTGAAAACTACGCTTTATCGATTTCATTGTTGGTACTATGATTTAAACTAAAAAGCAAGTTCGATGACATAATGTATCGGAAGTAACCATATAAAGGATGAGTTGGTATGACTTCAGACACATTTTAGTAGGTTATATTATGACTTATCCGGGAAAAATAACATAAAATGATATTTTTTTAACTTTTCAACGCCGATATCTTTCGAACTAATTAATCGATTTTGACGTTTGAGGTGGCAATCAGCGCGTTTTATTGAATTCTAGAGCTGATTAAAATTTAAAATCGATTGCGTCAGTCGTTTCGAAAATACTTAGAAAAAACCGTTTTTCACCATTTTTTTCTCCCGCGATAACTCTCGAACGAATTATCTGATTTTGATGTTTGAGGTGGCAATCGACGCGTTTTTTTTGAGTACTAGAGCTGATTAGATTTTGAAGTCGACCGTATAAGTCAATTCTGAGAAATCAATAAAAAACTAAAAAAAAAAATTTTTTTTTTTCGTAATTCACAGATATTTTCGAGTCTATTTGATCAAATGATCTGAAATTTTCAGGAAAGTTGATGGTAAACATGCTCTTTCAATCGCCGCCTTAAAAATCCAAATCGGTTCATTAGTTCAAAAGTTACAAAGAGTTTACATACACACACACACACACACACACACACACACACACACACACACACACACACACACACACACACACACACACACACACACACTCGGACATCATTCGGACATCATTCCGAAAATAGTCAGAATAGCTTCCTAGGACCTCAAAACGTCGACATCTGATGAAAACTCGATTTTCGAAAATCGGGGTGAAAACAATCACTTCCCGAAATTTTCGAAAATCATCGATTTTCTTAGCGGGAAGTTAAAAAGCTCAGCTGATACCTCTTCCGTGAAATTTCAAAGATTTCGAGCGGCATTTAACAATTTCTATTTTAACATTAAATTTCAATAATTCGATTTCCCATTTATATAACATGGGAAACTTTTTATCTTCTAGCTAAGGAAATCGATGATTTTCAAAAAATTCGGCAAGTTATTGTACTCACCTGAATTTTCGAAAATCGAGCTTTCATCAGATGTCGACATTTTGAGATCCGAGGAAGCTATTCGACTATTTTCAGAATGATGCCCAAGTGTCTGTATGTATGTGCGTGTGTATGTATGTAAACTCTTTACAGAGTTACAATTGTAACTTTTTAACTAATGAACTGATTTGGATGGATAAGGCAGCAATTGAAAGAGCATGTTGGTCATCAACTTTCCTAGAAATTTCAGATCATTTGATTGAGTAGACTCGGCAATATTGTCGAGTTACGAAAAAAAAAAATATTTTTTTTTTTAGTTTTTTATTGATTTTTAAAAAACAAATTGAACGATCAACTTCTAAAACTGATCAGCTCTAAAACTTAATAGAATGTGTCGATTGTCTTCTTAGCCATCTCCATCAGTTAATTTGTTTGGGAGATATCACGGGAGAAAAAAATGTTAAAAACAGTCATTTTCAAGTATTTTTGGAATAACTCAACCAAACAATTCTAAAATCTGATCAGATCTAAAACTTAATAAAATGCGTCGATTGCCGCCTCAACAATCAAAATCGGTCAATTCATTCGCGAGGTATCATGGGAGAAAGAAATGCTAAAAAACAGTACTTTTTCAAAAACAGTGGCATACTAAAGTATTTTCGAGTTCGAAAAGTCCGAAAATGCATTCACAACAATGTTTTCGAGCTCAAGGAGCTCATAAATTATTTTCGATTCTTAAATTTTCAAGCTTGTACAAAGAAAAAACAGTTAACTTAGTTCAAGAAAATTATTGTCTTCGGAATTTTCTTTCTTGATCCAATAAAAATAAAATACTTGATTCAAAAACTTTTTTTTAGTTCAAGATAGTAAGTTTTTTTTGCTCCAAAAAAAGTTATTTTTGAAGCGAAATTGAAAATTTCTTGGTTTAAGAAAAGAAATTTTTGGTTAAAGAAAATAAGTCATCTCTGGCCAAAGAATCAACGTTTTGAACGAAAAAAAGTTTAACTTCGGCCAAGAAACTTTTTCTTGCCCCAAGAAAAAAAATTTCTCACTCCAAAAAATCAAAGTTTTAAATGAAAAAAAGTTTACTTGGACCAAGATATTTTTTCTTGTCCCAAGAAAAAAAATTTCTTGCTCCAAAAAATAAAAGTCTTTTGATTGAAAAAAAAGAAATCCTTGAGCTAAGAAAAAATCTCTTGGCGCAAGAAAAAAATTCTCTTGCTCCGAAAAATAAATTGCTTAAGCGAAAATAAAAGTTGCTTGGGTCAAGAAAAAAAAATTTCTTGCTCCAAAAGTTTGCTTCTTTAATAGAGACTTAAATTTTCCTCAATCAAAAATTTATTCTCTCTACAAAAGATAGAGGTGTTGATTCTTTTTGTTTTTTTTTTTTTTTTTTTTTTTTGTCTGAAATGTAATTTTTTGTATTTTTATTTCGCAAAAACTGTTTCAAGTAAGCATTGATATTAAATATTAAAGTTATGATGAACTATAGGATATACTATAGTCCAATTCAAAAAAGTACTCGCAGCTCGGTCGAATGACAGAGTGCTCGAATGAAATCGTACTGAAATTCGGAATTTAACAATTCTAGAATATCTTTCGTACCAGGGACACACTACAAATGGTAGGCGCAGTCTAGTGGCGAGCACTGAACTACTTCCGCTGCTACTGCCTAACACCGGTGGTTTTCCCCCTCTCCACATCGATCTTTTCTCCCAAAAAAAGTTTTCACTTGGCTTAAGCAACTTTTGTTGTCTTGGTCGGAGAATACAAAAATACTTGCGTGAAAAGAATAGTACTTGTACCGAGAAATTTTACTTTCTTTAACCAAAACAATGCAATATTGCTATAAAAAAATAATGTATCTTGCTCCAAGAAAAATATCTCTTACTTTAAGAAATATAAACTCTTGAAACAAGTGAAAATTTTTTGATTTAAGCGTAAAAATATGTTGACGTGAGAAAAAAAATTTTGATTCAAGATAAAAGTTTGAAGATAATTGTTTACTTGGGGCAAGTAAATTTTTATTTTCTGAATCGATCAAAAAAAATTTCTTGACTCAAGAATATTTTCCTTGATTCAAGTTAACTGTTTTTTCTGTGTATATATAATAGCGAACTATATACGGACATGTATGGCCATATATGTTTCATTTTTCACAGGAAGTTACATCTTCCATCTTTATTTAATGCTTTATTATCCATCAGTTTATATAATACATAATTCAATTGACACTCATTGACTCCTTTAATATTTAGATGCATATCTATTTTAAGACGGTAACTTAACCTATACAATATTTCTAAAATTAAAGAAAGAAAAAAATTGAAAAATTAATAGTAACAATAACAATTATAATAATAGTAATGAATATTTCTGGTTTTTACCCATCAATTGAAATTGTCAGCAATAAATAACAAAAATGATAACTGACAGATGGCTAGAAGATAGTAGATAGTATAAAAATATATAAGCCTTAGTTGATGTTTAAATGCATTTCATTTAATTATTATAGTTGAACCACTAATTCATAGTATGCTAAATCGAGAAGATGTCACGAAACCCATGTCAGACTATACTCTGTTGCGTGACTTGATATTTCGATAATACCAAATGTGTTATTCATTTTCCAAGTCTGCTTAGTCTGCAAAACAACTCACCAAAAAGTAATAAAAAATGTAAATATATAAAATTAAATAAATAATAATATAAGTAATGGCAGTAAGTTTTAGTAGGTCATTCAATGATTCAATGTAAGAAATTATGAGCAATACAAATACTAGAGTATAATACTTATATATATATATATGCATTTAAGTACTATCATAATGTAAAGATGCAGTGTGACCTTATTTATACTTTTTGTCATTTCTTATTTATCAAGTGACTACGACTAATCGAACAAAGAAGTAAGCATATATTTATTCATTTATTATTTTATATACATCGACAGCGTAATAGATGAAATGGTTTTATAATTTACGCATTAGAGTACGAAAAGCTGGATTTTTTTTTATTTTTTCGATTAAAAGATAAATGAGAAAACATATGGAATAGTTTTATATTTTCTTAAGAGATCTCGCACACGTCCACTAAGGATTGGCGTAAGTGTATTTGAATGGTGTAATGCACACGTGCGACGTACGTTAAGCAGTACAAAGTGCGAAGCGCAATTACCGTGAGTTTATCTTACCCTGTGAATCATTCTATGATCAACGCGATCTTTTACTTGCTATTTAGCTTCAGTTGTTTCTTTGTAATTATTGTCTTTTATTTGTTGTTAGATTTTTCTTTTGTTTTCTTAAGACGGTTTTTATTAATGTATTTTATTGTTTTTTTTTTTCATTTCAATTTGAAAAAGAAATAATTTAACTTAATATCAAGTATCAATTTTTTGTTAAAAATTATTTTCCACGTTAATTGATGATTAATGAAGGGAAATTATATATTGGAATATCCTAAACTTTCTTAGAATGGTTTTAAATAGTTAATTAATTTATGAAAATTTCAGACGCTCGGATATTTTTGTTATAAATTTTTTTTTTTTTGCGATTACTTTTCAATTTTTTTTTTTTTTAACTTTTATTTTTTTCATTTTTAAACAAAAAAAAGACATTCAGCATCTGAAATGAAAGTAGATTTCTCATTAGTAACTTATTTTTTAGGTGATAAGATAAAATTAGAGTGAAAATCAACTGTTTTCGACATTTTTTATAGGTTTCGAAGTCAAATAATGTTAAACATAGAATAATGGAATTTCGGTTATAACTTAAAAAACAATTATGTAATTTTAAAGCTCTATCAAAATTGGGAAAATTATTATAAGAGAGAAAATAAAACGGAAAAAATATACACGGAAAGAAAATTCTACTAAAATTTACGATGTTAATATCGTAATTTGTCCTCTTGCTTATTGTAGTAGTGGACCATACTTTTAAAATCATAATTTTTACGATGTAGAATTGAAAATTTTATTTAAGAAACAATACTTCAGACAAATAATACAAAGTCTTGAGTTATTTAGTATGAATTACGATGTAAACATGGTAAAATTTGAAGAGAAATTTTAAATAAAAGTACACCGAAAAAAAGGTTTACTTGGATCAAGTAAACTACACTAGTCCCGAAAATTAAAGGATAGAAAAGCAATTCGAAATTTTCGGGTGATTTTCAACATGCTGTAACTCGGTCAAAAATGAGCGTAGAGTAAAAATGAAAAAAGCAGATTGTAGCCTCAAGTTTCTAGTTTTTATATCTGGACCTCAAATATTTTTATCATGCTCGGTTCCGGAGTAATCTTAAGAAAACTGTCGAAAACAAAATTTTTTTAATTTTGGCTCGTCTTTTAACAAGTCTATGGGCTTCAATAAATTTTTTTAGATAATTTGACCTTACGGCTCTTTTAGGAAATTTTATGCCCTTCAATTTGGCGAGCTCAAAAAGTCTCTACGACAAGTTGGTGCCGAGTTATCATTGATCAAAGCAAAAAAGTCCATTTTGGCTTTGATAATCAATAACTCCGAACGTATTGGTCGTACAGAGAATGGAAGCAGAGTTTTGAAAACTGGAAAACATTCTCTATCAGACAAAATTAGTTGCTTTTGATAAAAAAATTTTTTTTGAAGCGATAATGTTTATTAAAAAATAGGTCTAAATTCGCATATTTAAGGATATTCGGAAATCTTGCTATAACTTTGGATATAATGGATGAACAAAGGATATCGTCGTTTTTTTTTTAACCTCAAAGGTCCTGAAAAAACCTTGGAAATTTCAAAGTGCTGCGATTTTTCTTTCTTAGTGTCCCGAAGCTTTAAATTTATCGATTTTGCCAAAAATCTCCATAATTGGTAGTTTCTTGGTTTTTGGTCATTTTTTCGATTTCCAAATGTTTTTTTCACCAGAAATCTTGATTTCTTTGATCGAAAAGATTGATTATCGGAAAATATCGAAAAAAGAAAAATTTAAAGAAAAAATTTTTTTTTTTTCAAAATTTTTTTTTCAAAAATTTTTTTTCCAAAATTTTTTCGTTCGCGGTATTCGCGATGATTTATCATTGTCAAAAAAAATTCCTCAATTTTTTTTTACTGTCGGCATGTGTGTAAGAAGCGTAAATTCGACCGTGCAATCTCCACGTGGTACGCTTTGGGAAACGCTAATGCGGGCGGTAAAAAAAAAAATTGAGGAATTTTTTTGAGACAATGATAAATCATTGCGAATACGACGAACAAAAAAAATTTTTGAAAAAAAAAAAATTTTGAAAAAAAAAAAATTTTTTTTTTAAATTTTTCTTTTTTCGATTTTTTTCGATAATCAATCTTTTTGATTAAAGAGTTCAAGATTTCTGGTGAAAAAAACATTTGGAAATCGAAAAAATGACTAAAAACCGAGAAACTACCAATTATGAAGATTTTTGGCAAAATCGATAAATTTAAAACTTCAGGACACTAAGAAAGAAAAATCGCAGCACTTTGAAATTTCCAAGGTTTTTTCAGGACCTTTGAGGTTAAAAAAAAAACGACGATATCCTTTGTTCATCCATTATATCCAAAGTTATAGCAAGATTTCCGAATATCCTTAAATATGCGAATTTAGACCTATTTTTTAATAAACATTATCGCTTCAAAAAAAATTTTTTTATCAAAAGCAACTAATTTTGTCTGATAGAGAATGTTTTCCAGTTTTCAAAACTCTGCTTCCATTCTCTGTACGACCAATACGTTCGGAGTTATTGATTATCAAAGCCAAAATGGACTTTTTTGCTTTGATCAATGATAACTCGGCGCCAACTTGTCGTAGAGACTTTTTGAGCTCGCCAAATTGAAGGGCATAAAATTTCCTAAAAGAGCCGTAAGGTCAAATTATCTAAAAAAATTTATTGAAGCCCATAGACTTGTTAAAAGACGAGCCAAAATTAAAAAAATTTTGTTTTCGACAGTTTTCTTAAGATTACTCCGGAACGGAGCATGATAAAAATATTTGAGGTCCAGATATAAAAACTAGAAACTTGAGGCTACAATCTGCTTTTTTTGTTTTTTCTCTACGATAATTTTTTACCGAGTTACAGCATGTTGAAACTCACCCGAAAATTTCGAATTTTTTTTCTATCCTTTAATTTTTGGGACTAGTGTATTTTCTTCATAATTTTATTCTTGAATGAAGAAAAAATCATTTCTTGTTTTTAGAAAAGTTTTTTGATTCAAGATTTTTTTTTGTTGCTTTAATAAATTTGCATTTTGGTTTGAAAAGTTTCTCTTGTTTCGAAATAATTTTCTTTTTTTCGAGAAAATTTAATTTGTTGATATAATTGATTCTATCTTTATCATAGAAAATGCTATTCTCTCAAGAAAATTTAGACTCTTGCTCCAAAATGTTTTTATTTTATTCCAAGAAAATGTTCTTCTCTCAAGAAAATCACGTCTCTTGCTTTAAAATGTTTTCATCTCGTTAAGTTAAGAAAAAAAGTCTTGAGCTATAACGAAAATTTTTATTAGTGAAGAAAAATAATTTTATAAATCAAAAAAAATAAACTTTCTTGGGCCAAGAAATTTTTTCTTGTCGCAAACAAAAAAATCGGTCTGTCGGTTGACCCTTCGGGCCAGCCCCAAAACTTCCCGCTGTTTTCGAGCTCCTTCAGCTCGAAAACATCGTTGTAAATACATTTTCGAGCTCTTTGAGCTCGAAAATACTTTTGTATACCTTTAGTTCCGAAAAAACTCGTTTTTAGCATTTCTTTCTCTCACAATATTTCTCAAACGCATTAGCTGATTGAGATGGTTAAGGTGGCACTCGACGCGTTTTATTAGGTTCTAGAGGTTATTAGATTCTGAAATTGATCAGATGAGTCACTTCAAAGATAATCGAAAAAAACCGTTTTTTACCATTTCTTTCCCCCGCGATAACTCTCGAACGAATTATCCGATTTAGATATTTAAGATGGTAATCGAAGCGTTTTATCAAGGTCTAGAGTTGATTAGATTTTGAAGTCGATCGTGTTAGTCGTTTCTGAGAAATCAATAAAAAACTAAAAAAAAAATTTTTTTTTTTGTAATTAGCCAATATCTTCGAGTCTACTCGATCGAATGATCTGAAATTTTTCGAAAAGTTGATGGCCAAAAAGCTCTTTCGATTGCCGCCTTAACCATTCAAATTGGTTTATTAGTTAAAATGATATAAAGAGTTTCCACACACACACACACACACACACACACACGGACATCATTCTGAAAATAGTCAGAATAGCTTCCTCGGACCTCAAAACCTCAAAACGCCGACATCTGATGAAAACTCGATTTTCGAAAATCGGGGTGAAAACAATAACTTCCCGAAATTTTTGAAAATCATTGATTTCCTAAGCGGAAAGTTAAAAATATTTCCAGTTGAGAAATAAATTTCTTCAGTTGAGCAAAAAAATGGCTATACGCCCGAAAGCCACCACCCCCCCGCCGATTACTCTATAAAAGCGTAAAAAGTTGTTTTTCAATATCTTAAAACAAAAAAAGTACATTAAAGTTGGCGACGAAGCGACGTTGTTGATGTTTGATTAAAAATTGAGCACATAGATGGCGTTAGTTTAGGTTTGTTAGCTTATCATCTAACAATAAATCAATAATATTAATCAAACTAATCATTAATTTTATTAAAAACCATTAGATGGACGGTCGAGTATATTAGGTCTATCCCATTCATAATTTCATGCTACTTCAGAATTAGGTATGAGGCAGGATGTGATGGAGGTGCCTCACTGACGATTCCACCATCACATCCGGGATGAAACCTAACATTGGTTCGGAGTCTACTAAGTTTGGTAAAGATTGTTAGATGATTTGTTGATAGTTCTAAGCTTAAAAAATATGCACCTTGCATTAATTAGTCAGTCAATCAATTAATAGAGTGTTCTATATGTGTTCAAGTGTTTATAACAAAAAAGTGACCTCCAGCTCTGTCACCAAAAATCACTCATCAACAACGTTTGTACATATAAAAACACGCTTTTTTCAGTAATCATAGGTGGATCGAAAGGGGTGGGGGTTTCGGAAGTATAGCCCAAAATTTTTAATAAAAAACAACCCGTCCGGCATCAATGTCAAAAAGATGACATAATGTTACCCAAAAAATGTTACCTTTAAGAGCTCAGAAAAATGTTATCGTTTTGATAACTTTATGTTGAGGTCATTAAAAAGAAATCTAACAGTTAGTAAAATGGTAACTATTTATGGATGTCTCTAGAACATCAAAAAAATAACTTTCTTATGAGACTATTATAACCTCAACTTTCGTCAGCTAATGTCATTGTAACCTATAAGTACCAATAATTATAAACATTATTTATTGACTCTGCTCTAAAGTAATTACATATAATTAGTTAGTATGAATACAATAGCAAAATGTCGAAAGAAAAATTTTTTTTAATTTGCGTAAAGCTCAAAGAAATAAACGAATACGTTGTTTTTTTAATTAATTACATAATTTTGAAAATTCATCTAGTGATGAAAGTAAAACAGTAGAAAATAATTCATGCTTTGTAAGTAATAATATATCTTGTGATGAATTGGATGATGTTGATAATGAAAGAAATATTAATACAGACAATAATATGATGGTTGAAAACTTAATGAAAATAAAATAAGTAATTACAGTTGAGTAAGATCACGTCAAGTGGACCCCCCATTTTCCACTTGATCATGAAAATTAAGTCTATGTATTTTTTTCTTATGTAGTCATTATGAAAAATTAAACCCTCAAACGATTTTTCAAAATTTTCATTTTAACAACATTTTTTTTTACAATGAAGATTTTGAGTACTTTTAATTAAAAAATAGATTCCAAAACAACTGTTAAAGATAACTTAATGAAATTTTCAGGATTTATTGTCAAATATCTATATTTCATAAAAATATTAATAGCTTGAAATTCTTGGTTTATTATCCTATTGTTAATTAACTTTTAAGTAAACAAATGAAAATTTCATTGACTTCTCGGTAAAAAAATAAAGTTTTTTTTTATTGATTACATGAGTTATTTATTAAAGTTTGAGATCCCAAAAAAAAATTTCACTGCTCGTGATTAGTTTAAACAAAATAAAATTATTTATCACCGCATGCGGTCGCTGAGCGCTTCCAATACGGTGCGCGGCCAAGCGTCTCAGGCTCTATTGCAGCTTTGGTCAGTCATAATTCAAAGTAACATTTAAAAATACTATTACTAAACGAATTGTATTTATTTTAAACAATATCATGAATAATACAATAGAATAATTTTTTATTATTAAACTAAAACAGGAAAAACTAACTAATAATTAAACTTAAGTTTAATTATTAGTTAGTTTTCCCTGATTATTGTTTAATAATTGAATAATATACTATTAATTAGTTAATAGTAATTTATAAGTTATTAATTAATAATTAAGTTTATTTATTAGACAATTTTCCCTGATTATTGTTTAATAAATAATTAATATATTATTAATTAGTTAATAATAATTTATAAGTTATTAATTAATAATTAAGTTTAGTTATTAGACAGTTTTCCCTGATTATTGTTTAGTAAATAACTAATGTATCAATAATTAGTTAATTACAATTTGTAAATTATTATTAATTAATAATAAATTAATTATTTATTAAACAATAATCAGGAAAAATAACTAATAATTAAACTTAAGTTTAATTATTAGTTAGTTTTTCCTGTTTCAGTTTAATAATAAAAAATTATTCTATTGTATTATTCATGATATTGTTAAAAAAAAATACAATTCGTTTAGTAATAGTATTTTTAAATGTTACTTTGAATTATGACTGACCAAAGCTGCAATAGAGCCTGAGACGCTTGGCCGCGCACCGTATTGGAAGCGCTCAGCGACCGACGTGCGGTGGTAAATAATTTTATTTTGTTTAAACTAATCACGAGTAGTGAAATTTTCTTTTGGGATCTCAAACTTTAATAAATAACTCATGTAATCAATAAAAAAAAACTTTATTTTTTTACCGAGAAGTCAATGAAATTTTCATTTGTTTACTTAAAAGTTAATTAACAATAGGATAATAAACAAAGAATTTCGAGCTATTAATATTTTTATGAAATATAGATATTTGACAATAAATCCTGAAAATTTCATTAAGTTATCTTTAACGATTGTTTTGGAATCTATTTTTTAATTAAAAGTACTCAAAATCTTCATTGTAAAAAAAATTGTTGTTAAAATGAAAATTTTGAAAAATCGTTTGAGGGTTTAATTTTTCATAATGACTACATAAGAAAAAAATACATAGACTTAATTTTCATGATCAAGTGGAAAATGGGGGGTCCACTTGACGTGATCTTACTCAGTTCTGACAGTGAAACTAGTGGCAATTCTAACTCACGTATATTATCGATCTGTAATCAATTAAAAAAGAATGCTTTGGTAGCTATCAATGAAACAAGTTTATCATCGAAACTAGCTCAGTGGGTGACTGATTTCAATATATCACGTGAAGCAGCGAATAAACTCCTAAACATATTAGAAACATCGAATCAAGATAGAATCAGTAATCTACCTCTTGATTTTCGGACCTTACTTGGTACACCGGAAACACTGATAGTAACTCGTGGTTCCTTCTGGTTAATATTTTTATTACGGGTTAAAAAATGCCTTGATTGATGAATTGAGAATTATTGATTATTATACTCTAACAGACTTGATTGTCATTCGTATTAATATCGATGGGCTGCCGATTGCTAAAAGTTCGATGAGTCAACTTTATCCCATTCTTGCGCAAATTCATCCCAAAGTTTCTCAGCCATTTGTAATTGGGATATATCATGGATATAAAAAACCTAAAAGTGTTGACTTTATGATCTCCGTAAACTGATTTCTTTAAGATCTCTAAAAAATGTTATCTTTCTGACGTCTAACCGATGAGCTCTTAGAGATATCCTCAGATGACGCGTAAGAGGCTTTTCTTATATCTTTCTGTTATCTTCGGGATAACTATTTCGGATGTCAGATCAGAAAAATGTTATCTTTAAGAGCTCTGTATGTCATCTTTCTGCCGGACGGGAATCGTTTAGAAACAACATTACAAATTTATTTAATAGTATTCAATTATATAAATTCATTAATTTATTATAATAATAGAATTCAGGTATTTAATTTTAATTTGTTTCAATAAAAAATGCGGACTCGGTACCCATTAACTGTGCTAGTGCAAGAAAGAGAGAGTAAGTTAGAATTCATTCCTTGAGAACATAATTTTCTTCAGCCAAAAAAATTTACTCTTTGCTTGAGGCGGTCATACAGCTTGCCTGGAGAAACTATATTACCAACAGGTAAACAGAATTTTGTTAGTCCAACGAATTTATTCTCTTTAATCAAAAGATATTGTTATTGAATGAAGTCAATTAATGTTCTTGTTTTAAAAAAAAATTATTTACTTTAATAAATGTATTAACTTCGAATAAATAATTTCATTCTTAATACAAGTAAATAACAAATCTTGAATAAACAAAATTTTTCGTCAATCAAGAAAATCAAGTATCTTGAAATAATAGAGAAGTATTTTCATTCAATCGTAAAAGTGTTTTTGACTTAAGAAACGATTTATTGGCGTAAGATTTAAAATTCAAGTAAATTTAATACTTGATCGAAAAAATTCTAGCCTTCCTTCTTTGACCCTAAAATTTTCTTGACTCAAGAAAATTTATATCCAGCCAAGATATTTTTTTTTTCCTGTGTATAAAATAATAATCGTCCAGGAGTTGGATTCTAACCTGCGCCCTTTCAAGTGCGAAGTGCCGGAGGACTTGGACCACTCGGTCACAAAATGGCTTATACGACAACGGTGATTGAAAGATCCATAGAAACGATTTGAATGAACAGTCACAAGTCACGAGAGAATCCCGGAAAAAATAGACCTGGAAAAAATAGACCGGAAAAAATAGACCGGAAAAAATAGACCCGGAAAAAATAGACCTGGAAAAAATAGACCGGAAAAAATAAACCGGAAAAAATAGACCCGGAAAAAATAGACCTGGAAAAAATAAACCCGGAAAAAATAGACCCTTCAATAACACATTTGAAACAAATTTTATTAATGAATTTGAACAACGTCGAAAATTATTTGAACAAATGATATTTTAATGATTCTGTTTATTTAATTAACTTATTTTGTGTGTGTCTGATTAAAAAAAAGTACCCACACATAAGAAGGTGTAAAAAGTAGCTGTTTTTTTACGAATTTTGTGTGTCCAATTAAATCAATGTACACACACAGAAAAGGGTGTGAAACATAGCTCCCTTTTTTCACAAATTGTGTGTGTGTGTGTGTGTACTTACAAAATTATACCCACACAGAAAAAAGTATGGAAAATAGCGCCTTCTTTTCATGAATTTTGTCGGGTATTTCGTCGCGGAAATTTCGCGGGGATCACTCCAACATTTCGGGTCACTTCACACATTTTCTATAAATTGGAAGATTAATCCAAAAAAAAAAGATAAATCATCTTCTTCTGAAAATATTTTTTTCCGTAGTCAATTTTTACTGAATCGTTTTTTTCGGGTCTTTTTTTTACAGGTCTATTTTTTGCGGGTCTATTTTTTCCGGGTCCATTTTTTCCGGTCTATTTTTTCCGATTACCGTCACGAAAGCACCTCTTACGGAGGATGTAGTTATTACACTAACGCAAAAAATTAAAGGAACAGAAAAATTTTCAAAATTTTTTAGTGACTTTTGGAAGGCTGTAACTTTGTGATAAATAATCGCATCCGGATTTAAAAAAAAAACATTGCATAGCTTGAAATCTCTAATTTCGGTGCATTTCTATTAAAATGTTTTAAAAGCTGCAGATATTGCGCAAACATGAAAAATACCACGAGAGAAAAAATTTCTAAATTTTTAACTTTCCGCTAAGAAAATCGATGAATTTCGATTGAAGATGATGTCCGAGTGTATATATGTATGTATGTGCGTACGAATGAATGTAAATGTTCCGTAACTTTTGAACGGATGAACCGATTTTGATCATTAAAGTGTCATTCGACGTGGCTTCTTAAATACTATGAGTACTGAAAATTTGAGCTTAATTGGTAGGTTGCGTTTAGAGATATTTAAAAAATAAATTTTTTCAAAAATGTTTTTTTTGAATAACTTTTAATTCAATCGATGGATGGATTCCAAAATCTACTCAAATCTAAAACTTTGTAAGCCGCTTCGAATGCCACTTCAACCATTAAAACCGGTTGATTCGTTCAAGAGAAACCGTTAATGAAAAAATTAAAAAAAAATTTTTTTTTAGTTTTTTTGAAATTTCTCAAAAACGTCTTGATAAATCAATTTCAAAATTTAATCAGCTCTAGAACTCAATAAAACGCGTTCATTGCCACCTTAACCGTCTTCATCGGTGAATTCGTTCGAGAGATATCGTTGTAGAAAAAATGGTCAAAAGCGATATTTTTCGGAAACAAAAGCATACGATAGTACTTTCGAGCTCGAAGAACTCGAAAATGTATTCTCAACAATGATTTCAAGCTCAAGGAGCTCGAAAGCAGTGGGAAGTTTTGGGGCTAGCCCGCAGGGTCATCTGACACACCGATTCTTTTTTTCCGAAGAGCCCACGGACCGTGTAAAGTTTTTTAAACTAAACCAATGCATAGGCCATTTAGCAAATTTATTCATCATCAATTTGACTTTTTATTTTTAACCTCTTAATACGATTTGTCGCAGAGATATCAGCCTTTCAATAAAAAATAATTCTTTTGGCTTTGATCATTGATATTTAGGGTACCAATAATCGCACAGTAAATTTGAGGGTGGCGTTGAAAACTTGAATAAATTCCCTACAAGAATCTCTCATCAATTAGAAAAAAAAATTTTTTTTATTTTCTACATCCATTAGAAGTAAGTACAAAGAAATTACTTCTTTTGGTTTTTTAGTAAATCAACCGCTTCTCTGTAAATATCGATGAAAAGAAAACATTGCTAGGGACTTTTTTAGCTTAATGTACCCCCAAATGACCCTGTAAATTTTCAAATTGATCTATCAAACCGTTTTTGGGGAAGATCGATCAAAGTTTTGCTAAACTAAGAAAGGAACAAGTTTTGTTCCTTTCATTGTGTAATCATAATCAAAATAAAAAAATTATTTTTTTTTTCTTTTCTTTCATTCTTGTGTTGGTTATTCAGTAAATATGAGGAAAAGAGAAAAAAAAAATGAAAAATTTCCAAAAAATATCAAGAAAAAAAAAAATTTCGACGACAAGAAACAAGTTCTAATTTTTTTGTTCTCTTTGACTTTTTTTGAAATTTTTTCGGAATTTTTCGTCGATTTTTTTGGCCTGTATATATAATTCCAATAATTCACATTATTATACTTATTATGAATTCAAGACTATTCCTGTGACTACAACTGGAATGAACCTTTGGTTGCAACAAGTATAGACTCGTGACTACAACAGGAATAAACCTGTGGCTGCAACCGGACTGATTTTGTAGCTGTAACAACGAGGGACCTGTTGCAGCCACAGGTGATTTCTGTTGCAGCAACAAACTCATGCTATAGAATCTATTCCTGTGCAGAGATCGGCAAAAAAAAAATTCTCATTTGCCATTTTTTAATTATTTTAGTCAACATAATATTAACTAAGAAATTTTTGATTAATCATAAATAAAAAAATTATGATTTTTTATTTTTAATTTGTTTATTAATTGAAAATTACTATGATATAAATTTTAATTACTTAAAAAATGAATTTTTTTTTCAAAAATAATTTTCATTAATAAAACAATTAATAAAATTATTGGAAAATTATAGCATTGTTAAAGTAATTATCATTAAAAATGAAAATTTTTTCAATTACCAATTATTCATTATTTGAAGAATTAAGATTATTTTACATACAAATACTAACTATAAAAAAATTTCTAACTATTTTTCATTACAATTTTCTATTTTCGTAATTATGATAATATATATTGATCAACGATAATAAATTATGAGAAAATTACATTCACTAGTAATAGATAACCAGATAAATAAAGTAATGATAATAATTATTATTATTATTATTACCATCATTATTTATCATAAATCATCTTATTGTTACTTCTTTATACTTTTTGACGTATTACGCAAATCATGGATCTCATTGAAAGTCCACTGTCCCTATAATGAAGCCTTTTGCGAAAAAAATTCTTTAATGCTGTCAAAAATACTTAAAAATTGTGAAAAATGCGGGAATGCAATGGTGCCATTTACATCGTTTCTGATTAGCCGCATCCTTGCAATAAACATATATGTTGTGCAAATAACTGTCAGATTTGACTTTGATCGTCAATAATAAAATATTTATCGGGAATTAGTAACCTTGATCATTAGAACTTTAAAGCCCAATCATTTTTGAAAAGATATCTATCAACTTTTTTGCAAAAATTACCGTAATTCTACAAAAAAAAAATGAATTAATAAAAAGTGTCTACAGACGATTTATTTATCGATAGGGCTCACGCCGTTCTAAGAGTGGTGGGAATGCGCGCGCAGCTCTCCGATTTGAATAATTCCAGTGATGATTGTTGAGTAAAATTATTATAAAATAAATATTTAAGCAATAATTTATTATTTAAATATTTATATAATTATTTTTAAGATAATTAATTTATTAATTTAATTTAATTTGAGTTATTTCGTTAATAATAACAATAAATCACAAAGTGAAATTCAATAATTTTATTTTTTTTTTTTTAATTTTTAAACAAAAAAATATTTTATTTTTATTTTACCATCAAAATTTAATACCGTTATTGATAATCGGGGACCAACAGTCGATAACTCAGACAATATAAATTTCGGATCCGTAAAAATATAACCATAAAAAACAGGCTGATGGTCTTTGTGGATACAACGTATACAACTGTTGATGTGTCACAACGCAATACACCTGATTTAAATTTTATTGTTTCCATACAATTACGTTTTGTTTTGAAGAAATAGTGTTCAAACTAAAATATAATCATATTGTTTTTTCTCAACTTTTGAAAAAGTAAGTAGATTCATAATTTTTGCTTTTTTTTTCTTTCTAATCAAAATTAACCTTTTATTAGCATATAAAGTGTAATAATAATGGGGCTAACTATATAGTAATTGTTGAATTCATATGTTCATATTAATGGACAGTTTTTTAATGTAATTTTCTATTCTTGGAATCTGAATCTGTTATTGTAATTTTATTTATCATTTATGATAACTTTCCATTAGAGTGCTTTCCAATTTATAATTAATATGAGTTTATACGATTTTTTTCCTAACTTACTTACCAGTTTCTATATTTTAAAGCTATCTATCTTCATATTTTTTTGATTATTTATTAATTTAGAATTTCGATTTACTTAGTCAAGATGTCATCAATAGAAGATGAAAATTATAATGCTGTATCTTCAAGCCAAAATTTTGATGCTGGTAGTAGTCACGATCGACTGTCAAATCAAGTTTTGATTGATAAATCTCATGACATGGATCCTCTAAAACAAGAGCTGTTGGACAGATGTAATCTTCAACCACATCTTGATGGTACTTATTACGTACCCGATTTGAACAAGTCATCATTAACGGGCTCAATAGTAGCTTCTTGCCAGATATGTACAAATGATCATAATCAAGATCATACAATTTCTGGACTGATTAATGTCTCGTCAAATTTCAACAGCCACATAAAAGTAATATTTACTATTAAAAAATCAGTAATTAATTTATGTAGTATTTTCTATAATTTTCATATTTCATATTAGAAAGCACACAAACGAAAGTTTAATGACTATCAAAAATATGCTGAAATTAAACGTAAACAAATGAAAGAAGAAAAAACCAAAGAAAATTACAAAACTTATTGTCAATTTTCCCAAGCTGTATTCGACAGGAATGTGACCAATTTTATTTTAGAAACTCTCTGCCCACTCAATACTGTGGAGTCTCCTGCTTTTCGACAAATATTTCATGGTAAAATTTATTATTTTTATTACTAGCAAATACTAATATTTTAATTATTTCTAAATTTCAATTAGGTTGATATTATATCCCCGTATTTTATATTTTAATAAATTTTAATTCTTTTCTTGCTAATTAACTATTGCAAAATCCTATTAATTTGCTTAAAACGTCGAATAGTTTTTATTATATTCGTTTATTAATACAGAACTTAAAGCTGTTTATAAAAAAAAAGTCAAGTGTTTTTATATTTTTTTGTATTTCCCATAGATCTTCAAATAAAAAAGGGTGGCGAGCCATTAAAACATTTGTCAGCTCGAACTTTGGCTCGTAGAGTGGTATCTAAATTCATAAACGACATGAATATTATAAAAAAAATTTAAAAAATGTAGAATTTATTTGCACGACAGCTGATGTGTGGACATCAAATAGTCGTCGTTTTATTGGCATGACTGCTCATTGGGTATGTATAATATTTTTAGTTTCGTTAATTAAATGCATATCAAAATCCCAATAGTTTAGTTGTAATTATGTATTTATTTAAATAACTACGATTTCAATGATTAAAATTATTATTTAGATTGATGAAATTACGCTAGAAAGAAAATCATGTGCAATAGCGTGCCGAAGATTCGAAGGAAGTCATACATACGACCGAGTGGCAAAAATAATTGTGGACATTCATTCTTCTTTTGAAATCAGTGACAGAATTATAAGTACTGTAACAGACAATGCCTCGAATTTTGCAAAAGCTTTTAGGGAATTCGGTGTCAGTTATGCAGAAACTTTTTTAATGGTAATTATAATCCAAAATTATTTTAGTGAAATTCATAAAAGAATTTTATTTACCGTAGTTTCATTAATTTTCAATAGATAAGTTATTAATAGTGAAAATTAATAATATATTTTAACTTAAAAATAGAAATCATAATTCTATTTTTCACTGTTATTTACTAGATTTCCAAATTAATTTATACAAATTATGTGTTAAATAGTAGTCTTTTTAAAAAACAAACAAAAAGTTATAATCTTGAAAATGTTCTCCTACGTTATCTACTACTTTTGTCTATCTATCTGGTAGCATTTGGATCTCATTATGCAGTAAAATACTGCATACATTGATTATCAAGCTTTGGCGATATTTTGCTTTTCTTGAAATTCATAAAGAATATTACGACGAAAGTCTACTTCAACGATCATCAAATTTGTCACTCCTATTTTTCATAATTATTCTATTAAATTAAACGACTCACATAACAACTTAAAAAGAGCTCTTTTTGCTCTTTGAAACCCACTATAGGTATTAAACTCTATAATTTAAAAGTAACAATATAACTTATTCCAAAAATCTGTAATAGTTAATGTACCCATCTGAAATCAAAAGTGAAATGATAAAAATTAAAAATATAATTTTGATTTTAATTATAATAAAATAAATTTCAAAATGTTTTATTTCATTATGATTAATTAACAGAACAGCGAATAATTTTCTATATCAACATGCCTTTTATAAAATGTGTGCTATGGAAAAATTATTTTTCACATTTTTTATTCTATTTTTAATCTCTTTTTGATGATGTGAGCAGTAAGGATTTTTTTAAATCAATAATTATAGATTCTAATGAAGCTGTTGGTGAAGAAAGTGATGCAGAAGAAATAAATGAAATAGAAGTCGATGAGGTGGAAACAGATGGAATGGAAACAAATATTGATGATTTAAACTATTTAGATCAAGAAAATGAACATGCAGAAATTAGTGTATTAGAAGATGACGATAATGATACACTTAAATCCAATTCACTTCCTCAACATTTGCGTTGCGCTTGTCATACGCTTAGTCTTATCGCAACAGTAGATACCCTAGCTTTAATGAAATCATTCAAACCGCTTTACAATAATTACAATCGAGTAATTTCTCGGTGTAATGACTTATGGAATTTAACGCGATCACCTAAAAAAAGTGAAGCATTGAAAAAATTATTCAATCAAGCCTTTAAACGCCCAGTAGTAACACGGTGGAATTCATTGTACGATTCATTAATACAGATATTTGCTTTAAAAGATAATATTTTAAAAAATACTTCAAATCTAAAGAAAATTGGCTTAAAAAATGTAATGAATGAGGCAGACTTTAGGTAAGAAAAACAAACATTAATCAATCAATCAATTTTTCATTACTAAAAAAATTTCTTTAAAGATAATAACTAAATTTAAAAAATGTATACTTTAAATTTCTTAAATTTATGCCAAATTTATATAAATTAACTTAATTTTCAGATTTATTGAAGAATACTTACACTGTAATCGACCCTTGGCAGAAGCAATCGATCGATTACAAGGTGAGAAGTTATGCTGCTATGGCGACTTACTTCCAACACTCATTTCTATTAAAAATAAATTTAAAAGCTGTAATAAGTTGAATTTACAATACTGCAATACATTAATTGTCGGACTTGTTGAGGCATTGAATGTTAGGTTCCAGAAATTTTTTGACGTTGAAGAAGAAGGTTGTATAAGTGCCGTAGCAGCAGCTTCTCATCCAAAGTTTAAATTGAATTGGTTGCGCTGTTTAAGTCCTGATGCTAGAAAAAACAGTATTAAAGCGATACAGAATGCTCTGTCTACTATACCGGAAACTTCTGATTTTCAATTAGCTACTGAAAATGCTAATGATGACGATTATTTTGACTTTAGTGTAGATGATGTCGAAAGTACTAATAACAATAATATTTTTTTTGGTACAACTAATTATGAAATTCTATTTCAAAAATTTATAAATGAAACTAGAACTGATCTAAATTTACTAAATATGTATCCGTGCGTAAAAAAAATTTTTTTGAAATTTAATTGTCCTCTTCCATCATCAGCTGCAGTTGAGCGGTTATTTAGCTACGCCACTATGTTTAATCTCCCTAAGTATAACCGTTTGACGGATGATAATTTTGAACTCAGAGTACTGGCTAAATGTAACATGAGTATGAATTTATAAAATCTGATCAATAAAAAAATTCAAAAATTTGATTCATAATTTGACCATTATTTGATCATAATTCTCATAATTTAACCAACATTAATTATTATAATTACGAAAATTGTTATAAAAAATAGTTTGAAATTTTTTCATAATTGGTATTTCTGAGTGAAATAATTTTTATTTTTTTAATAATGAAAATTGGTGATTGAAAAAATTTTCATTTTTAATGATAATTACTTCAAGAATGCCATAATTTTCGAATAATTTTATTAATTACTTTATCAATGAAAATTATTTTTAAAAAAATATTCCATTTTTTAAGTAATGAAAAATTGAATTTTAGTCATTTTTAATTAACAAAACAATAAAAAATAAAAAATCTCAATTTTTTATTCTTGATCAATTAAGAATTTCTTAGTTAATATTGTGTTGACTGAAATAATTAAAAAATGGCAAATGAAAATTTTTTTTTTGCCGATCTCTGTTCCTGTGGTAGCAACAATTCTTTTTTTTTTCGTTTTCTTGTTAAAATTTAACTCTCAACGCGTTAAAAGAAGTATAACTTTTAAATTTACAACAGTAAAAAAAAAGGGAAAGAACAATTTGATATTACAATTTAAAAAAATAAATGAAGGAAACAAATTTTGCAAATAATACTCACATAAAAACTATATTGTAATTCCAGAAAACCTAAATGTAACTACCAAACACGTTTTAGCTGTAAGTTTATCTCACCTTTTAAGTCACGTAGACCGTATTTTATCCCGATCGTAAATAGGCCCTGGACGATTTTCTCAATATTACTTGGTGCAATAATACCCATGGCATTTATTGTTTACTGATTTTTTACTTTAATACATATTATTATTATTATAAAACTTATTTTTTCCATTATTATTTTGCTACGTATTCTAATAATTTTAATATAAATTGAATGAAATAATAATTAATGAGATATGTATTAATTTCATATCAGCAATCAACGACGGAGATTAGTAATTAAAATGATGAATAAATCTTGAGACTGGCAATAAGTTATTGCCAATAACTTTTAACTCAGATCACGTAACGAAAACTTTGCGACAGGTTTATTCGAACAAGAAATTCAAAAAGGAAAAAAAAATGAAGGAAATAATAACAATAATAATTAAACGAGCGATTACTGGTGGTAACAGTTGTCGATTTTCATCTGACAGGATAAAAGCGATCGGTGCACGTGCACGTGCGAATCTTGTCACATGGCTCGTACTGTCTCTGACCGTGGTTACTTTGTATTTATTTACATGCATATTTACACTTAATATACATAAATAGGAATTTAACATGAACCTCATTTATAACTGATATTGATGAATTGATATATTTATACGCAATTATCCGACAGTTTCAATTAATTCAAAATATTACCTTTCATTTTAAGTTCACACAAAAAACGGATTTCTAGGAGCAATAAATGTTTTGCTTTATGGATAAAAAACAAAAATTTTCTTAGTATCCTAACGGAAGAAATATTTCCTCAACTCAAAGATTTTTATTTTCAATTCACAATAAAAAAAATTTTAGTGTGTGTCATTGTTTAAAATAGATATTTTTATCTTTTTAACAATGAAATTGCAAATCGTTAACATGAGTCAAAGAAAAAAAAAAGAACTGAACTTAATTTCTTGTGTTCGAAATTTTTAACTTCCTGTTAAGAGAATTGAAAATTTTCAAAAAGTCGGGAAGTTATTGGTTTCGATCCGATTTTCGAAAATCAAATTTTTATCGGATATTGACGTTTTGAGTTTCTTGGAAGCTATTCTGACTAATTTCAAGATGATGTTCGAGTGTATGTATGTGTGTATGTACGTACGTGCGTACGTATGTAAATATCTGTAACTTATGAACTGATAAACCGAATTCAATCGTCGACGTGTCATTCGACACGGCTCGTTAATATCTGAAAGCTGTGCAAAATTGAGCTTGATCAGTAGGTTGCGTCTGGAACTATTCAAAAAAAAAATTTTTTTTTAAATATTTTTTTTGAATAACTTTTAATGAGCCTGTTGGATTGATTCTAATATCTAATCAGCTCTAAAACTTCATAAGCCGCGTCGAATGCCATCTTAACCATCAAAATCGGTAGATTCGTTCAAAAGAAACCGTTAACGAAAGAATTAAAAAAAAAAATTTTTTTTAGTTTTTTTGAAATATCTCAAAAACGGCTAAATAAATCAATTTAAAAATCTAATCAGTTCTAAAACTCAATAAAACGCGTCGACTGCCACCTCAACGGTTGCAATCGGTCGATTCGTTTGAGAGATATCGTTGAAGGAAAATGGTGAAAAACGTTTTTTTTTTCGAAAACAACGTGTTATGTCCTGTAACAGGGAATTTTGAATTTTCCGCGTTCAGTTGCCATGATTTTCTATCATGTGCACGGTCGATATAGTCTGTTACTGCCCCAGGGTTATCCGGGGTAGAGTGCGACTGTCGTCCCGAGCGGAAATCGTAGGGGCTTGTCTGTCAGTCCCACTTAGTGATAAGTAGGAGGGTCTAAGTTTTCCGGAAGTAGCCGAATTCGGTCGAGTGGGTGTACAATTATAAGTGCAGGGTGAACCCAGGCCAAGAGACACAACCGGACCAGACGCCGAAGAATTAGGACGCTCCAATTATACACACTGATAGAAGAATTTATTAAATGTTAATAAATTCATTTGTTTGGATGCAATAATTTCATTTATTAAATACAAATAAATATTTGTTAGCATTTAATAAATATTTCTTTGGAATAAAAGTACATTTATTAACAGTTAATAAATATGCATTAATAATTAACAAATATTTATTAACAGTTAATAAATTATTTTTGGAGTGAATGTGTCTTTTTTTACGGTGCGCTGTGAAGATCGTTCATAAACAAATAAAGCTATAACCCTTCTTAACAAAGATATGATACTGAATACTGAACATAAACACATATTTTTGTGTCGAATTTTAAATAAAAAAGTTTAAAGTGGCCCATTAAGTTTTTTAAAAATTGATTGAAATGGATGTGTTGGTCAATTCATGGGGTCTAGGTGAACTATATACAATGTTAATGAGTCAGTACAATTAAACGGATAAGATTAAAGTCTTCATACATATCGGAAATCTTTAAACTTATTAATATAAAAATAATTATCATTTTAGTTAAATAGTTTTTCTTATTTTTCTGTAGAGCATGATATAACTAATTTGGATACTCCGAAATAATCATAGAAAATAGTAGAGATGAAATGAAATCCATGTTACATCAAGCAGAGTTCATGTTGTTTCTCGCCGTGACTTAATTTAAGATATATTTATGTAAATATTCATTTACCATCATTCATGTTATATTTTTTACATATTTGTTGTCAAAAAAAAATAAAAAAATTTTAATCAAATGAATATTAATTATGAATATTTCTAATTTACATTTTAACTTCTTTCAATTTATATTACCCTAATAATTTTCACCGCAAAAAAAAACTGTAATTTATTACAACTATTTTTTTATGATTCATTTCATTTTGTCTATTTTTTCTATAAGAAAACTATAAATCTACTCATCTAATTAAACTCTATTATTTATTAAAGTTCTGAGGTTACAAAAAGTGTCAAAATAAAGCTTTTATGCTTATTTTTTATTAAACTTTTTTAATAAATGATTTATTAACAGTTAATAAATATTTATTAACAGTTAACGAATATTTATTAATAGTTAATAAATTGTCTTTAATAAATGATTTATTAATAGTTAATAAATATTTGTTAACTGTTAATAAATATTTATTAACTGTTAATAAATCGCATTTAATAAATGATTTATTAACTGTTAATAAATATTTATTAAATCATCTCATGTTAAAAAATCATTTATTAACAGTTAATAAGGCTTATTAAATATTAAAAAATCCTTCTATCAGTGCAGGTAATTAATAATTTGTTAGTCTTGGATTCTATTGTGGAACCAAGCGATTGTTCAATTAATTATTATCGATACCAGGCCCTTAGCCGGTATTCTTAAACATTTTATTAATTATTGGGAAACACAGGTGAAGGAGAATAACGGAGGAAAAGAGCGAGGCCATAGAGAGGAAAAGGCGAGTGAACGAGGAAGACGACATAGGACAGCAGGAACCTGACGGGACGGATAAAGAAGGAAACCACCTCAGGAAAGAAGTTCAGGTATTAATTAAATTAAGTATTCTAGGCCGAAGCCAGAATATTAATTTAATTCAAATAATACTTAGTCGTTCGTTGGGTATATCCGCGTCTAGGCCCGTAATAATTAATTAGTTATAAAATTATTAAAATAAAATTTAAGCCAGACGTCTAACCGGGTCCAGGCCCATTTGCCGGATCCAGGGCGTCGTTTCATAACTCCAGGCCATCGCCGGAATTATATGCGTCGTAGAAATTTCTAGGCCGATTGTCTAAGACAAGCCAGAAATTCTCAATTTCGTGTCCGCGTTGTATATAAAATAAAATTAATTATTAATAAGTAAATTAATTAATTAAATAAAATTAAAATCAATAAAAATCATATTCAGTATAAAGTAGAGTAAGAAGTTGAGTGGCCGCGAAAAAGAAAGATGGCGGAACTCGAGTAAGAATTGAGTGTCGAGTAAAGAAATGGACACGAGGTAATTTACGGACCGAAACTCGATAACGGAAGTCTCGTGAAATCAATTCGTTATTAAACCTTAATAATTCATGTCCAGTCGTTGAAAAGAAATTATATTAAAATTAATTAATTAATAACAATCATTTCCTTTAGATTTTAATTAATTAATTTAATATAGTGCGTGGCGGGAAAAGCCAATTTTAAATTCAGTGTGCGTGTAAATTATAGTCCAGGGGACTCGTGTGTGTGTAATAAAGGATTTTAAAATTAATATTGTAATTAATTAATCGGGAGGTAACCGACATTTTATTGTAAGTCCAAAGGTAGTTGGCAGTTTATTTCAATCGAGTGCGTGTGTGTGTGATGCCAAGGTAGTGGCTAATTAGTATAAGTAATTTTAGACGCCAAAGGTAATTGGTATACAAGTTATAAGGTATAAAGTTATAAGGTCTAAAGGTATAAAGGTCAAAGGTCATAAGGTTTACATAAGGTTTATAAGGTTTTAATTATAAGGTTTAAAATTAATAAAGTGAATATTGTGGTAATAATTAAATCTAAATTATTTATAAATTTATCCTTCCTCTTCCAACTCTTACAATTAATTTTCACAACGACCCTGAGTATAAAGAACCGGTTCTGGGAGACCGTTTAATCCTTCCAGTGGCGCCCTTAAAAAGGTAATTTAAGGACGACCAGATTAACAGCTTAGCCCTGTTATAGTCCAATAAATTTTTTTTTTACTAATTTATTTTATTTCATAGATAAATTTATGAAACTCCTCTTTACAAAAGCAAGCGAAAACGCAGCGTCAGTTTTACCACCATTTATGCGTATAAAAGTAGAGCGACGATTCTTGCAATAACGATTGACGAATAAATAAAAACTTGTCGTCATTTTCCACCAATGACGATAATTTAATTACTCCCATCAAACATCAATCAAAAGTTTTTAAATAGCCTGAGCACCATGGCTCAGGGCCTTAGTTGACTATCAGATCTCGTGATCTTGAGACCTAAGGACCGCGAATAACGAAACCGCAATAATTTCGTGAATCTTATTGCAGGAATCCGCGTTTGCGTCGAAAAGTCAATAAGAGAAATTTTATCTTTTTAATAAGAACCCTATTGCAGGAATCCGCGTTTGCGTCGAAAAGTCAATAGGGGATATTTATCATAAATCTTTAAAAAAATCAATTAATCTTACTGCAGGAATCCGCGTTTGCGTTGAAAAGTTAGTAAGATATTTAAACTAAAAATCTATTAAATTCAGTTATTGCAAGAATCCGCGTTTGCGTTGAAAAGTCAATAACTAAATCTAAATTATATATAAAAATTCTCAAACATCGATTAAACATTCGGTTCGATTGAATAGTGATACAAAAGTAAATCTAATTTGTAATCCAATCTCGAGTCGACGTAGTTCTGCGCATATTAGCCTTCGGGCCCAACAAAGACGCAAAATACAATAAAATTGTATATTTTAAAATTGTGAAAAGTTATAGGGTGTAAGTGAAGTTCAATAAAATAATATTGTAATCGAACGGTTAATAAAAAGACTAGAGATTACAACTTCAACCTTGAGTGTTTCATTTGAAAGTAGCACATAAGACTTTATCCTTCAACCCCAGCCGCGTCCATTCAACCAAATCCATCAGGAGGAGGCCGAGTGAGCTGCAAAGTTCTGGAGGGATAAACGCCTGCCGTGTTAGAAGAAAGAATCATCTAAAGGTAAGTGAGAGACAATTCTAATATCTTTTCTCTTTGTTGATCGATTTATAAATGCAACGTTGACCAAGCTCGAAGGCGTTTGGGTTCACACTCTTCGAAAAACCCACATTAAATAATAAATATAGGAAGTTAAAATCTTCCTCGTATTCTTTATTGTTGTCCGCAACCTCCATATCGCTCGTTAAATTTTTCTATCGCTACCAAAGGGAGAAATCCCGGATAATTAATTTAAAAATACAGCGGCGGACATAACAAACGGCATATAGAAATATTTCCGAGCTGAAGGCCCGTGTACGTGGTCCAGAAACGTGTGCTGAAAATATTGCGCTTGCCAGATAAAGATTATCTGAGTGTTCTACAATGAACTATATTTTATTCTGCAATCGCCTGATTTACGTGATTAATGACAATCTGCGAAGCGAAGTCTGTGGCTGCTTAGCGACATGGTGCACCCACAAAAAGACAACAAACCATTGGCTCTAAAATTCAGAATTCATATTTAATTGATTTAAAATTTATTCGGATATTTTAATTATTAATTTCAATATTTATTAACAAAATAAATACAACAAAACCACGCGATATAACCGACTCCCCATTTGATCAATTGAAGTAACCATATTTAGTGTATTAGCCGTTTAACATGGATTTTGACAAAAAACTTTAAGTCGTTCAACGAGTTCTTACGATTTTTAGTAAATGGAGCTCAGTTAAAAATTTTGAGGCGCGTGGTGAAATGTCATTTCACCACTCACTTTTCACAACGCCAGTGAAAGTTGAAGACATCTATTTTGACTTAACTCAACTTTTTGGCACCGGTCCGTAAAGAGCCATTTAGGGTTCGCATCGCAGATGTCATAAAGCGCAAATGGATTTATTGCTGCAGTCGAGGCCAGAATGTATCGTGAAGGTTGGGCGGAATCGGATGCGATCCGTATAATAAGTTACTTATTGGAAGGTAAAGTTGTCCAGTGGTTCGATACAAACTTTCTGCGCTGGACTGATTATCAGCATTTTAAAAGGGAATTGCTGTGTGTATTTGGCTCATCAAGAACTGACACCTAAGTACTGATGGAAATAGTACATATGAAGCCAGCTGAGGGTGAATCTATTGTGGATTTCACTTTCAGAATGCAATAGAAATATTTTGAAATGCCCACACTTTCATCTGAGCGAGAACAAATTACTTGCATTCAAAATCACTTACCAAGTGAATTGAGAATGTTGGTATTTCCAAGATTGTGATGAGGAAGTTTATACATAAATTCATATAATAATTTAGCGACAGTAGCTTCACTTGCATATATGCGAATTGTATGAAATTATAGATAAGACAATTTCACTATATTTCGACCGGTCTAAGAGGTGAGCGAACGGATGGAAATGAGAGAATAGAAAATTAGTGCGTACGCAGATTTAGAGAGGGAAGGCCCATTGTAATTAGTCAATATTAGAAGGTGAGGGTAATTTGGCGGTCCAATCAATTAGCTCGAATTACTGAAGAGGGGGAACTCTATTGGAGACCCTGAGGTCCCTATATAAGGGCGGAAAAGTCGCTGAAAAATCAGTTCTGCTCGAGTGGAACCTGGGTGAAGACCTAACTTAGCTCTGGCTGTCTAAGTCGTCTAAGTTCTCTTCCGGTACTCTCGAGAATACGATCTGGCTGTGTAGCCGACGTATAAAGCGATTTCTGGCGGTTCAGCCGATCGTGCTCACTAGGTATGCGTATTATAAGTATATAGTAATTAGTATTTCCAAGGTCGATTCAACTCGATGTTGTCCAGGAAGTGGCTTGCTGTCCCGGAGGGTCAGAGGAAATATTCTAGAGAATAATTTCTACCAGGTTGTTAGTGGGTCACTGCTCTTGGTAAGTGTGTGTGTGTGTGTGAGTGTTGACCCTGAGAGTTGGCTGGGAGCAACTCTAGAGGAAGTGTGATAATGTGGGGGTGTGTTTATCGGTTAGTGCGTTGAGAGTCCTGGGGACTTACGCGATAATTTATTGATTGTTGAGTGAATTGTGATTGACAGATAAAGGATAACAGTGGTATAATTGAGTGTTATTATTAAACTTCCTTATCCCAGACAACTTCCTTGTTACGCGGTCTATAATAGCTTTAAGTCTAGCCAGACATCCGGTTCTGGAAACCACGATAATAATTCCAGTGGCGCCCATAAGATCTCCTTATGGGGTGCTTTAAGTGATTGAGTCTTTTGAAACGTAAGACCGCATACGCGGAAAAAGGCCCGGTTATAAGATCAGTCCATGTCTATGATTCCTTTTTATCGATCCTGCACGAAGCCACTCAGTCAATGGAAGAAAGTAAGAGATTTTTCAGATCATCATCTTCTGAATCTTTTAATAAGTCAGTACCAAAGCCTAACGAGAAATCCAGGCTCCTAGCTCTTCAGGAATTGGCTGGCACTGAAATTGGTATTGACATTGGGTCGCTGAAACAACCATTAGTCATCGAAGAGGTTAAGGAAGATTCCAAAGGTGGTTTTGTTGTGTGTGCTTCAGTTGGTAGTTCAACTACCACCAAACCTCAATTTTTATTGAGTACAGGGGAAGTCCCTCAACAATACTCTGCTCTATCCTTGAATCAACAGCCTTCTCAATCTACGATAAGCTATCCATATTCTTATCGCCAAAAGTCTTCACCCAGAAATAATCACTCAAGACCAAACTTCGGTCAAGTCGCTCGAAATAATTTTGCAAGACCTCAGGTTAATCCTAATACGTTCTTCTGTTATAATTGTGGTCAAAATGGTCACTGGTTCAGGGAGCGCAGGAACCCTAGAGGCGATATCTGCTCATATTGGAATAGAATTGGCCGTATAAGGCAAAATTGTTTTGCCATACACGGTTATCAGCCTGGAGACAGATCGCGAAACTCGAATAATTTTCAACGACAAAATTTTACGAGGTCAACTGATAATAGTAATTATAATAATAATAATTTTAATGATAACAATCGTTCACATAATAATAATTTTAACCATAATTTCAGTCAATTAATGTATAGAAATTTCCCCGCTTTACCCAGCACTAATAATGATAACAACATCAATAATGAAAAAATTCATTAGGATGTCCTTTTAAACTGACAACGCCCTCTTTCTGTCGGTCCCCAAGGAGACAGGGCGTAAAAAAATCAGGGATCATGATTCTCAAGAAAAGGACGATTCCTAGTAATTTTAGACGTATGAATAAATGGCTTAAAATGGTTCATGGGAATGAGAAGTTAGAGCATGGTAAGTCAAGAAATAATTTATAGGGAGTTAACGTTGCCACTCACGTTTCTCCTGATGGCCAGAATTTAGTAGGAGTTGACGTTGTTACTCACGTCTCTCCTGTTTCGAAAATTCCGGGGAGTGACGTTGTTACTCACGTCTCTCCGGTTTCAAAACTGTTGGAGGCTAACATTGTAACTCACGTTTCTCCTGATAAATCTCTATCTGAAAGTAAAGGTTCGGATTCTTCTAAGCCTACTGTCGTAAAACATTTAAGAGAATCTTTTAGAAATATAATGTCAATCAATTCGGGTAGTAAAGTGGGTAAAATTAAGGCTCAGCCTAGTGTAAATAGGATAAATAATCTTATTGAATCGAGTCCTGTTGTTGAACAGACTCCTGTAAATAGTAATTTTAGTAGTAGTGATAATTTTGTTGCTGATGAAAATCAGTTTTGTGTAAATAGTTTCAATAATTTTAATAGTAATGATAGTTTTGAATCCTCAGAAACTTGTTTTAGTAGTTTCTGTAATTTATTTGAAAATGTTAATGGTTTTAGCGTTTTTGAGGATTTAACTATTTTAAATACTGACGAGGTACATCTGGGGGAAGTCTTAGGTGTAGAAAAACGGTCCCCAGATGACCATACTGTGCCATTGACATTCAAGTCTACTGGATTAAATTTAAATTATTCTGATCTTTTAAATAAGGAAAAAGCACCAATTATTGACAGGGGTCCAATTATTGACGCCCTATCCTATTTTAAGACATATTTAATTACCTACTATATTAATAATGATCGTATACATTTTTAAGCAATCTATGTAATTTAAGAAATTGAAAAAAAATTATTGTTAGTGAAAAATATTAAATATTCACTAATAAAAAAAATAAAATTCATTCATATTTATAGAAACAGCTTGTGAGCGTCAATTTTCTTAACTATTGCGGTTAGAAAAGCAGTCTTTTGAAACGGGGATTTTAAATTATTTTTTTCATCTAATTACATCAACTTTTTTTTTTATAAATAAATAAATTATGAAAAATTAACAATATCATATATTTACAGTAAATTATGTGCTTTTTAATTTTAAAATAGTGGACGTCAATAATTAGTACATAATATTGAAGTTGTATCTCATATTGACAGGTCAGTAGACAGCGCCGTAACGTCTTTTTTTTTAAACACAAATCCATTAAAAATTTAAACCATAATATTCGAAAACCCACGCTGTCATCTGTATAATATTAAATTGTTAATAAAAAAAGTGATTAATTGATTCTTATTTTTATTTAATTAAAAAACATTTTGAATAGTTTCGTGTTTAGAATAAAGGTGATAAGAAACATTTTAAAATTAATATTTATTTAATTGAATTGAAAAAATTAACCTCATTTTCAAAAAGTAAATATGAATTGCTGATACAATAAAAAATTTTGTTTTCTTTTTTTTTCATTTAATAAATCTATTTTCAAAATTGTCCTATTAATTGAATAATAATAAAATTAATAAATTAGTAATTATTCGGAAACTTGATTTCTTATATTTAGTTCAACAGATCAGTGACGCATGCGCATTAAGGGTGTCAATAATTGGAGCAACGGCATGTCAATAGTTAGATCAGTCGGGTTTTTAACCTGTCAATAATTGGTGTATCCGGGTAACTTATTTCAACGCTTTAAATTAATTAGTAAATTTAATTTATTATTATAAAAAAATATGAATTTGTTTACTTAAAAGACTAAATAAGACAATGTCAGAGTTAAAATTCAATAATATTAATTGTTAATATGCTAAAAAAAATGGAATTACAATCTTGTCTCTTATAGCGTCAATAATTGCTGCTGTTCAGTCACGAGCTTAGGCAATTTGAAAAGCTTCGTGCATTTCCGCTACAGCCGTGAGTTTCCGAAATCGCTACTGATCTCAAGGTCAGAATATTGCCGGGTCACTCGCTATTTGGGCCCGGTACATACTATTTTGAGCTCGTAGCCGGGTCAAGTTGGCATGAGAGCCCCACTCTCAGCCAACCAATCAGGAAATTCGCTTTACACATCGAAGCTACCACATCACCACCAAGCGGCCACGTCGCTTCCAACTACATTTTCTCTGGGTCTTTGTCGCTCCTGAATTCAAAAGTACAACCTCGTACTCTAAAACCGCTCTGCTTTATTATAATTCTTAGTTGCATTCGCTGACGCGTATACTTTTTATTGCATTCGCTTTTTCATATTATCTTTTCATAGTTTTAAGTGTAAATAGTGTTAATAAATATATAATTTATTTTGTATAATAATTTGTGTAATTTTTTGCTTTTACCTTATTCATCAATTATCATCTACAGAAAATTCAAGGGTGTTGGAAAATTTAATTGATATATTTGAAGATATACCGATAAGTGCGCGTAAGATGAAGATTTCTCCAGTTGGTGTTGATAAAGAAGAAGAACCAAGTGCTGTGAATATTGAGGGTACGCCCTATTTGTGTGGATCGGAACCACTTGTTGATCCAGAAGAACCGGAAAAACCTTGGGAGGATGAACTGGATTTAGGATTGGAGTCTGATTATGAAACAGAACAAATTCCTAGTGTTCTTATGTCAGCTGATACTTCTCGAGCTGCTTTACTGCCTGGAATATTAAGAGGTAAACACATACCCTCTCATAGTATTAATAAAATTACCTCATGTTCTAGATTTTTATCTGGCACTGGCTCACGTCCGCCAGTTATGACCGCCAGGATACCAATATCTGTCTGGGTGTTTGGGATTCAGTGGAACGAGATAATAGACACAGGCAGCGAGAGATCGTACATAAATTCAGTCGTATACGATAAAATACGTGAGTTCAGTTCAGGTGGATTACAGGGAGATGACACACAGCGTCAAGGTGTTTTTCTTGCCAATCACACAGCGTGCAAGACAATAGGTGGTGCAGCTTTCATAATTCAAATTGGTTCAGTGGCTGGAGAACAGTATCTTAGTGTTATGAGAGACTTAAGTCACTCAATTGTTTTAGAAATGGATTTCGCTTTGCAATTTGGTGTCAAAATTAATTGTGCAAATCAAACGTGGAGATTTGATGGCCCGGAACAAGTCTACCAGTTCCAGAAAATTAATTGTAACGAAAAACGTGCTCGATGTCAGGCATTAACCTCTAGTCAGGAGGATGACTTTGACAAATTTCTAAAAGTGAAATTGGATAAATTTCAACTGCTTCCAAAACAAGGTTTGGCTAACTTGGTACATCATGAGATCGTTCTTCAACCCGGGGTTGAGCCCATACAAGTACGTCCTTATAGGAGAAGTCCTGTAATAACTGCAGAGCTTAACAAGCAAATCGATGAGTTGCTGGAGAAGGGATACATACGTCCTAGCAATAGCTTCTGGTCATGTTCACCAGTTATGGTTCATAAAGCAAATGGAAATTGGCGATTTTGTGTCGATTATCGACCAATTAATCGATGGACGATTTTACCTGCGCACCCACTACTAAACATGCTCAGGATATTGAGTGCGTTACACAGAGCTGTCATCATAACAACTATGGATCTTACCAAAGCCTTCCATCAAATCCTAATGGCGAGAAATTCCATTCCTTTAACAGCCTTTTTCGTTAAAGGACGTGGACAGTACGAATGGGTAAGGATGTCATATGGTTCGTCTGTGGCACCATCTACATTCCAGAAGGCGATGGATAAGCTTCGGGATCGTTTTATCCATCTCATACATGAAAGGAATTTACCTCGAACTTGGATTGATAAGGTCGTTGCCTATTTGGATGATTGGGCTATCATCAGCGAGATTTATGAAGAACATAAGCGTATACTTTCACTTGTTTCCGAAGTATTTCGTGAAGCTGGCTTACTAATTAATCTAAAGAAGTGTAAATTTGTTCGATCCGAGGTCAAGTTCTTGGGTTTCATTGTGGGCAGTGAGGGCTTACGCCTTGATCCGGAAAAGATCGCTCCTATCATAAAACTGCCTCGTCCAATTAGTCGCAAACAAGTACGGAGTTTTTGTGTACTTGTCAATTGGTACCACCGCCATTTGCAAAATGTGGCCAAGGTACAGGGACCCCTGAATAAACTGTGCAGTTCCAATTCAGATTGGAAATGGGGACCAGAAGAAGAAGAAGCTTTCCAGAAGCTTAAGCAAGCACTTATCGAGGCCAAGCCTTTGGCGATACCAAAACCAGGGTTACCATATATCTTGTATACAGACGCAAGTGATACTGGATTAGGGGCATTCCTTTTACAGGAGGACCCCGAGACAGATCAAGAATATCTGATAATTTGTTTGAGTCGTCTGCTACGGGGTGCAGAGACACGCTATACAACTACTGAAAAAGAGTGTTTAGCAGTTGTCTGGGCTGTGCGCAAGTTGAAATGTTACCTAAAGGTCACTGACCATGCTTCGCTCAAATGGTTGCATACTCTGAGAGACCCCAACAGTCGTCTCGCAAGGTGGGCAATGGAGTTGTCCAACCAGATCACCATAGAACATCGCCGCGGACATGAAATTGAGGGACCAGATGCCCATTCACGACTGTATGAGGATGATAACCCTGTTGAATGGTCGGAAGTTTTAAAGGAAGTCAAAAATGAAGGTATCGTATTTAAAAATATACAGTCCAAAGATTGGTATGATATCAAGAAATCAAACGTATTGAAACACCCTGAGATTTTTATAGAGTGGAGAATTGTAAATGATCAGCTACAGTATTTTTAACCTGATTATTTAAAGGAGTTCCTTGAAGATCAAGATGCCTGAAAAATTGTAATGCGGGATCATGAAGTAACCGAGGTATTGAAAGCCAATCACGATGTGCCTGACGCTGGACATCTGGGTCGAGAAAAGATGTACCAACGCATTAAAGTTCTACTGGCCCAGCATGTATAAAGATGTAGCCGATTATGTCGAAGCTTGTGAAACGTGCAAGAAGGTCAAGTACAAGCAGACTTCTTCACAAGGACCTATGAGGACCCGTCAACCAATCGACCCATGGGGAATTGTAGCTGCTGACGTCACAGGGCCATTCCCTCGTTCTAAAAATGGCTATCAGTATATCTTGATCATTCAAGACTTGTACACACGTTTCATCGAAGTTTTTCGGTTACGCAAACAAACTGGTCAGAACATCAAGAAATGTTTTTATCGCGCGTTTTCTCGTTGGGGTTATCCCATGTTCCTGGTTACCGATAATGGTACTGAATTTATTAACCAATTGGTTAAAGACTTCTTACTTGAAACTGGTGTGAAGCTGACGACTACCGCTGTCGCTTACCCTCAGGGTAATCCTGTCGGGCGGATAAACAGGACCCTGAAACCAGTGATTCGGGCTTTCATTGATAAAAATCAGACATCTTGGGATAAACATTTGGGTGAGTTACAACTCGCATATAATAGTTCATACCAAACATCTCTCAAGATGTCTCCTTACTATCTTGTACACGGTAAAGAGCCCAGATTATCGGGAAAAATTACTAACCTCGAGATTGACGATCTAGAGCTTAAAAATCTAGCTTGGCGTGCGAGAGTTAATCGTTTAGATCAGTTGAGGCATAAGGTCGAAAATATCATGAGAAAAGAAACAGGCTCAATATCATGATCGTGGTACTCAGGATCTTCCTACTATTAAAATAGGAGATCAGGTTTATTATCCTAACAGGAAGCTTAGTAAAAAGATTGATAAATATAGCACGAGTTTAGTATGCAAATTTTTGGGACCCTATAGTGGATCAGATAATTAGTCCATTAGTTGTAATTTCGAAAGACGATAAAGAAAAAAACCCTTGGCAAACACTACGTCCCAGATCTCAAAATCCCAAGAAGGAGCATGAGAATAAATAAATAATTGAATCCCGTGTCTGAAACGCATCACATCGAATACCGTATTTGCTCATTTAATTTTCCTGACCTATCCAACGTACCTCGACGTCAGACTCATTTCTCAAAAATTAATTACAACCGGCCAGCCGAACCGAGCAGTCGCTCAAAAGTTCAACTTAGTCTTGTGTCAGGCAGACGCCACAGAAAGTTATGTTATCATCGCTGTTCGTTTTCCTGGGTGTCCAGCTACGAGTTCAGGAGGATCGTCATCATGGCAAAATGCTTGGGGCAAGTCGGCGCAAGTTCCTTGGCATAAAGGTTTTGGTAAATCATAAAATTATTCAATTTGTCAAATACGTGGGAATAATTTCCTAAGTAATTTTATCGTCTTTTGTCAATTTCATTTATTTATGTTTAATTTACTTCATTTAACTTATTAATCGCTGTGCATGCAGAACTTTTTATTATAAAATTTTACTCGTCACCAGGACTTTCTTCATCAATGACGAAATTCTTTATTCAATTTAAAACCGTTATTATTAATCCTGAAATTAATTTATTATGATAAAATAAGATTCAAATTGAGTTTTGAAATCGTGGGAGTCCGCGTGAAAATTTATCAAGCACCTGAGGAAAGAGTGTCGCGCATGCGCAGTAGAACTCCGTTGAGTTTCGGTAGCTAAATTCATTAATTATATTTACAAAATTATCTAGCTTTAAGGAGGTTCGATCGACACTAGTGAGTCCAAATAATGTTTGAAATTTTTTGTTTGCTAAATTCTCCTACTAGTTATGAAAATTCATTATTTTAATTTATAATAACATAACGAATTCATAAATTAATATTTATTAGTTATTTATTTAAAGAAAGTAATGAAATGACTTGGTTATTTTTGACTCATATGATTTAATAAAAAGATTTGGCAACAGCGCGTTCTAACTTCTTACACATCAATATTCAAATTAAAGCGGGAAACATTTAATTCTAATCTCGTCTCTCTTGTTAATATATTTCTATCTTTGTTTTTTCTCTCAGCTGCTTCCGTGACGTTGCCAAACCCTCAATAATATATATCTGTCGATGAATGAGATTAGAAAATAAAGTTTAACTTGAATTATTTAAATAATTAGAACGGTAACAATATATTGTTAAAATCTTATCATATTCCAAAAATAATCAAGTTTATAGCATGTGGTTTTTTATTTCTTAAACTTGGGAGGTTAATAATAAAAATAATCGAACTAGTCATGACGGGAGCTTGTCCGCCATAAGAGTCTGTGTATAAGAACTTTAAAAACGTCATTTTTAAATCTTTTTTTCTAAAATACTAGACGGTGGATCATATTCAAATTTTGAGAATACATAAATAAAGTACTTCTTTACATGTATACTAAGTTTCAAATCTTAAAGTTGGAAAATCCTTTTTACATTAGATTCGGTCAAACCTCCTTAATTATTTATACTTTACAAAGGACTAATTTATTACAAATAAATAATTCAATACATATTTATATTTATTCTTAATGCATTTCAACCAATTTTCCCTATTCTAAATCGAGCCGCGTCCTCGGCTATATCAGACATTTCCGAACCCGGTGCTCAACATCCACATGAGCAACTTCAGAAGGATTGTCTGAACTTCCTACCCGAGTCGAAAAATTTCAGCTTTATTCCAAACTGAATAAACTGATAGGCAACAGTTGAAAAAAATAAAGAGTGGCTATTTAAAATGCATTATAAAATGAGCCTGGACTCAGACTGAATGGTCGTCATATTTCACTTTTCAGGACCATCAGGCTGAAATTAAGCTTGAAAATCAAATCAATCAATCAGGCGCTTCAGCTTGAAAATAGTTTGAAAGTATGACTGAATATGACCATATTTATTTAAATAAAAAAAAAACAGATTGTTTTAGTCTTTTTTTAATTTTTCGTTCAATCATTTCAGTGATGCAGAGATTATTAAAACTGCGAATAATCGAATTTCTAATCACATTAGAAATTTTTAATTCAGAGAAAAAATGCTACACTTATTCACGACCGCACACGCTTTAGTGGGATTCGAACTTGGAACCCTACGAACGAAAGACCGACGCTTTAATGACTAGGCTACGCTACGGACAGTGACTACTAAGTTTAGTTATACCCTACACAAGGTCGAGAGAATACATTCACTTTTACAGTCATATCAAGCTGTTCAGCTTAAAATCATGCTAAAAAAATTATTACGTAGCAGATTGTTCAGGCTAAGAATAAGTTCAAAGTGCAAGTTAGTTTGAAGCTGAACAGCCTAACAGCTTGTTCAGCTAGAATTCAGTGTTTTTCTTATACTTTAGCAGGTGATTCAGTTTTAATTCAAGCCAAAATTTTGTTAAGTAACAGTTTATTCAACTCGGAAATAAGCTCAAAGCTTAAGCTAGTTTTAAACTGAATAACCTACAGGTTATTCAGCTTGAATTTAGTGTCTTTTTAATGCTATGGTAGGCTGTTTAGTTTTAAAACAGCTTGAAAATTTTACGTAAGTTTGTAGCTTAAGCTTGTTCAGGTTGAATCCAGCTTCAATTTAATTCCAGTAGCAGGCTGAACAGTTTAATTCAAGGCTCAATTAAGTGCAGTCAATTTCAATTAAGGTTCAATTCAGCGCAGTCAGTTTCATTTAAGATCCAGTTTAGCTTAGTCAGTTTGAAATAATGCTAAAACTTTTCGACTCGGATAGTACGGGGAAGCCAGGGCAAACCCTTAATATATATATATATATATATATATATATATATATATATATATATATATATATATATCTATAAAATGACAGGCCTTTTTTTTGAATGCGCATCACGTAAAAACTACTGAATATTTTGACATGAAATTTACACCACAAAATTCTGCGTGTTTTAAAGAAGGTTTTAAACTATATATTATTATGATTTTGATGATAAAAACTATATTTTTATAGATTTTGTTTTAATAAATTTTATCGATTATCGATTGTTCTTTTTCTTTCAATTAAAACAAAAGAACATTAATATACATGAATCTGTCCTTTTTTGATATGATATAATTTTATTTGATTTTCTAATTAAAGTAAAAGTCCCTATATACGCTTAGTATCATTAGTTGCTCACTTTCACTGTTCAATGCGTTTTTTATAATTTTTGTAAAAAAAAAAAATTCAACTGGAAAAATTAGTATTAATAAGTAATTATTTGTGAATTTAAATACGTTTAAATATCATGTATCAAATTATTTTATAATAGATTATGAATTTAAATTGAGTGACTGTTTTCAAAATCATGCTCTGCCAGGCATTTTCCGCTTTAACGTTCATTCGTTAGATTATTTAAGAATGGTTAGAACTATATCTTATTATATATATTTTTGAAATTCATGAAATTTTATATTATGTAAAAATAAAGTTTCATAATTTATAAATTATTTTCCAAATCAATAAACTTATGATAATTTAATCGATATTGACTTTAAGCGAGTATAGAGCCATGTGTTGATCGAGTAATGGTACATGACAACTTTAAGTTAAATATAAATTGTTAAATCTGTCATACCATTAATTTTTGAAACAATAATTTTTTTTTTTTATTTGAAATACTATTCGACTTATGTTAATAAAAAATATTTCATGAAATATTTAAATAAAATAATTTGTTTCTCATTTTTAACCGTCAGCAAAATATCTAAAAACAATTTTTCAGTATTCAAATTATACATAAACAATCAAAAAAAAATACTAATTAAAAATAGAAGCTAAGTTTAACGAGAAAATTTCATAGTTGAAGCCGTCTTATCAGGCATAAATTCAAACTCTTGACTAAGTTAACACGTGACTCTAATTATCCCATCTGCAGAGTGAACTTGCAGCTCACAGCTTACATTACCTCATCGGCCCGGGGTATTGAACCAAAGATCAAAGTTTGAGACAAAATTGCAGTTAGACTACTTTTGCAAAGGTCACGTGACTTGAATCTGCTTCTAGGAAAATGATCTGCTTACATCTAATTACTTTATTTCATAATTACTCGACTTTAAATAAAACACATTTATCGCTCATTAAAATAATATCAATACTAATAATAATTATAATAAATTATAACTTTGAAATACATTTATAAATGTAAGTACATTAATAATAGTTTAAAAGATACATATGGTTGTTTTAAGCTGTGGTCTAATAATGTCGCAATCAGTCGTCAGTTAATCTGTCGGTGTCTAACCCAAGACTACTAAAGTACACACACTCATTGTCAACAGTTAAGCGTATGAGTCAGTCTGGACACAGCTGTTTATTGTAAAAAAATATGTAACGAAAGTTAAAAATTGAATATATATATATATATATATATATATATATATATATATGTATGTATATATATAATTATATATATCCACTAACAAGTTGGTACTGCCTTTTGTGTATCAGTTTGTAATTTCCTGGTGACCTCAAGTACATTTATCATTATTATTTATTTTAAATTTTATATTTTGTACTATACGTCCATTTAAATGTCCAGATTCATATAATTGCATACCTATTACTCATATGTTCAATAAGAGTATATGCTATTATTATTATTATTATTATTATTATTATTATTATTATTATTATTATATGTTTAGGTGAGACACCATAAGTTAGTAACCTTCAACTTGCACGTGGCAGTTTGAGGGACGACTCGAGTAAAGACACTAAAGGCGATGAAGAAGAATTAAATCTTGAATCAAAAACAAGCGACTAAAGAGTAAATAGTACTTACTAGTACTGGGTATGTATAGTGTACTCTTCTCGATATACCGTATAACTTGTTTCAGTTTATTAAATTTGTTGAACGATTACGTGTTTGTAGGGGTATGTTACAATTTGGTTTTACTTTCCGGCAGCGACACGTGGAAACTTACTTACCTCGAGTGTTCTCTTGGCACGGTATTCGTAGATGACAGATGAGATGACATTACTCAACTTTATATTTCGCCTTCCGGATTGCGAGTAGATATTGGTTACCCTCTGCGTAACCGTTTATACGTGAGACCGTGGGAATTATTTTTGACTTAAGTTTACATGACCTTCTTAATTTTACTTTAAATTATTTTACATCTTTATTGATGTACTACATTTTTGTTCGCAGTTAATTTATTCAGGCATACATTTTGATCTGTGGTGTGCATTATATTCGACACATATTTTTTACTCACTACGTATATCATTTTTCAATCTCTTAAAATAACATTTTTTTTAGTGTTGTTACAAAAATTAATAGGCAAAACAATTAAATAAAATTTTTTTGCACAACTCAATCGCGAAAGCGTTGAGTGTGCTTCACTGTAATTCTTTCACTCTCCCCGGAAAAAAACGATTTTGCCTAATTATATATAATTATATAATCACTTATATATGATCAGCTCCAAAAATTGGCCAGATCTGATTATATATAATCATATATGATTAGATATAATCATGCATGAAGAAAAATAGTCATTTTTAAAAGCTCCTTGAAAATGTCCGAAAATTATTATTAAAGTAATTTAATTAGGATTTATTGTCTTCATCAATATAAATTTCGGTTAAATTTAAATTTATAAAAAAAAAAAAATTACTATCAGTTAACTATTATTGTATTAAGGGGACACCCATCCAATTAATGAATCACGTTGATGCTGCTTAACTTTGGTAATCGCTGGATGGTAGTCGGATCCTCTAGTCTGCAACACACTTATAATTAATAAAAGTTTATGGCATTACTTAACTCAAATTATCAAATTGATACATATTCCGTAAATAATGCACCTAATGATGAATTTGGTTTTGTACATAAATTACAATAGAATTTATTAGAAACATATAATCAAATCTATTTATCTATAAACTTATAAATATTCGTATATAAATCGATATCGATTTATACTTTTAAATTGCTGTCGAAACCTTTGAATATTTTTTAAGTATTGGGGATTTAAATTTGATTGATATTTGACAAAATAAAAACTCAACATTGATATTAAAAAATGATCATATTATGTAATATATATGTATATATATATATATATATATATATATATATATATATATATATATATATATATATATATATATATATATATATATATATATATATATATGTCGGAGATAAAATAATACTTGGGTTTTTCCTGAGACTTGGGAAAGTCCCAGTTATATCGAGTTTGTTTTTTTTAGACAATAAAATTTAGTAAAAATATTTTACAACTTAATCCTCTTAAGATTTTTGTTAGTTTTTATATTTGCGTTTATGACGGTAAACTTGGGTCGGAGGAGCACATCTGGGCATCCAACGTAGCCACGATCGAGGGATAGCAATATTTTGGGCATAATGAGTTTTTAAACCTAAGGACGTAGTTTGTACGTTTTTGTAAAAATTACCTGAAAGATAGTTTTGGGACTTGAGGACTCAAGAATATTGAATACGGAGAGTTAGTTCTAATTGAGCCAAGGAACAGGCAACGTTGCATCCTACCGATCGTGTATTCGTTTTCGATTTAATTTTACCGCCGTGCACATTATACAGCAGTAACTCGAATATTGTTTATTAATTGTTATCCTCGAGTAAACTCATCGTTTCTAACAATTTGTGTACTTCTATTGTGTAATATTTAATTTTGTGTAATATTCAGCATAGTTGTAATATTTAATATTAATCGAATACTTTGAGATTGTGTATTTTGATATTTACATTATTGCTTGTAATTTTATTGTTTAGTGTACACGATATTTGTGAATAGCAATTACCCGTGTTGAATTCGGTAATTTGTTATATAAATAAAATGAGTGGTCAAGATGAAAACACAAACACGAGTCTTAATAATATTTCAACTGTTAAATCGACATATATATATATATATATATATATATATATATATATATATATATATATATACACACATCTATATATATATATATATATATATATATATATATATATATATATATATATATATACACACATCTATATATATATATATATATATATATAGGACTTATATGCATAATTAAATATTAATAGATTTCATAGCAATGAAGTCTGATCAGATCTAATTATATATAGGCCTATATCTAATCATATATGAGTTTGTATCAGTCATGTCTGATCAGACCTGAATTTTATGTGCCTATGTATGATCATATATGAGCCTATATATGATCATACATAGGCAGATATAATTCAGGTTTGATCAGATCTAATTATATACAGCTTTATACATAGTTCGAGGCATAATGTATTGGTCAGACATGATCAGATCAAATTATGTATAACGTCACAATGTATATCAACATATCACACCAAGAAATTTTTTTGTGTGGCAGAATAGTATATTACGACCCTAAGCCAGATAGTTGGATTTCCTGGCCGATGTGATAGAAGTGCCGAGGCGAAGCCGAGGCTCTTCGATTACATCTACCAGGTTATCCAACTTTTTGGCCGTGGGTTGTATACTATTTTTCTTGATCCTACGCCGAAAGTTAATTAAAATAATTTATATGAAAGTAGTCACCCATTCCAAGGCGAAGCTGAGGTGGGGGTGAAGGGGGCAGGCCCGCCCGACTTTTGCAAAACTGAGGCGAAGCCGAAGTTTTTGCTGGTCGGGGCGGGCATTCTAAAAAAATATATTAATAACTAAAATAAAAAATTGATAAAATGGCATTGACAATTACAAATTTTCAAAATCTAACAAATATATGTAAACTTTGTTGTATTATTTAACTTTAAATATTATAATTAAAAAAATAATCATAATTCATATAAAATGAATTCAATAGTACATTTTTTTCATCAAATCTTACGAATTATGTTTGCTATTGCATTGAGTCAAAGTTAAATCAAAAGAACAGTTATTGAACGTACAGTTATTGAAAATATATTCATCTAATTTTATTTTTGTCTGTTAAAAGTTGAATTCAAGTTATTGTTATTACAATCTTCAATAGTTTCCGAATCTTCATTATTTTTTCTTTTTTTAAGCAATGGCTGAACAATAGATTGCTGATCATTAGGTGACTGAACATTGGATTGGTGAACATAAATTGGCTGAATATCAGATTGTTGTTGAAATTTCAATTCTATTGCTGGCTTGTCAACAAACAAGCATTTTTTGTTTACATTCGTCTCATTTGGTTTAGTACTTGGAATAAGTATTGGATTCTTACTAGCTGTAGTGAACCCACTTTCTACTACTCCAGCTGAAAAGAAATTTACCATGAATGAAACGTCATGTAAGGTTAATTTAGTAGTTAATTAATTTTTTTATTTACTTGAACATAAATCGATTGTATCAATACTGAAACTGTCATCAAAATCAGCATAATTTAAATTAAAATCCAAGTTGACATCAAGAGGTTCGATTGTCGCCCCTGCACTAGTTAATGGTCTTGATTGAGGATCTGTTGTAGCCTTCTGTATTACAGTATTGTAAATCATCTGCCTGTTGTCCATGGAATTCTCTACATATTCATGAGCGATAATATCAGAATGCCACCTTGCCAATTGCTTCAACATCTGGGCATTTTCTCCAGAATCGGAGAGAAGTGTGGCTGATGTTCTTCTAAAGCAATGGCCAGTGTATCGGTGAGAATTTGGTAGATTGAGAAAGCTCGCTATTTTCTCTGGTGTTCCCCCTATTGTATGTCTTCCAATTGGCTGACGAGAACATCTACCTCCCCAATACCTCAAAAAAATTCTATTAGTATTAGGATTAGTTGGCCTTAATGAAGTGTACTTCTTAACGGTGTCAAAAAAGACTACCAATTATAAACTGCCCAGCGTAGTCATTTTTATTCTCATTTATTGACACTAAATATTTGCCGTTCAAATCTTCCACATCTTGAACTGTCAAATTAGCAATCTCATCACAACGTAGACAACCACAGATTCCAAATATGAGAATTACCTGTAAAATTATTATTGTTATTATTATTATTATTATTATTATTTCTTTTTTTTGTTAAATGCTCAGGGGGTTATCCCCGGTAGTCCGACTCTACCGAGAGCCTCACCTGAGCGCCAAATCAATACTGCTGCGATGCATCATTAACAAGATGATTAGCATGCGCAGCAGGCCAAGTTTCGTTGCCTTAGGAGACGAAGGGATCCGAGAATTACAGCCTTTTGCATCCACGATGCCAAAAACTCAACTTGCGGAGAACAAGTTGGGATTTTAGCCAATGCAGACACAAAAGTCTGTTTCATCCCTCCTAGGACGCCAACAATGAGAACGACAAGCTTGACACGGTAACCTGGGTAAAGTTTGCCAATTTCGAACAGGAGATCCTGATATATCTCATGTTTGTGCTCTTCTTTAACCGTGATGTTATACTCAGCCGGAGCTGAGAACTCAATAACATAAATGTTACGAGCGGTTTTATCGAAGAGCACAATATCAGGTTTATTATGGTCGATTTTCCGCGTTGTTGCGAATGGCACGTTCCAATAAATACAGCAACACTCATTCTCAACAACTTGCGGAATATCTCCTGGCAGATAAGGCAGCACTGGTGTTTTGTCGATACCGCGCGTGTGTCTAAGATGGTAATAAAGTACTCGCAGAGCAGCATTGTGACGCTGGACGTATGCACTTTTCGCCAGCACAGGACATGCTGACAAAAGATGCATAAGCGTCTCAGGATGTTGCTTACACACCCTACACAACGTGTCGGGTAGCTGCGTCTGGAGTACTTTAGCACGGTATTCGAGAGTGTTGATAACACCATCTTGGCAGGCAAAAATATATCCCTCAGTCTCGGACATCAGGCCAGCTGACTTAAGGAAGGAAAACGTCAGCTGCTTGGACAAGCCATGTTCACGCACGTGTTTAAAGAACACGCTGTGCATGGACTTGTCCATATGCGTACTAAGCAGTTTTTGTTGCTTAGCGTTCCTGATGACCGTCTTAAATTCCTCTTTAGGGAGGTCAATAAGAGGGTTTACTCTTCCGAGCCCAAGGGATTTTGCCGCGTACATTTCTGCCTTATATAAAAACGCTCCCTTATGCCTATTCTCATGACTATGAACAATTTGCATAAGGAAGTCGTTTTCATCTGCTGTGAAATTGAGAACCTCATATGTGATACCCAAAACCAAACGATCATGTATTATTATTATTATTATTATTATTATTATTATTATTATTATTATTATTATTATTATTATTATTATTATTTTCATTTCACTGACCTTGGATTTCATTCTTACACAAAATTTCTTACTATATATGTGAATAATAATTACCTTCATGGCTAAAAATGTCTGATCTGAAGCTTCATTCATAAATTGTATGATTTGGTTCCATCTCAGAACGAATGCTTTTCTAGGTTTGTAACCTTTAGCATTCGACTTAATTAAACTTTTCAAATTTAAATAATTACTTATATTAATATCGTCGTTAACACTCAAAGTTTTTTTGAGCATACTCCATATACTCTATAGAGTCGGTGGTTTAATTTTTGGTTTTAGTTCTTTAAAATAAACAATTAAATTGTTTTCTTCTGAGGTGGACAATGAACTTTTATTATCCTCTCGCCACTTTTTATAAGTATTGTAAACTAACAGATAACGGTCATCAGACTTTTGTGGAGTAGCTTCACTTTGAACAATTATTTTAGCCTCTGTGTCGAAATTTCTTATCACTTCCTCTTCGTCTATAAAGCCTTCAGATGAGGATTCTCCCATTTTTATTTTCGGTTTGATGAGCTGCTTGAGAGTTTAAGTACTTAGGCTTTATTTATATTATTATCAATTCCCAAGATGAAAAAAAAAAAGAATTTAAAGGTTGTTTTAATCTGGAAAAATTTGTTAAATACTTTCAATAGTTTTTTTTTTTTTAATTTTTTTTACTGTTTTAATCTTCACGAAGAGAGATGCAGCTATGGAACGTTGTTTATTTTATAGCTAGGTTATTTTATATCGAGTTAAATAGAACCGCACGCGTTGCGCATATGAAACAGAGCACTCTTGTGAGAACGCCTCGTACCTCAAGCGGTCCACAAAAGTCGCTCTTTCTGGAGTGAACTGCGGCCCGGAAGACCGTACTTTCGGCGGGGGGATCAAGAAAAAATGGTTACTCTCAGTTTGAGAAAACTACTTTATCGACTCAAGACAACGGTCTATTGGAATGGAAATATTTTAATTTTGATTTAAGAAAAATATATTCTTAATTTAATAAAATATCTTTTCTTGGATCATGTAAATATATTCTCAACCGAAGACATTAAATTCTCCCATTTAATACGAATATCTTCTTTAAAGAACGTAATTACTTTCTTTATTCTGAGGGGGATAAGGAATAATCTTTCTCGACTAATAGTTTGAGAAAAATAAATAGGCTGCTCATGTTAGGAATCGAACCCAGACCGATATGGCATAACGCGAGAGCTCTACCCGTTACGCTATTCGACCCTTTCTGAACGTTCCTTCCCTTTATCTATATCCAGTATGCACACTGTACAATATAAAGTCTACACTACCGTCACTTTAGTATGGTATAGTTACTTTTCCCAATGCTCTACAGACCAGAAATCTGGTGTACATCACTTAAAGTAGAGAAATATCGTCGACGACTAGCATCTGTTCAACGAAGAAGCGCGTTGAGGATAGCTTGCGCTTACCGAGTGGTTTCGGAAGCAGGCGTGATGGTCATCACGGGTGTGGTTCCAATAAGTTCGAGTTCGTGGGTGAAGTTTTGAAGGAAAAGAAGATGGAAAAGATTGAGTAGAGAAGAAGAGAACAACAGCGACGGCGAGATGAAGAGAAAGACTATGGTTAGCGAAGTAATGCTTACGCGATCCCACGCCATAGGTCTTAGAGGAAAAAGGAGTGAGGTTTTTAGCCGGTAGGGCTCCTAAGGATACAGAAACTTAATACTATCAAACATCTTTTACTGAAAATTCTTATGGGGAATTAATATTAATTAATATTTGCAAAGTTGAATAAAAATTCATATTGAAAAAAGAAAAAAAATAATTAATAGTATGAAATAATAATGATTGAAAATAAAATGTGCGATTAAGGTGTGCGCTTTTGGATTTTTCAGCATTTTTTTTTTTAGTACATTCGAATAAATTTATTGGTTTTTATGATTGCACACCCTAGGAGCAATGGTGTGCACAATATAGGTATTTTATAGCATTATTTATTCAAACGATTGAATAAAATTGTCAATTCGATGTTCTATGAATATTTACATTATGACGTTATTACTATGAATTGTCGCTAAATAAAATTTTAGCTACAAATTTTAATAAAAAGGAATTTCATTACAATATTTTCTAAACAAAAAAACAATTAAAATTAATACAAAAGTAATTTGAATTTTATTATAAAAATAAAAGCTAATGAGTAATTGGTTTGATCTGAAAAAAAATTAATGTTGAAGTTGAAAATATAAATCATTAGATCGCCGAATGTTAAAAGATAAATATTAAAATAAACTTGCCCGATAAGTTAAAAATAAGTAAATTTGACACCGTAACAATTAATTTTCTGTGAAAATTTTTCGACCAGACTTTTTAAATCTTCGCTTGAGTAACATCGTGATATGATCATAATGTTGAATGTAAGCTACAAATGGTCAGATACATCAGCTTGTTATTTGCATTATGTTATTCTAAAAACGTCATAACATCAACTACATTTTCATGCTTTATTTACTTTATTTACTAAGTTATCTGTTTTCGGAATATTGCATACATTACTTATTAATACATATCTACATCTATATAGTGCGCTACACTATGGTATACATTGGTAAATCATTGACGGATCGTTTAGAATCAATACTCACAAGCACTTGTCTTGATACTCAAATTAAGAAATTAATATAGAATTTAATGAGTTGTGAATTAAAATTGTTTTATGGGACAGTTTACCCAATAAATAAATACTCACTACACGGAGAAAACGAGTCTTGAAAATATTTTAATATTTTATATATTTTTGCAAAAAATACTGATGCAGATCAATAACTGCACTTTTACTATTTATCAATAAATGTATAGTAAATATCACAAAAAAATAATTAAGAGTAGGGGTGTGCGAATCTTGTTTGGTTCGATATTCGAGTCGAATATTGAATAGTTCGAAGGATTCGAATAGTTCGAAAGATTCGAATAATTCGGAAGATTCGAATAGCTTGAAATTTTTCGAATCTTCGCTAAATAATAGTATTTCATCTAAGAAATTTAGTATTTATGACTTTATTAAATTAAAACACTATTAGGGAAATCTGGGGCATGAAGGCCCTCTTAGGGTACGAAGGCTCCATTCAAAAATTAGGTGAAAATTGTCTATAATGTTTTTATCATATTTCAGGCCAATATGGGATATAAGGGGTAAAATGAACCACTCAAAAAAAAAAATTGCAACGAATTTTTTTTTTTTTTTTCAATTTTCCGTCAAGTTAATTTTTTTGTTTCAATTTGGTTTTTTTTTTTGAGTGGTCCGTTTTAGCCCACATATCACATATTGGCCTAAAATATGATGAAAACATTATAGAGGTCATTACTTGACGAAAAATAGAAAAAATAGTTTTTTCTATAATTTTTTGGGGAGTTCTTTCGAGCTATTTAAACCTTTCGAATTATTTGATGCTTTCGAACTATTCGAATTATTCGAATCTTTTCGATTTTTCGTACCTTTCGAACTATTCGAATCTTTTGAACTATTCGAACATTTTGAATCTTCCAGGCGAATCTTGAATCGAATTGTTCTGTTCGATTCACCTCAAATAATTTGAAGTTTCGAGTATTCGCACACCCCTAATAAAGAGGTACCGCTAGTGTAATTGCTTACACAAAAGATGATTTTTTAGAATTTTTTCAAAGAAAACTACTGCATGGAATGTTTTAATGTTACAAGGACGTATCTGTGGATATATAGTCATACAAGATAAAATTATTGAACCAACAAATTCAAAATTTAACGACCCGATGAAATAAGATTTTGTCTAATCATATATGATCATGAATATTGTCTATATATGATCGGTTAAAAAAATTGGCCAGATCTGATTCTATATAATCATGCATGAACGAATATAGTCATTTTTAGAATCTCATTCAGAATATCTTTAAATTATTAATTAAGTAATTTAATTAGGATTTATTATCTCAATTAATATAAATGTCCGTTGACCCTTTCCCGGTCGACCTTAAATCCCTACTCTTAATTTGAATCGTGCGTCTTACTCTTAAAATGAGAGAGCTATAGTCTGTTTTCGAGAGAGGAGGCCGGAAAAATGGTAGAAGGGGGCGCTTCTCTACACTACTACATCTAAACTTTCACTCATACAACCTTATAACGGACTTTCATTGGCTCTTTTCCCACATGACTCACACCTAGACTCACCGATATTCCGAGCCAGGAAAGGGTTAAATTTAAATAAAAAAAAAAAATAACTATCCGTTGACCACTACTTTACTACGAGGTCACCCGTCAAATCAATATCCTACGCTGATGCTGCTTAACTTTGGTGATCGCTGGATTGTAGTCTGATCCACTAGTGTGTTATGAACTTACAATAAAGAAAAGTTTATGGTATTAGTTAACTCAAATAATCAAGTCGATACATCCAAAGTAAATAATGCACCTAACGATAAATTTGATTTTGTACATAAATAAATTACAATAGAATTCATTAGATACATGTAATTAAATCTATTCATCTATAGACTTATGAATATTCGTATATAAATCGATATCGATTAATACTTTTAAATTACTGCCAAAACCTTTGAACATTTTTTAAGTGTAGGAAGTTATGGATACGATTGATAATCAAATCATGAAAAATACAAAGTTATTATGCGCATAGAATGATTCAAATAGAATCTTTATGTAAAAATTATCGTATCGAGAGAAGTGTTGTTACTTGACAGAGTTTAGTCGCGGACTAACTATAATGTTTTAAACTATTTTACTGTGAGGTCTAACCCTCTGTATTGTTCTTAAGCAAAATACATGTTTTTCTTCTTAGACTAAGACCGTAATACTTGAGTTCTACTGTTTATAAAAAATAAGGAGTCCTTTGTACAACTCAAGTACCTAAGGTAATAAAATCAAGCCTATACAGTCTTATTTATTCTAACTGCACAAATGTGCTTTAAATTTGTTTCTCACATTCCAAAACTAATAAAAATAAAATATATTATTTTTCTAAAATAAATATTTCTACTAACTAAAATATCTAAAATATAATAATAAATTCTGTAACTGGGATTTGTTTTTGCTCAGAGAATCCAACATTTAGTATTGGAAATTTGAGTTTGTTTGATAATTAACAAAATAAAAATTTAATAACACTGATATTAAAAAAATGTCATATTATGTAATATTAGGGTGCTTTTTTTTTGCGACTATTTTTTTTTTTTTTCGCTCCCATCCCGAAATTTTGTTGGAAATACTCCCAAAAAATTCCCTGAGAGTTTGAGCCCTTAATATTAGTATTAAGTACTAAACCACAGCGTGTAAAGATTTCCCATTTAAAAAACACGTAAACTTGGCTTTTTATTTTTTAAACTTCTATAACTCCGCGGCATTTTACGGTATCATCTCGCCAAAAGTCGGGATTTTCTCAGCACTAGATGTTCTACAAAAGTTCCCATGGTCGCGAAGTTGTAACTCATATGGGTGGGGTAGTACGGACCACTAAACCGAATTTTTTCATAGAATTCTTGTTTTTTCTCCTATTATCTCATAAACAATAAGACTTACGGAGGAAATGTAAATGAAAATTTTATAAGAAATCAAATTTTCTACAAAGAAGGTCCTTAGCACCAAATCACTGAGATTGATATTTTCTAAGATATTAATTATTGAAGTTTACATAGCATTAAGTTTATAACGTTCTCCTCTATTTTACGCGTCCCACGGCGGAGTGTGGTCGGCGCTCAATAGCCGTTATGGCTCTCCGTTGGTTGAAAGACTGAAAATAACATAATAACAAAACAAAAGTCCCACCTGGAGATATCCTGAATCTCCCTGGACCCGCAGCTCTGCTCAGGCTGGGTTAGAAATCCTAGTTGGGCGCCAGTTCGTGTGCCCCATGAACAAAATTCAAAAACCAAAATAAAACCAACGGAGAAATGAAAATAAAATAAATGACAGGGTAACGATTTCAGATTTTAGGAAGAGGAAGCAAGAAAAAGATAGTAGTAATGTAAATAAATAAAATCTAAAGAGCTACCGGGTTGATGACCATTTGTTCAAATTATATTTTAAATAATAAATTAATATTTAATGGTCTCTCATATCCAAAATAACAATATCAAAATAAAATAATAGTAATTCACTTACAAATAATACTGGTATGCGTATACAAATAAAAATAATACCAATAAAGAATAGACAGTAAACATCTTAAACACAAAATAGCTTTCTCGCATGTAAATAATGATATCACTCACACGTGATATTTACAAGCTAAACTATAATCTCCAAATAAGCTTGAAATATTTCAAGTAAATATTTCGTGCAATTGAACCACTGGTGAATATCTTACAATATTCACAAAATAATAATAATATAATAATAATACTCCAAATTGATAATAATTACATAAACTAATATCTTAAATTTTGGTATCACTCACACGTGGTAATAAAAATATAATAATTACGCAGAAAATAATAATTAAGCAGTAAATAATAAAAATAACCAAATATTTATCACACTCAATATCTGGCAATAATAAAATAATATTGAATAGTTTTATCTGGTTGTATTAGTACCTACGGGGTACAATAGTCACGCATTCCATCATATGCTTATATAAAATATTATACTCAACATTCACTATCTCTCTTACTCTTATGAGATAACAAATGATCACCAACGCGGGAATAAAATTACACGCCAATGTATTAGCCAAAAAGAAGTACTTACAGATTACGTATTATTCAACCACCTTGGTTGCACTCTAATACGGTAAATGTATTTCCCTTTATGCTTTTACCAAAAACTCAATTAATGCCAATGGATTTATATTTTCTACTCAAATACCAAATAGCGACAAATTTATAATTAATTTAATGTAACAGAGCACACACGCTACTCTTACAGAGACCACCTCACGTCTGACCATGGCAGCACGTGAATCTCACGCCGGCACCTAGGCCGACGCCATTTTGTCATATTTCTCACTTCCACCAAATGGATATATATGACTGTCGCATGTTATATATATATAGTACCACCAAACTAATACATACTTTGGGCCGTGCAATTTATCCAGTTCCCGACGTTAAATGATCAATTGCATCTTGCATAATTAATTATTAATATGAAATAACGATAAATCAACCAATGATTTATCCATAAAATTAGTAAATTTATTTATAATAAATAAATTTACTGATGCCAACTATTGCGTTGACGCGCATGCGCCAACCAATCAAAATAATAACAATAATAATAAGCATATGAATAAAATGCGTAACCATTCTCCCAGCGCTACAAAAATTCAAATTCATACTCAGCTTACTCAGTAAAATCTGCTGAGTTAAATACAATTTTTACCTAAGAAATCAATTAAAAATTATTACAATAATAATTAAAACAAAATCTTATATATAAGCAAATAATTATAACAACAATGGGTCGGATGAGACGTGTGAGCAGCGTGTGCTGCCCTCTGTTGTTCACCGACCTGATGTGAGACTGCCGCGATATTAAATTATCGTGACAAGTTCCCATAAAATGTCGAATTAAATCTTAAAAAATATTAATTTGTTATTTGACTAATATTTCAGAAAATATCAATTTAGAAAATTAAATTTCCTGTAAAATTGTCATTTACATGTTTTCTGTAAGTCTTGTTGTCGAGAGAAAAAACAAGAATCCTATAGAAAAACCGGAAAAAAATGTTTTTATAAAATTTGATAAAATTTTAGTAATAACATTTTATAAAATTTTATACTGAAAATGGCCTGGTAAAATTTTATAAAAATTTATAAAATTTTATAAAGTTTTATAAAGTTTTGTATGATTTTATAAAATTTTACCAGGCCATTTTCAGTATAAAATTTTGTAAACCTTTATAAAATTTAATAAAATCATTTTTTTTTTCCGGGATGGGTGACCCATCCAATTCATGTCCCTCCTCGATGCTCCTCGGCTTTTGTGATCGATAGATTGTAGTCTGCTCCGCTCGTCCATTGACCACTTGTAGCTATGAGAAATTCGTGGCTGTATTTATGATTGCACATAAATTCTTATCCGCCACATTTCATAGAATTAATTTATGATAATATAATAATTCACACATTATTGCAGTCATAACTCATTTCTCAAACACGATCAGGTTAAATTTTAATGATTTATGTTTTCGAATTAATAGCAAAACTTTTGAACTTTTTCGAGAGTAATGAGGATTTAATTTTAATTGATGGTTGATAAATAAAAGTTTATTAACATTAAAATTAAAATTGTCACATTATGCAATATATATATATATATATGTAGGGGAAAAGGGAGGCGGGGGTAGGCAAAACGAGGTACTCCCAAAATTTTATAAAAAAATAATTTTATTTTTTAAATGTATTTTAACCATTCCAAAATTACTTTCGTAAATATAATTGAGCATTATTTTGAATTTTTTTCGTTGCACTTTTCCAAAAATCGAGTATTGGTCGAAAAATATTAATGACTTTTGTATTATGATAAAAACTACTGAAAATTTTTTTATCTTCCTTTGCATCCAATAATTGTGTAAAATATAATTTTTCTTAATGTAACTTACAAAAAATTTTAATAAAATCAAACTTTTTCAATATTCAGAATTTTTTTTTTTTTACATTTTTCAGGGGGTACCCTCCATATTGCCCACAAAAATGAAATTTTTTTTTTTTATGGCGATTGAAAATTTTGTCTATTTACTTTGTAAGATTGTATAAAATTTTATATAATTTTATGAAATCGCATAAAACTTTGTAAAACTTTGTACAATTTCATCAAATTTCATTTAATTATTACTTCCCTCACTAAGATCTTACTTTATAAAATTTTATAAGATTGTATGAAATTTCATATAATTTTGTGAAATTGTATAGAAGTTTATACAATTTTATAAAATTTCGTACAACACGGAAAGAAAATTATGGGAATGGTTCCTATAATTTTATGAAATTTCATCGTATACCAGTATAGAAATGACTACCAACAATTATAGGAACACGTCCTATAATTATAGGAATATTACCCATAATTATAGGAACACAGAGAAAAAGAGTTTCGTCATTATAACAAAAGACGGGATAAAGAAAAATTTTGTTATAGTAACAGACACGCTTAGCTTACGGTAACAAATCGATTTGTTGTGACAACAAATGGAATTGTATCGTAGTTGAGAAGTCGATTTCTTAGGGCACCACAAGATTTTTTACAGCAACAAATAACATTTCGCTGTCATAGCGAATAATATTTGTTGTAGAAGCAAACTTATTCTTGTAATCATAACGACGTAGATTCGTTATCATAGCAAACTAAATATGTAAAAAAAAAATCTGTTAATGCAATGAGATCATACATCATATAGACATAAAAATTTAAAGTTAAATTAACCAAAAATTCAGGTGTTTCGGAGAAACATAGTCCCGGGTACGAACGAATAAATCATTTAAGGTTCCGAGAACTTAAACATTTGAGTCCTGAACGTTCTGGTTATGTGCCACTAATTCATCCAAGGATTGATGTCGTTAGCTTATAGATGTTAGGCAGGAAGAAATGAAATATGTTTATGGATGGTAATCTTTGGATTTTTAGGGATTTCAGGTCTGCCGTAAGAGTCTGCAACGTCTCCAGGTGCTTCAGAGTAGGTTAGTCACGGGTACAAGGTACAATAAATTAGTTGGGGCCTTAGGAAGTAGGATACAGGCATTGTTTAAGTTTTAAACGTTCCATTTGTCGATCACCAATTGGTCCAAGTATTTTGAAGCTCATTGCTGATAGGTATAGGAAGTAAAAAATTAAATAGAGGATTAACGATGGTATTTTATGCCTCTTTAGGAATTTCGGGTCTGCTGTGTGAGTCTGCATTATTATTTTCATTATCATTATTATTTATCTTTGTTATTATTATTATCATCCTATGCTATACTTTTAGCTAACACTCACACAAGAAATATCTTCATTTATATGTCTCATATGATAGGAAGTGAATTACAGGGCTCAAGTACGTTGTTACTATTTACATTTGAATGAGAGTAACCCATACTCCTTTGAAGTCAGGGACAACTGATGACAGGTTCCCCAGCACTGGGGAACCTAGTTTTGGCACATCTACATTGGCCCATGCTTGGCTTAAGATTGGGTACTCAGTCCTGGCCGTCACAATGATTATCCGGGCTTGGGCCAAGACTGGGTAACCTAGCCCTGGCAATTCAATGGCAAGCCAGGCTTGGGCCTTCCAATGGCAATCCAGACTTGAGTCAAGGTAGGATTATCCAAGTTTGGATATACCTGTGGTTTAATAAGTAGATCATATAAATGCATCAGTTCAACATAACTAATGTAGGTACGTCCGGTAGCTACCCTTTGGACCCAGCAATCAAAAAAACGGCAGTTCGTGCCCAGAGCCTGGCAGAATTTTCACCGAGTTTTGTCACATCATTTACCTCCCTTAGATAGTTGAAACTTAAATGATCATGGTTTCTACGAGGTTAATAATAATAAAATTTTTATTCATTAAATTTATTCGTTTTCTGGATTTATGGGTCAATTCTGGCAACGAAGCCTGGGCCAGGTCTGGCAACAAAGCATGGGCCGGGTTTGGCAACCAAGCATGGGCCAGGTCTAGCAGCCAGAACCGGCCCCGTGTTCTCATTCCCGGCTTCTACCAAGGCTGGTTTACAAGCTTGGCCCAAGATCTTACATATTTGGGCTAAGCCTGGGCTAAGTCTGCACGGAAAAAAATAATCGGTAGACGCTACCAATTATTTTTCGGTAGACGCTACCGATTATTTTTCGGTAGCTGTTACCGATTTTTTTGGTATCAGTGTGCGTACGTGCCCATGTGTGCGCATACGCGTGCTTGTGCGTATGAGTGTGTGCGAACGTATGTGTGTGCCCGAGTGTGTAGGCCGAGTGTGTGCGTATGAGTGTGTACAGACGTGTGTGTGCGAGTACGTTCACACGTGTGCGAGGGCGAGTGTGTTCGTACATGCGTGACTGCGCGTGAATGCGGCTGTGTAAGCGTGTGTGTGAGAGTGCGTGTGTACGTAACTGATACTGAAAAAATCGGTAATAGCTACCGAAATAATCAGTAACGGCTACTGAAAATTAATCGGTAACAGCTACCGATTGTTTCGGTAACGGCTACCGATGATTTGGTAACAGCTACCGATTACTACAGTAACGGCTACCAAAATAAAACCGGTAACTGCTATCAAAAAAATCAGTAACTGTTACCGAAAATTAATCGGTAGCGGCTACCGATTATGTTTTTCCGTGTGGGCCCGTCGTACACTGTGAACGATTTCCAACAAATTTTACTATGGGTGCATTGTAACACCGGACCATAAGAAAACTGGTACAAAATTTACAAGTGTCCCATAGTAAACGGTATGCGCAGACGACACGATTAGGACCTATGCGCACACCGTTTACTATGGTACACTTGTAAATTTTGTACCAGTTTTCTTATGGTCCGGGGTTACAATGCACCCACAGTAAAATTTAATGGAAATTTTTCACAGTGTACTTTCTTCTCTGGGTACAAAACATTTCCAGTATTTGCTATGACAAATTGTATGCACTGTAAAAAATTTGATGGATCCGGTGTGGTGTAAATGCATCGGTTCGAAAATTTTGGTGTGAAAATTACACCGAATCCCGTGTGAAATTTAAGCAATGTGAACTTTTATTTTTTACATCGCCAAACGAGTAAATGTATAAATGTAAGAGAAGGGGGCGCGGCTAAATGGGCCCCCTGAACTTTCTGATGCCTTAATGTATTTGGGAGCAAATTGGACCTACTAAAATTCTGCACATGAAAAGTCTTGGGACGGGGAGGGGTAAAATGGGTCACTGAGACAAAATGGGCCCCTTAGGAACAAAATTTTCGAATCCTCAGTTTTTTTTACTTCTTTTACGTTTTTTTACTCACTTGCTTCGTTTTTGACCTTAATTTTTGCTGTTCATTAAAAATAAAAAATAAAAAAATGTGGTCAAAATAGGCCCCCCTTAAACATTTTTTATAATGTGAGTTTTCAAGCTTGTTTTGCTTTTTTTTCTTCTGCTGAGTTTTTAGTGGTAATTAGCTGTGTTTATTAAAAGTGAAAAATCCTGAAAAGTTGGCTAAAACGGGCGCCAACGAAACTCAATGTATGTTTCTCGTTTGTTTTATGTTTTAAAACTTTTTGTTATGTATTGACTATAAAAAAGAGTTAATAGTAAAGATTTGGATCTTAAAATAACTAAATTTAAAGTTTTCTGTTCAAATATTAGTCGATTAATAAAAAAAAATTGAATTTTCGCGTCAAAACATAATTTTTCAAAAAATTACCCCGTCAAAGAACCCCTTACCATAATTCTCTATTCAATTCTGTTGAAAAAATTATACGAGCCCATTGGCTAAAAGATATTCATAGGTTTTCAAAGTCCAGGCAGCCCATTTACCCTCCCCTCCCTCACTTTTCACGTTACGCGTTTTGGCAGGCCCAATTCGCCTCAGTGGCCCAATTTGCCCCTGTGGCCCATTTTACCCCTCCCCCTTCCGACACTTTTCATGTTATAAATTTTGGCGGGCCCATTTTGCCCCGGTGATCCATTTTAGCTTTCCTCCTTCCTACACTTTTCATGTTACGAATTTCGACGGGCCCAATTCGTCTCACTGGCCCATTTCGCCCCGCTGACCCATTTTACCCCTCCCCGTCCCAACACTTTTCATGTTAAGAATTTTGGTAGGCCCAATTTGCCTCCAAATATATCAAGGCATCAGAAATTTCAAGGGACCCATTTTGCTCAGCCCCTTCTCTTACATTTATACATTAACTCGTTTGGCGGTGTGAAAAACTAAAATTCATATTGCTCAAATTTCACACGGGATTTGGTGTAATATTCACACCAAAATTTTTACTCCGATGCATCTACACCACACTGGGTCCATCAAATTTTTTACAGTGTGTGTTATTCTAACAAATCAGTTTTGCTACAGTTACAAACCATTACTTAGCGTAACAAATTGTTTGTTAATATTACAAAGACAATGTAACTTTAGCAAAAGTTTCGTTGTTCGTGCTACAAACCTAAAAATTGTTACCATAAGTAATTTTAGCTTATGGTTACAAAATATTTTTGTCAGTGCTAAAAGTGCAGTTTGTTACTTTAACAAATCAATTTTTTTACTGTAACACAACAGTTTTGTTACAGTTACAAACGATTGCTAGACAGAACAAGCGATTTGCTACCATTACAAAATCATTGTGACTACAACGAATGTTTCGTTATCCGTATACTAAGGCAGATATTTGTTACCGTAAGCTATCTTATTTTGGAGTGACGAAATTTCTTTTTCCGTGAATAGTTCATATAATTATAAGAATGATACCTATACCATTATGGGAATGGTTCCTATAATTATAGGAATAGTTTCTATAAATTATAGGAACCATTCCTATAATATTATAGTAACCATTCCTATAATAGTATAGTAACCATTCCTATAATAGTATAGTAACCATTCCTATAATAATATAGTAACCATTCTTATAATATTATAGTAACCATTCCTATAATAGTATAGTAACCATTCCTATAATATTATGAAAATATCAATTTTCAAAAAAGTGTGGAAATCACTTTTACAATACACAAAAGTATCATTAAACATAAAAACAAATATTCAAACATTGAAAAAAAAAAAATATCCCTGAAGTTCCGAACGTTCGTGCAACGAAAAATACTTTTATGATTAGAACAATTTGTATTTATGTGTAGAGTGTTTTTTTAAAACCCCACACAAGTCAAAAAAGTTTCAATTCAATCTGGCCGCCGGAACACCCTCTGCGTCCTACCCCTATCACTTATATAATTTTAAATATCGCAAATAAATTAGAGGGTCTTTTCGGCGGCCATATTGGATTGAAGCTTTTTTGACTTGTGTGGGGTTTCAAAAAAACACTTTACACGAAAGTCCAGATTGTTTTAATTTGAATTGCGATTTTTAAAAATATATAAGTGATAGGGGTAGGTCGCAGCGGGGTGTTCCGAAGGCTATATTGGATTGAAACTTTTTTAACTAGCGTGGGGTCTCAAAAAAACACTCCACACAAAAATCTACATTGTTCTAATCATAAAAGAATTTTTTTAAAAAAAATATATTTTTAGTTGCACGAACGTTCGGAACTTCAGGGACATAAAAAAAATTCGTATTTGGCAAAAAACATCAAAATTTTTCAACTGAAACTTTTTCAGCATAAAACATTCAAGAAAATTCGAATTTTAAAAATAAAAATTTATATTTCGATAAAATCTCAAATTTGGGTAAAATCTCGAAAAGTTCATATTAGTTTTGATTTAATATGATACTGAAGTAAGCCGATGTCTTATAATTTTTGGATTTTTTTTAACATTAAATTTCTACACTACTTTGCAAAAAAAAAAAAAATTTATTATGTTATAGGAACCATTCCTATACTATTATAGTAACCATTCCTATTATAGTATAGTAACCATTCCTATAATAGTATAATAACCATTCCTATAATATTATAGTAACCATTCCTATAATAGTATAGTAACCATTCCTTTAAACTATAGGAACCATTCCTATAATATTATAGGAATGGTTACTATACGATTATAGGAATGGTTACTATAATATTATAGGAATGGTTCTCATAATGGTATAGGGGTGGTTCCTATGATATATAGGAACCATTCCTATAATGCATAGGAATACTCTCTATAATTTTCTTTCCGTGAATTATATAAAATTTTATCTAATTATTACTTCCCTTTTAAGATCTTACTATATAAAATTTTATGAAATTGTATAAAATTTGATAAAATTCTATAAAATTTCGCTGTGCAGTCTTATAAAATTGTATAAACTTTTATAAAATTGTGTAAAACTTTATAATATTTCATACAATTTTATAAAATTTCATACAATTATATAAAATTTTATCTAATTATTACTTCCCTTTTAAGATCTTACTATATAAAATTTTATGAAATTGTATAAAATTTGATAAAATTCTATAAAATTTCGCTGTGCAGTCTTATAAAATTGTATAAACTTTTATAAAATTGTGTAAAACTTTATAATATTTCATACAATTTTATAAAATGTTATACGATTTTATAAAATTACATTTATTTATTACGTTCTGTACTCAGATCTGACTTTATAAAATTTGATTAAATTTTATAAGATTTCATAAGATTTTATAAAATTCTACAAAATTTTATAAAATTGTTTGAATTTTTATAAAATTTTGCTCTGAAATTTTATGAAATCTTACAAAATTTTATAAAATTGCATAAAATTTGATATTATTTTATAAAAACTTTTTTTCCCGGGAATTCAGTTTAGCGGTCCGTACTACCCCGCCCATATGAGTTACAACTTCGCGACCAGGGGAACTTTTGTAGAACATCTAATGCTGAGAAAATCCCGACTTTTGGCGAGATGATATCATAAAATGCCGCGGAGTTATAGAAGTTTAAAAAATAAAAAGCCAAGTTTACGTGTATTTCAAATGGGAAATCTTCACACGCTGTGGTCGAGTACTTAATATTAAGGGCTCAAACTCTCAGGGAATTCTTCGAAGGTGTTTTCAACAAAATTTTGGGATGGGAGTGAAAAAAAAAATAGTCGCGAAAAAAAAGCACCCTAATGTAATATATATATATATATATATATATATATATATATATATATATATCAGTCATGTCTGATCAGATCCAATTATATATAAACTTATACACGGCTATACATGAATTTATATTAGCCATGTCTGATCGGATCTAATTATATATAGACATATATATAGCTTCATGCATAGTTCCAGACATAATGTATTGGTCACACATGATCAGATCAAATTATATATAACGTCATGCATAATTATATATAGAGGTAGATATGATTATGGGACATTTATTGATTACGTGAGCTATTTTTCGATCAGTTTAGACTCCCCCCCCCCCTTAGGTAAGATTTAGTGAGATTTGCCTGGACCCCCACCCACCCTTACGTGAGATTGACGCTAAAAATATTTTAAACTAAATTTATTTTTACTATTCGGGAAAATAATAAACTGTTCAGGTAGGAGTGGTGAGGGGGCAAAAGGGGGTAGGGCAGGAAAAACGGGGTACCCTCAAAATTTTATAAAAAAAAAATTTTTTTCTTTTCGTCTAGTTACTATAGATCCGATGTATTTGCGTATTTTTACCCCACGTATGACGCCTAGAGTAAAATGGACCAGCCGAAAATTCTGAAAAAATTTAATTTAATGAAATTTGATCAACTCTCAGAAATCTTTTTTTTTTCGACTTTTTTTTAGGGTTCCCTTTTTGCCTGCCAAAAGTAAAAATTTTATTTTTTAACGGCAGCTAAAAATTTAGTCTATTTACCTTGAATATCATTAAAAATTAAAAGATTTAGCGAATTTTAATCCTCAAAATCTCAGTATTTCCTTAGGTACCCCTCCCCCCACCCCCTCCGACCTCTATACTATAGTTATTTTATTTAAATTGTATAAAATTCAAAGCAAAAAAATAACAGATAAAAACAACACTTTTTTAAAATTTTCACTTAATCTATGGAGACTCGTGTACTCCTTCGATTAAAATAATTTATCATTAATAGCCATACGATTTATATTTTATATAAGAATGTTAATAAATAATAATTACTAGCCATGAGATTTACTTGAACGGGCAAAATAAATACTCAAAATGATTTTTTATTAATATCTGTAATATTTTATATTTTTTGAAGTTGAGGTGAGATTTTCGATTATCCTCCGTTTGGTTTAGATGAGATTTAGTGAGATTTCATTGGACCCCTTTCCCCCCTATTCTGAGCTCGCGTAATTAATGGATACCCCCTTATCAGTTAACATTCAAAATTCTTGAGCACCGTTTGAATATTCCAATTTTGGGCTAAATTCTCAGCCTAGACATGATTTTACAACTATAAACTGTTGGTGGCACGACAAAGATAAAATATAGAAGTAAAAAAATTCGAAATTTAGTCATTTTTGATATTTTCGAAATTCGTGAGCGACCTTTTGAAAATTGTTTATCGAGCTAATTCTTGGAAAGGCTATTTAAAACATCGTAAGCCGAGCTAGAAAAATAAGAAAATAAAATATTTGTTTTCCCATGTTATTTAAATGGGAAATGGAAAATTAGAAATAAGCACCTCTAAATATTAATATTAAGAGCTCCGCTTTTAATAGGCTTCTTTTTTTACCTTCCTGCGAGTTTTCAGCCTGTTTTTTTGTTGAATGAAGAAGTTGCCTCAAAATGGCTTACCCTAATATATATATATATATATATATATATATATATATATATACATATATATATATATATATATATTAGGGTGCTTCGTTTGAAACGACTATTTTTTTTTTTCGTTCCCATCCCGAAATTTTGTTGAAAATACCACCAAAAAAATTCCCTGAGAGTTTGAGCCCTTAATATTAATATTAAGTACTTTCCCAGAACAGGTGAAGATTTCCCGTTTAAAATACACGTAAACTTGGGTTTTTATTTTTTAAACTTCTATAACTTTGCAGCATTTTATGATATCATCTCGCCCAAAGTCGGGATTTTCTCACAATTAAATGTACTACAAAATTGCCCGTTGTCGCGAAGTCGTAACTCATACGGGTGGGGTAGTACGGACCACTAAACCGAATTTTTTCATTGAATTCTTGTTTTTTCTCTCAACAACAAGACCTACAGAAAAAGTGCAAATGACAATTTTATAGAAAATTTATTTTTCTACAAAAAAGGTCCTTAGCACTGAATCACTCAGATTGATATTTTCTGAGATATTAATTATTGAAGTTTATGTAGCATTGAATTCCCATAAAATGTCAAATCAAATCTTAGAAAATATTGAGTTTTTATTTGACTAATCTCTCAGAAAATATCAATCTGAGTGATTTGATGCTAAGGATCTTTTTTGTAGGAAATGAAATTTCCTATAAAATTGTCATTTATATTTTTTCTGTAGGTCTTGTTGTTGAGAGAAAAAACAAGAATTCAATGAAAAAATTCGGTTTAGCGGTCCGTACTACTCCACCCGTATGAGTTACGACTTCGCGACAATGGGCAATTTTGTAGTACATTTAATTATGAGAAAATCCCGACTTTGGGCGAGATGATATCATAAAATGCTGCAGAGTTATAGAAGTTTGAAAAATAAAAACCCAAGTTTACGTGTATTTTAAACGGGAAATCTTCACCTGTTCTGGGAAAGTACTTAATATTAATATTAAGGGCTCAAACTCTCAGGGAATTTTTTTGGGGGTATTTCCAACAAAATTTCGGGATGGCAACGAAAAAAAAAAAATAGTCGTTTCAAACGAAGCACCCTAATATATATATATTAGGGTGGCGCAAAAAAACCGACTATTTTTTTCGAGTCTCTTATGAAAATTTGTTGGTTTCCGATGTTTTAAGAAGCCTCTTCAAAAATCAGCTCGATAAAAAATTTTCAAGAGGTCACTCACGAATTTTGAAAATATCAAAAATGATCAAAATTCGACTTTTTTATTTCAAATTTTTTTCTTTCTCATGGCATCAATAGTTTATATTTGTGAAATCATGACTACGCTGAAAATTTAAGCCCAAAATTTGGATTTTTAAACCTCGCTCAAGAATGTTGAATGCTTCCGAGTGCTGTCTTTTAAACGTTTTTGAGCGACCCTTAAATATTAATAATAAAGCTTCTCGATTTTTTGACCACCAATTGGCATCACAGTGAACAAAAATATAACCCGAGAAATAGAAATAATAAGTTATTTACATACTTTTTTATTTTTTAATTTAATTTGTAGGTTTTTTCGCTTATTAAAAACTTAGCAAATTTTATTGTTCAAGACTGTCCTGTATATTTTTTTGGTTATACAAAAGTTATATTTTACTGAAATGAAAATAATTGAGTCATAAAAAAAATACAGCAACTAATTCAAAGTATTAGTCACATATTATCAATTAATATTCAAAATTCTTTAGCGCCGTTTAAATATTTGAATTTTGGGCTTCAATTTCCAGCGGTTTCATGATTTCACCAATATAAACTATTGCTGCCACGAGAAAGAAAAAATTTCGAAATCAAAAATCCAAATTTCAATCATTTGTAATATTTTCAAAATTCGTGAGCGACCTCTTCAAAATTTTCTATCGAGCTAATTTTTGAAGTAGCTTCTTAAAACATCGTAAACCAACAAATTTTCATGCGAGATCGAAAAAAAAAAAATAGTCGGTTTCTTTGCACCACCCTAATATATATATATATATATATCTATATTAGGGTGCTCCATTTGAAACTAATTTTTTTTTTTTTGTAGCGGACACAAGAAAATTTTGTTATTTATGTCGAGAGAAAAATGCCCTGAAAATTTCAGCTCTTAATTTTAATTTTAAGTACTTCCTCTCGAGCAGCAAATTTTTCCCATTTAAAAAGCATGTAAATCGAATAACTTTTCTTTTAAATTACTATAGCTTAGCCCAGTGTTGAGCTATCGTTTTGAAACCTGTTCTTATTTATAGAGTAATCGTTGCTTTTTAAAAGTGCATAAAACGGTTTTGCTCTAACACGATCCATGTCAATTGTATCAGCTCCGAAAGTCAATTTTTCTCTTTTTTCATTTAATTTTGTTAGTAATGAAGAAATGGCTCATTTTACAAAAAAGATGCTCAGAACCAATCTTTTAGGAAATTTCGTCTTTTACATTTCGTCTTCAGAGTTCAAACTTTCACTTATACGTCTTCTAGGTTTCCTGTTCTAAAATAACTTTTTTATTGAGTAATTTAATAAATTTTTTATAAGTTGATTCTATAAATTTAGAAAGCAAGTTGATTGATAATGAAGATTAACATAATTGTAATTATTAGTAAATAAAAAAAAAATGCTCGAAACAAATAACGAATTTTAGAGACGACTAATAGTATTATCATTAGTTAAAAGAGGTATAGATTTATGCCTTTGCTCCATTTGCCAATATCAAAACCAACTTGGTCTACTTCTTGTCATATTTAGAGTTCCTATTCACCAATTCTCAATTTTGATTGTTAGGGTGAAAATAAATATTTTACAAAAGCTGTTTCTATCATATGCGTTCGCCATTTTACTTCATAACCTTAAAAAATATTTATTTTTTCTGTATCACTAGTATGACCACTATTACCTTACTTCAACCGATAATATATAAATTGTATACGTATTTTCATTTTCACATTTTAACTGAAAATTTTCTTATACGTTTGGACTACGATCATCCATCTGATTCGAGTATGATTTTATTTGAGGCAAAGATAAAGATATTGTATACATTAGGGTGTTTAAAAAAAAAAAATCCTCGGAAACAAATTTAAAAGTTTCACTTAGATATAAAAATATCAGACTTAACACATAATGGCAAAGGATATTTTATGTAGATAATTTTTTTTCTCAGACATTATCTTTCTTAAAATTCTTTACGATTCTGAATTGTTTTCATTCTATTGTTAAGCTTTGAAAATTCGAAAACAATTAATGAAGCCGTTTCAACAAACTCTTTTGATTGCCATAAGAACTATTTCAATCGGTTAATTCAATGAAAAGATATGAAGAGTTTACATCGATGTAATCCTCACACACGCACGCACACACACACATGCGCGCGCACGCAAACACACTCGAATATCATTCTGAATTTAGTCAGAATAGCTTCCCAGTACCTTAAAACTTCGACATCTGATGAAAAATTTGATTTTCGAAAATCGGGGTGAAAACAATAATTTCCCGCTATGATATTTGTCGATCAGTTTGCAAATGGGTCCACTGAGAAGCCGCTATAACGTAATTTCCATTTTCGTTTTTTTCCGTCCACGATATTTGTTTTTTAAATTTACTGACAATATATTACCACGTACAATACCGTGTTCTCGGAAAGGCACGTAAAAAAATTTATTTACAGTATTTGCGCAGCAGGAAATAGATTAACGCGTAGATATATAAATATAGTCTCATCTAGAGTTGTGCGGCCGTATCAAGTTAAAAAAAAAAATTATAGTACATACGTCTATAGTATATCTACAACGCATTTAAATGTTTACATGATGAGAATTAATATATATATTAATTGAATTAAATATTTTATCAGTGATTAGAGATATTATATCATTGGTTGGTGACATAGGTCGTGGAATTTTTTTATTTTATTAGGTCGTGACATCCGTATGTTTGTAAGCAAATGTGAGCAATAGGAAATTTTTATAATTATGACACGTGCCTTGATTTTTCTTAATAATATTTATCCTGTAAAGATCAAGTGATATCGCTGCATAAAATCCCGAGAAAAATTAGATCGTTAATGTCTGGCGTTTGTTTTAGTGCATATTACTCTAAAATTCAAATCTTTTTATATCTTATTATCGATTAGAAAATATGTACCTACTGTTTTAAAGGGGAGGGTGGGGTGAGTCAGCCCCCCCTAAGGCCAGTTATTACCTTTTGAAGCTTTCAACCATTAAATCAAATTACTTGCGTCCTACCTCGAACGAATTCATCGATATTTTGCTAAGCCTTAAAAAAAAAAAAATTTTTCTGGGGGATAACGGTCCCTCTGAAATTTTTTTTTTTTGGTTTTCTAAGACTGTTTTCTACGTTAAAAATGATTTTTTTTTCTCGTGATAAATATATTTACTTTTATATTACTCAAAAAACTTTTTTTGGGGTGTAAGAAATCATTCCCTCACTCTTACTAAAAAAAAAATTGAGTGTGATGATTTTTTCACAACTATTGCAATATAAATGAATTTGAATTTAAAATTACCACTAAAGTAAAGGTGGAAACACCTGGATTTAGCAATAATAAAATCTAAATCACAAAAACAAATGAAGAAATAACAAATGAAAGCAAAAATATCTGTAAACCACATAACCCTGCGAGCCAGCCCTGTCATTTTACAAAAAAAATCTGGGCGTCGGTTGGCCCTGCGGGCCAGCCCCAAAACTTCCCGCTGTTTTCGACCTCAAAGAGCTCGAAAACATTAGTGTAGACATATTTTCGAGCTCGGATATGCTATCACGTGCGATTGTTTTTTTACGATCTTCTCAAGCTCTAACAAGTTGCCTGTTATGCTGAAGTTTGAAAATTTATATAAGAATCAAGAATTGTTAATGAAGCGGTTTTTAAAATTTAATCCCTGATTATGTTCAATAAAATAAGTGTATTCAGGCAGAAATCAAAGCTAGGGATTCAAATCAAGATTTAAATAAGATTTGACTCATGTGAGAAACAATCAAATATGAAATATCCGAGAAAAATATTGAAAACTACGTTTTATCGATTTCATTGTTGGTAGTATGATTTAAGCTAAAATCCAAGTTCGATGACATTATGTATCGAAAGTAACCATATAAAGGATGAGTTGGTATGACTACAGACACATTTTAGTACACGGTGAAAAATTTACAGTCAAATTTACTATGGGCGCAGAGTATCACCGAACTATAAGAAAACTGGTACAAAATTTACAAGTATCCCATAGTAAACAGTATGCGCAGACTACACGATTGTGGCCTATGCGCATACGTTTACTATGGGACACTTGTAAATTTTAGACCAGTTTTCTTATAGTTCGGTGATACTCTGCGCCCATAGTAAATTAGACTATAAATTGTTTACCGTGTAGGTTATATTATGATTTATCCGGGACAAATAACATAAAATGTTATTTTTTTAACTTTTCAACGCTGATATCTTTCGAACTAATTGATCGATTTTGACGTTTGAGGTGGCAATCGACGCGTCCTATTGGATTCTAGAGCTAATTTAAATTTGAAATCGATAACGTCAGTCGTTTCGAAAATATTTAGAAAAAACTGTTTTTCACCATTTCTTTCTCCCGCGATAACTCTCGAACGAATTATCCGATTTTGATGTTTGAAATGGCAATCGACGCGTTTTCTTGAGTACTAGAGCTGAGTAGACTTAGAAGTCGATCGTATGAGTCATTTCTACGAAATCAATAAAAAACTAAAATAAAAAAATTTTCTTTTTTCGTAATTCGCAGATATTTTCGAGTCTATTGGATCAAATGATCTGAAATTTTCAGGGAAGTTGATGGCCAACATGCTTATTCAATCGCCGCCTTAAACATCCAAATCGGTTTATTAGTTCAAAAGTTACAAAGAGTTTACATACCTACATACACACACACACACACACACACACACACACACACACACACACACACACACACACATACATACATACGCACACTCGGACATCATTCCGAAAATAGACAGAATTACTTCCTAGGACCTCAAAACGTCGACATCTGATGAAAACTCGATTTTCGAAAATCGGGGTGAAAACAATAACTTCCCGAAATTTTCGAAAATCGTCGATTTTCTTAGCGGAAAGTTAAAAAAAGAGCAGTGGAAAAATTACAGTTTCTACAGTAAGAACAAGCCTTCCGGGCAAGACTTCTTAAACATTAAACTGTAATTTCATAAATTTGTTATACTAATAAAACTTATACAATTATAAGCAGAAAATTTTACAAGTTAAAATGTAATTTTAGTTAGATAAATCTTATTGAAAAAACTTTTAAGATGCATCCAATCGAAAAAAAAAACTTTATTTGACACAGTCTAATATATATATATATATATATATATATATATATATATATATATATATATATATATATATATATATATATATATATATATATATATATATATATATATATATATATATATATATATATTAGGGTGCTCCGTTTGAAACGAAAATTTTTTTTTCTTCACTCCCCATCATAAATCTCGTTCTATATGTTAAAATAAAAATTTTATTCAATTTTGAGCGCTTAATATTAATATTAACCACTGGAACAACGTCGTCAAAGTTTTTCCATGCTAATAGCACGTAACTTTAGTTATTAACATTTATGTATCGTATCGGTCCAAATTTTTTCTTGAAGAGAATTGTATGCTTTATAAAAACGCCAGTATCTGCTTAGCTCTGAGTTCAACTCTAGCTCTCCTGTGAGTCTTTTATCTCAAATTTTTTATCAAGTTGATGGATCTTTGCTGTTAACTCATGAACGGTCGATTTTGGAGAAAAAAAGTGCATGACTTTTTTTTGTCGGGAATTTTGTTTTCTATTAAAAAGGTTGAATGACTTATATCTGTAAAACTATATTTTTCAAAAATACATGAACTTAAAGTTTTAAAAATTTGTAATTTTAGAAAAATTTTGATATTAATTGTTTTACAATTAAATAATATTCATATTTTTAGTAGTTTTTCGACTAATATTATTTATTACTTAGCAAAAAAGAAAAAAAAATTGTTTTTAAGACATTTAAAATTAATACTTAATTCAAAATCAATACTTAATTTTGAATGTCTTAAAAACATTTTTTTTTTGCTAACTGATAAATAAAATTATACGAACAACTACTGAAAATATGAATATTATTTAATTATAAAACAATTGATATCGAAATTTTTCTAAAATTGAAAATTTTAAAAACTTTAAGTTCATGTATTTTTTAAAAATATAGTTTTACAGATATAAGTCATTCAACCTTTTTAATAGAAAACTAAATTCCCGACAAAAAAGGTCATGCACTTTTTTTCTCCAAAATCGACCGTTCATGAGTTAACAGCAAAGATCCATCAATTTGATACAGAATTTGACATTGAACACTCACAGGAGAGCTAGAGTTGAACTCAGAGCTAAGCAGATGCTGGATTTTTTATAAAGCATACAATTCTCTTCAAGAAAAAATTTGGACCGATACGATACATAAATGTAGGGCTGAGTTTTATTCATTGAAAAGGAAAAAAAACTAAATTTACGTGCTTTTAGCATGGAAAAACTTTGACGACGTTGTTTCATTGGTTAATATTAATATTAAGAGCTCAAAATTGGACAAATTTTTATTTTAATATAAAGAACGAGATTTTCGATGGGGAGTGAAGAAAAAAATATTTTCGTTTCAAACGGAGCACCCTAATATATATATATATATATATTAGACTGGGCCAAAAAAATTGACTTTTTTTTTTTTCTTAGCTATATCGAAAATATTTTTCAGAATGACGAAAAAAAAATTTCATGAAAGTTTGAGCCCTTAATATTAATTTTAAGAGGTCTATCATCGCTATTTTCAATTTTAATTCATAATTTGATGTTTTACGTCAGAACTGCTAAAACATGAGGGTAAAAAAAAATAATTTCCATTTATTCCTATGTAAAATTAAATTCCCTACAAAAAAGGTGTGATTGAAAATTTTCGTCAGACAAGCCGTTTCCGATCAATTAAGCTTAATAAATAGCTAAAATTTTTCGATTTAACATCTTTATTTTGAATTTTGTAACTGTCGAATCAATAAATATCTAAAGAAGACCATGGAAAGTTTTTGAAGGAAATTCAACGCTCTACAAAAAAGGTTGATAACATTTTTTGCTAAAGTCACTCCTTCGAAAGTTATTCAGGTTATTAAAATCGTTTTGACTCAACTTCAACCTTAAATAACTTTCGAAGGAGTGACTTTAGCAAAAAATGTTATCAACCTTTTTTGTAGAGCGTTGAATTTCCTTCAAAAACCTTCCATGGTCTTCTTTAGATATTTATTGATTCGACAGTTACAAAATTCAAAAATAAAGATGTTAAATCGAAAAATTTTAGCTATTTATTAAGCTTAATTGATCGGAAACGGCTTGTCTGACGAAAATTTTCAATCACACCTTTTTTGTAGGGAATTTAATTTTACATAGGAATAAATGGAAATTAATTTTTTTTACCCCCATGTTTTAGCAGTTCTGACGTAAGACATCAAATTATAAATTAAAATTGAAAATAGCGATGATAGACCTCTTAAAATTAATATTAAGGGCTCAAACTTTCATGAAATTTTTTTTTCGTCATTCTGAAAAATATTTTCGATATAGCTAAGAAAAAAAAAAATAGTCAATTTTTTTGGCCCAGTCTAATATATATATATTAGAGTGTCTCAAAAAAATCGAATGATTTTTTTTTTTCAATGAACCTTGAAAAATCGTCAGAGTATCTCTAAAAGAAGATCCTCTGAAAATATGAGCTCTTAATTTTAATATTTAGAGGTGGCGTTTTGTAATTTTCTATTTCCCATTTAAATAACATAAGAAAATTTTTTTTTAAACTTTGGAATTTTGTAACGTGATGACGAGCTACTTTATAAGTAAAATCAAACAGTGACTTAATGGGAAATTAGGTGCTCTACAAAAAAGGTCTGATTGACATTTTTCGTAAGTCAAGCCGTTTCATAGATATCGAGCCTCAAACTTCAGACTGTTAAAATTACGCTTTGTTTTTTTCTTAAACACAAAAAAATCAATTTATATGGATTAAATACCCATAATTATTAACTTGAGAGTAAAAAGATGCATATATTCAATAGAATGCATATCCGGAATTCTTCATAATTTGACAAATGCTATTTTTTATTGATTTTTAGCGAAAAATATTCATAAGCCAATAAATCTATTATTATTAATCAAAATGGATTATTAATACATACTATAAGCAGTAGGGTGCTTCGTTTGAAACGACTATTTTTTTTTTTTCGTTCCCATCTCGAAATTTTGTTGGAAATACCCCCAAAAAATTCCCTGAGAGTTTGAGCCCTTAATATTAATATCAAGTACTTTCCCAGAGCAGGTGAAGATTTCCCATTTAAAATACACGTAAACTTGGGTTTTTATTTTTTAAACTTCTATAACTCTGCGGCATTTTATGATATCATCTCGCTCAAAGTCGGGATTTTCTCATAATTAAATGTACTACAAAATTGCCCGTTGTTGCCAAGTCGTAACTCATACGGGTGGGGTAGTCCGGATCGCTAAACCGAATTTTTTCATTGAATTCTTGTTTTTTCTCTCATTATCTCGTAAACAACAAGACCTACAGAAAAAATGTAAATTACAATTTTATAGAAAATTTTATTTCCTACAAAAAAGGTCTTTAGCATCAAATCACTCAGATTGATATTTTCTGAGAGATTAGTCAAATAAAAAATCAATATTTTCTAAGATTCAATTCGACATTTTATGGGAATTCAATGCTACGTAAACTTCAATAATTAATATCTCAGAAAATATCAATCTCAGTGATTTGGTGCTAAGGACCTTTTTTGTAGGAAATTTGATTTCCTATAAAATTGTTCTATATATTTTTTCTGTAGGTCTTGTTATTGAGAAAAAAAACAAGAATTCTATGAAAAAATTCGGTTTAGCGGCCCGTACTAGCCCACTCGTATGAGTTACGACTTCGCGACAACGGGCAATTTTGTAGTACATTTAATTGTGAGAATATCCCGACTCACAGCGAGATGATATCATAAAATGCCGCGGAGTTATAGAAGTTTAATAAATAAAAACCCAACTATACGTGTATTTTAAATAGGAAATCTTCACCTGCTCTGGGATAGTACTTAATATGAAGGGTTCAAACTCTCAGGGAATTTTTTCGGGGGTATTTCCAACAAAATTTCAGGATGGGAGCGAAAAAAAAAAATAATCGTTTCAAACGAAGCACCCTAATAAATAGTTTATTAAAAACTTGTGCAGTATTTTTTATTTAAGTAAATATTTTTCGCTAAAAATCAATAAATATTAGCATTTGTCAAATTATGAAAAATTCCGGATATGCATTTTATTGAATATATGCATCTTTTCACTCTCAAGTTAATAATTATGGGTATTTAATCCATATAAATTGATTTTTTTGTGTTTAAGAATAAAACAAAGCGTAATTTTAACAGTCTGAAGTTTGAGGCTCGATATCTTTGAAACGGCTTGACTTACGCAAAATGTCAATCAGACCTTTTTTGTAGAGCACCTAATTTCCCATAAAGTCACTGTTTGATTTTACAGTCAAACTCCGTTAACTCGGACAGCTAGTCTACGGAGGAGCGGAAATTTCTTGGAATTTCCGAGTTAAAGGAAGCTCCTTCTCCCTCGAAAAGTAAACTGTGGCGCATGCGCATTTAACAGAACCGTTTATGAAGACCACTAACACACATGCACGTATTCGTGATATCCATGTGTGTAATCAAAGCGGTTAGATATTTGTACGCATACTTTTTATAATTACAATTATAAAAATATACATTAAAAATACATTTTAGTTATTTCATTGTTATTAATATTTTTAGTGATATTGATTAGTACTGTAACAGTAAGTATTAAAAAGTTTATTTATTTATATTTATACTGATTTTGAGGTTAAACATTAATATTGCTTGTGGTTATGTTCCAATAATGATAAAAATTTTAATCATTTTAGAGTATAAACAAAAATAATGGGGAAGCCTACTATTACTCAATCTAATAAAGATGTAAAAAAAAAAAACCAATCCAATAAAGTTTGCAAAAATTTTCCGATTAAATATAAGTTGGAAATAATCAACCGTTTAAAACGTGAACCTCTTTCTGAGATTTTAAAAGAAGTTGACGTTAAACCCAAAACTGTAAAATCCTGGGAACAACATCGTAAACAACTTGAAGAGGCTTTGGAAGGAAATATAGTTCGGCATAAACGTAGACGTGATCCAAAAAATGCAGTACTTGATGAAGCAGTGTACATTTGGCTATCAAAATTAAGAAAAACAGGTGTCCCTGTATCCGGAGTCATTTTGAAGCAAAGAGCTCTCGACTTACATGCACAAATGAATTGTGAAACCAAGTTTACAGCTAGTGAAGGTTGGTTACGAAACTTTAAAAAGAGATATAATATAAAACGACGTACTATTTGTGGTGAAAAATTGTCAGGAGATGAAGAAGCTGCCAAAAAATTTGTAACTAAGTTTAAAAATGACGTTGAATCTAAAGGAATGTCAAGAAAACAAGTTTTTAATTTTGATGAAAGTCCGTTAAATTTTAAATCACTTCCTACAGTGACATTCAGTACAAAAGAAGAATCTGAAGTAAGTGGCTTTAAAAAAAACAAAGATCGCTTAACAATTACTGCTTGCTGTAATGCAGACGGTACATTTAAATTACCATTAATTGTAATTGGTAAAGCCAAGAACCCAAGGGCTTTAAAAGGTATTTCAAAAGATCAATTACCTGTGTACTACAGACATCAAAAAAACGCATGGATGAGTACTGAGTTATTTGAAGAATGGTTTAAAAAAGAATTCGTGCCAAAAGTTACTGAATATTTAATGCAAGAAAAACTACCCGTGAAAGCTATCCTTCTGGTGGATAACTGCAAAGCTCATCCTCATGTGAAAATAAATAATATTGAGACTGTTTTCTTGCCACCAAATGTTACGGCATTAATACAGCCTCTAGATCAAGGAATACTTGAAGCAATCAAACGACGATACAAATATATTCTCACTCTGGCATTAGCGAGTAAACAACAAGATAATATTAAGCTACCTTCTCTGTTGAAAGATGTTACAATCAAAGAGGCCATTTATTGGGTGAACCAATCTTGGAAAGCTGTGAAACGTGAAACAATTCACAAATGCTGGAATAAATTATGGCCTGCTGATCTTCAAACAGAAAATATTTTAAAATCTGCTGAAGTTGATGGTTCAGAAACTATAAATACTGATGGAGTTAATTGTCCAATTGATAAAAATATGAGCGTTGAAAAATTGACGTGTGATGATGTGTTAGAAGTTTTGAAAAAAATCGAGGGTTATGAAAATATTGATCTAGAGTTTGTGAAGAATTGGATGAAACAAAATGATGAAGAATGGGGTATTAATGTGATATTAATTTAATTCTTTATTTTGATTTAGCATCTATTCGTTTAGTGATTTAGTAATTTAATCTAATGGCGATTAATTACTGACTGATAATTACATAAAAATTTGTATCTTTTGCTTTTATTTTTATTTTCTATTTTTATTATTATCTTTTCTTTCTTTTTCTTTTTTTCTTTTAAGAATTTGAAAGATCCCTTACTGACCAAGAAATTATAACGGTGGGCCCTGGCTATTTCGTGTCCAATAGCCACGAACCACTGTTACTAAATTTTCCCGAATAATTAATTTAATTAATGATAAATTATCAAATCTCAATATAAGTATTAATTATCATATAGCTGGTTCTGGTACGGGAAAATATCTCAGGAATGGGTCGACTCGTTCTGACCGGACACGCGGCTGAAATATACTTATTCTAAAACGACGCTGGTGATAAGAAGTTTGTTCAAAGAGACTCAATTAAATTATATATAACAAATTTTATTTAACCAAGCCCAAGTATATACAAAATTTCCCCTTTACTTATAAATTAATTTCTTTTAGAAATAATAAGTGTCCAGCGACAATAAATTTATTTAGCGCGCAAATATTTAATGGACACAGGGTAATAAATTAAATAATTATTTAAAATGAGTATAACGTTGAAGAGAGAGAAAAGGTTTGTGACAAATTTGTCGAAACTTATCTGGTTGTACGAGGGCTTACTGGTGATATCGGTCTCCGGTCGGTTGTGGGCCTCTTGGACTCGATGTCGATCCTCTTCAGTGAATCCTCGCGGGCTCCTTGGATTCGATGTCGATCTTCTTCGTGAAATCTTCGCGGGCTCCTTGGACTCGAGGTCGATCCTCTTCGGCAGACGTTGCACACCAAACCACCACACTCACAAATTTAAATTTGGTTTTCTTCAACCAGACGAAGGAGTCGCAAAATCTCCTTATTTAATTAAATTCGAATAAACAAATGTCACTTATAATAAAATAAATAATTTAATTTAATATAAAAGAAAAGTCTCAACAAATAAAATTATTTAGGTAACAGACTGACCGGAATAGAACTGAGTTTTAGAATAAATGACTAGATATAATAAACTGATGGACTAGATATTGTTAGGCCGACTCAAATAAATTGTTGAGTCCTGGTGCTAGAGTAGGACCTCGCTAAGCGTCCTCAGTCCACTCTAGGCGATGGCCAGGGCCTAAGTCTCCGAGCAAGTGTTTGTTGGCCCTTTTATATTTTAATTTTGGAGGGGTGGAACTACCCCACTATCGTCCAAGTTCAAATTCAATCGAGGTGGCCTCTGACATGGCCCCAAGGGACTGGGAAGTGTTAATTAATATACAAATTTTCTAACAGGTGGCCGTAGAATCAATTAGATTTTTGCGCTCGATTTTCAAGTCGTAAAAATCGAAACGCACGTTCATAAAATCATTAATCTTGCGAAGAATCACTGTACTAGAAGAGATGAGGATAGTGAAAATTTGGATAACGCGAGTGAAAGTGAATTAGTACAAAGAAAAGCAGTATCTGGGTCAGAAGCTTTAAATGCCGTTGACAAACTCATAGAATTTTCAAATGATTTTAAAATTTCTCCTAACACTATAGTTCATCTACATCAATTAAAAACTGACATTATATCTTGGATGGTATTAAATTCCAAGTAACGTTTTTTCAAAAGTTTATTATATTTAATTATATTTTTAATATGATCTCATTTATGTACCAATAACATGTGATACATAGTATTAAGCTATTCATTGAGCTGTGAATTCGTAAATGTATAATTAAAACTAAACACATATTATTTAAATAAATAGAAAAAAAATAAATTACTTTTATTATAAATTATTTTTATATTTATTATTACGTTAAACGCAAGCAAAATAAAATTATTTTACTTTGTCATTTTAAAAAATTAGACAGGTTATGTGAGGAGAGTCACATGAATGATGCACATACACATACAAATGTATAGCATCGGGTGGGAGACCGCGTAGCTCGTAGTGGGGGTCAAAAATGAGGAGAAGTTCCGAGTTAATGGAGGTCGAGTTAATGGAGTTTGACTGTACTTATAAAGTAGCTCGTCATCACGTTACAAAATTCAATGTTTAAAAAAAAATTTTCCTATGTTATTTAAATGGGAAATAGAAAATTTCAAAACGCCACCTCTAAATATTAAAATTAAGAGCTTATATTTTCAGAGGATCTTCTTTTAGAGATACTCTGACGATTTCTCAAGGTTCATTGAAAAAAAAAAAATATTCGATTTTTTTGAGACACTCTAATCTATATATATATATATATATATATATATATATATATATATATATATATATATATATATATATATATATATATATATATATATATATATATATATTTTCATGTATTTTATGAAGCTTCTTCAAGTATATTGATATGAATATATCTCATTTTATTCCATCAAGTTCTTATAGATTTGTGGCTTTTTCACACTTCATAAATAAAAAAGAACAAAAAAAAAAAAAAGAAAAAAAAAAAAACACATTTTTCTCATGGTTAATTATCGAATTTTTTGGGTTTATGCTGTTGGAAATCTCAAAACACTATGTAACGATTTTTTTTTGTTGATGATTTTATGTCACGGATGAAGATTGTCCCCCAATATTCGTGGAGAAGTGTAGAAACTTTTTTTTGTTACTAAGGCCATTTTCCGAGGCTGCCCCCCACTTTTTTTCAAAAAAAATATGGCACCACCTGGTGGCTGATAGTCGCACTAAAATACTAGAGCTGAAAAACTTTAAAATTGAATTGGAATTATTAAAAGTAATAAAATATAAAAAATGTTAATTTTTAGATGAATGATCAAATTTATATTTTTTTTAAAATAATTAGCTAATGCCAGAAAAATCTAAAATCCGAGATTGAAAAATAATATTTTCATTGACTTTGACCTGTCATATCACATTTATTTTCTATAAATAATTATAAAAAATATGTATGCATGCATTTATGTATATATATATATATGCATACATATTTTTTATAATTATTTATAGAAAATAAATGTGATATGACAGGTCAAAGTCAATGAAAATATTATTTTTCAATCTCGGATTTTAGATTTTTCTGGCATTAGCTAATTATTTTAAAAAAAATATAAATTTGATCATTCATCTAAAAATTAACACTTTTTATATTTTATTACTTTTAATAATTCCAATTCAATTTTAAAGTTTTTCAGCTCTAGTATTTTAGTGCGACTATCAGCCACCAGGTGGTGCCATATTTTTTTTGAAAAAAAGTGGGGGGCAGCCTCGGAAAATGGCCTTAGTAACAAAAAAAAGTTTCTACACTTCTCCACGAATATTGGGGGACAATCTTCATCCGTGACATAAAATAATCAACAAAAAAAAATCGTTACATAGTGTTTTGAGATTTCCAACAGCATAAACCCAAAAAATTCGATAATTAACCATGAGAAAATTGTTTTTTTTTTTTTTTTTTTTTTTTGTTCTTTTTTATTTATGAAATGTGAAAAAGCCACAAATCTATAAGAACTTGATGGAATAAAATGAGATATATTCATATCAATATACTTGAAGAAGCTTCATAAAATACATGAAAATATTGTACGTATATGTATATAAGGGAGAACAATAAATTGAAAAAAGTCTGCAATCTTGAATCAAATCGTGTGTGTGTCGTAACGAATTTTCTTCAATGCGTGAAAAATATATACAATTACAAATAATAGCTGAACTGGCAACTAGTATCACGGGTTTTCTTTGACCCACACTAACACTTATGCCGTATCCATTCATTCCCATACCTGGCAGAATATAATGCAAGATACCCAGCCACTCGGACCCACAATTGCGTATTTTATTTAATAAAAGTAAATACTTGTGTGTAAGAGTGCCCAGTATCTGAAATGTCCAGTGTCTGGTGTCTGGCGTCTGATAATACAGTATTAGTTTTCTTTTCACAGTGGTTTTACACTGGAAATTTTCATTATATATTTTAAAAATACAATGAGATATATTGTATATAAAATATGGGCACCTGGGTTGAGAATAAATCGATATGATTTGCTCTGCGCTGCAGGAATCGAATCTTGGCCACTACTCTTATTCAAATGGTGTAAATCTTTTATTCATAAGTAACAATCATTTGACAATAACAAAATTGATTTGTTGTTCCCAATGAGTTTCGAATAGTCAGATGTTTGTAATCTTATCATTGTCAGTAATCAGATTTTATTTTTATTTCGATTAATTTTTTATGGTTGACGGGAATGAAAATTTGATTATTTTTAAATTCCCGCTAAGAAAATCGACGATTTTCGAAAAATTCGGGAAGTTATTGTATTTACCCCGATTTGCAAGAACCGAAATTTCATCAGATGTCGACGTTTTGAGGTCCTAGAAAGTTATTCTGACTATTTTTAGAATGATCTCCAAGTGTCTGTATGTATGAGTGCGTGTGTGTGTGTATGTGTGTGTGTATGTGTGTGTGTGTGTGTGTGTGTGTGGGTGTGTGTGTGTAAGTATGCGTGTATGTGTGTATGTATGTATGTATGCAAACTCTTTATATCTTTTTAACTAATAAACCGATTTGGATGTTTAAGGCGGCAATCGAAAGAGCTTTTTGGCCATCAACTTTTCTGAAAATTTCAGATCATTTGATCAAGTAGACTTGAAGATATTGGCCAATTACAAAAAAAAAAATTTTTTTTTTGTTTTTTATTGATTTCACAGGAACGACTGGTACGATCGACTTCAAAATATAATCAACTCTAGAGCTTGATGAAACGCGTCGATTGTCATCTCAAACATCAAAATCGGATAATTCGTTCGAGAGTTATCGCGGGAGAAAGAAATGGTAAAAAACGGCTTTTTTTCGATTATCTTTGAATTGACTTATTCGATCAATTTCAAAATCTAATCAGCTTTAGAATCTATTAAAATGCGTCGATTGCCACCTCAAACATCAAAATCGGATATTTCGTTCAAGAGTTATCGCGGGAGGAAGAATTTGTACCCTGATAGCCAAGTTGGCCGCAACTTATCGACAACCTACTGCCGCAACCTGTCGTCAAGTTGGCCGCAAAAGTTGGTATTTCCATAAGTTGGCGGCAACTTTCCGAGAAACTTGTCGACAACTTTCAGCTCGTGTAACTGTTGCCGACAAGTTGTCTACAAGTTGCTCAGAAACTTGGTGACAGATTGCGGCAGTAGGTTGATGACAAGTTTCTGAGCAACTTGTAGCCAACTTGTCGGCAACAGTACACAAGCTGAAAATTGTCGACAAGTTTCTCGGAACGTTGGTCACAACTCATATACACCAACTTTTTGTTCAGAAACTCTGGCCATCTGGGTAACGGGGTGAATTGAGTTTTATTATCAACCAAAATCGTGGTTTTTCACGGTTGGTCAATTACCCTACCTGCGACCCCGAAAGAGCATTATTTAAGTTTCTCGACTTGTCGCCGGTAACGCTAAATGAAAATGCTAATACACAAGGCCCGATCATAATTAGGCAGAGGGGGGAATTTTCCGATTACGGCCGAAAATTATCAAGTGTAATTAATAAAAGTGCAAGACGGAAGCGAAGACAGAGCAGAGTCAGCAGGACCGGGTAACCACCCAGACGCACACGAAGACCGAGAGCCTATAGGACTGGACAACCATCAAGACAAGACTTGTGGCCGGAGCGATCCAATCTAGAAGAGAATCCAACACCAGAAGACGCCATTACGGACGCCGGCTTTACTTAGACGCTGCTAATTATACCAGGTAAATTAGTTAATTGTGACTTGGTTAATTATTGTGGAACCAAGCGATAAAAGAAAATTCAATTGTTACAAGATACCAGGCAGGTAGCCAGTACCTTTTATTTATTAAGAACTGATTGCGTCTGAATAGCAGGTTGAAGGAGAGTTTGAGCGTTTTGGCGAAACGAGAATTTGATCCAGGAAGGTTAAAACAAGGTTGAAAATTTGAGACGACCCAGTTACCCTGGCATACACAGTTGAGAACTGAGTACACGGAGAAGAGAGAACAAGACACGGACAAGGACGCCGAATACAGAACGAGCGACGGAAAAGAATCAACGTAAGCCGTAATAGGTATTCTGTAGAATATTCCAGGCAGGGAGCCGGAATATTTGTTAATTAAAACATATAATTTAACGTCGTGTCGCAAAGCATTGTCGTGTTAATTTAACGTATAATAAAATAGTTAGAAAACCGGAGTCAGCAAGTTTTAGCTTTGATATTTCCAGACAGGTTGTTTAAGTCACTCGCCAGAAAATTCTTCTGGAAATTTCCAGGCAGGTCGTGTTAAGCATTCGCCGGAAAATCAATTGCGTTCTAGTCAAAGTTATCTAGTTACTAAAATTAAGATAAAATTAATTTTAAGTAAATTACATTAATAAATCAATTAATAAATTTATAAACGTTAAAAGTGTCGTAAAGTAAAACGTGGAAAACAAATGTTGAGTTTTTGAGTATTGTGATATCGAAGTCGTGATAAATTGTTGAGCGGTCACATAATTTAACTCATAAAACCGGCTTAACAAAATTCGTTGATAAGGAAAGAATAACGTTTACAAGAAATGAGTTGTTGGAAATTTATTAGTGATTTTAAAATGATAAATAATTATATGGAAAGTAGTTTTATTTAAGGAAATAGATGTAACGGAATTTTATAGTGGCAAAGAGTGTTTAAGAGATTTTGAAGGTAAAAGTTGGATGTGTTTAAAAAAATAGGTGTTTTTATTTAAAATTTGATAACTCTCCAATCCCCAGACATAAGATTCAGCGCTTTAAATTTTCTTGTAGGAAATTTATCGCTCTTCAAAAAAGGTTTCTTACATTTTTTTTGTTAATCCAACCATTTAAGTGATATCGAAGCTCATAAGGTAAAAGCACCAATTATTGACGGGGGTCCAATTATTGACGCCCTATCCTATTTTAAGACACATTTAATTACCTACTATATTAATAATGATCGTATACCTTTTTAAGCAATCTATGTAATTTAAGAGATTGAAAAAAAATTATTGTTAGTGAAAAATATTAAATATTCATTAATAAAAAAAATAAAATTCATTCATATTTATAGAAACAGCTTGTGAGCGTCAATTTTCTTAACTATTGCGGTTAGAAAAGCAGTCTTTTGAAACGGGGATTTTTAATTATTTTTTTCGTCTAATCACATCAACTTTTTTTTTTTATGAGAAAATAAATTATGAAAAATTAACAATATCATATATTTACAGTAAATTATGTGCTTTTTAATTTTAAAATAGTGGACGTCAATAATTAGTACATAATATTGAAGTTGTATCTCGTATTGACAGATCAGTAGACAGCGCCGTAACGTCTTTTTTTTAAACACAAATCCATTAAAAATTTAAACCATAATATTCGAAAACCCATGCTGTCATCGGTATAATATTAAGTTGTTATTAAAAAAGTGATTAATTGATTCTTATTTTTATTTAATTAAAAAACATTTTGAATAGTTTCGTGTTTGAAATAAAGGTGTTAAAAAACATTCTAAAATTAATATTTATTTTCATGATACCAGCATCGAAACTTGAAGTTTCAGTGTCTTTACAGCCCGTCGAAACAAGCTAATTTCAAGCCGATGCTGCAAACAACTGCTAGCGAATTCGTAATTCACAAATCCCTTCACAGCGGGCAGAAACATGCGTGTTTCTTCCCTTGGGAAGAAACACAATTGTTTCTGCCCTGTGCTAGATATATTTAATGTTCATTTGCAGCCCTATTACTCTCATTTGTTTACTTGTCACTTCAGCTTACTCATTTCATTTTTTAAGTGACAATTTTAATTAACCAAATAAAATTACTAAAAAATGAGTGAAAATAATATTTTTGTACTATTTACTATTTAATAAGTGACTGTAAATCACATATTGCTCATTCTCTAACAGTTCTCCGCATCATCGGCTTGAAATTAACTTGTTTCTTACTGGCTGCTGACACTGAATCTTGAAGTTCCGATACAGGTAATCATGAAAAATATAGTGTGTGACTCAGGATAAAACACGATTTCAGACTGCGGGTGATGTCAGCCCTCGCCTGCGGCTCGGGCAGCCAACCTCACCCTAGTCTGAAATCGTCTTGTTTCATCCCTTGTCACACAATATACTATTAATTGAATTGAAAAAATTAACCTCATTTTCAAAAAGTAAATATAAATTTGCTAATACCATAAAAAATTTTGTTTTCTTTTTTTTTCATTTAATAAATCTATTTTCAAAATTATCCTATTAATTGAATAATAATAAAATTAATAAATTAGTAATTATTCGGAAACTTGATTTTTTATATTTAGTTCAACAGATCAGTGACGCATGCGCATTAAGGGTGTCAATAATTGGAGCAACAGTATGTCAATAGTTAGATCAGTCGGGTTTTTAACCTGTCAATAATTGGTGTATCCGGGTAACTTATTTCAACGCTTTAAATTAATTAGTAAATTTAATTTATTATTATAAAAAAATATGAATTTATTTAGTTAAAAGACTAAATAAGACAATGTTGGAATTAAAATTCAATAATATGAATTGTTAATATGCTAAAAAAAATGGAATTACAATCTTGTCTATTATAGCATCAATAATTGGTGCTTTTACTTTAGTTGATAGATTTATAAAATAATGTTTTTTGATTAAAATTCTATAACTCTTCAGAAATCGGATATTTACCCAAGCTTTCAATTGTTTTTTGTCGGAAATTTACTGCTCTACAAAAAAAGTCTTTTTGATTTTTTGGATAAACTCAACCGTTTAAGAGATATTTAAGCTTTAAATGGAAAGAAAAGTTTCACAAACCAACTCAAAATTTTGCTCTGATGATATAAAAAAATTCTTTTATTTCGAGTTAAAATATCTCTCAAACGGTTGAGTTGATCAAAAAATCAAAAAGACTTTTTTTTGTAGAGCAGTAAATTTCCAAAAACACTGTTAAAAGCTTGAGTAAATATCCGTTTTCTGAAGAGTTATAGAATTTTAATTGAAAAACATTATTTCTCAAATCTATCAATTTTCAGCGTTGATATCACTTGAATGGTTGGATTAACAAAAAAAGTGTAAGAAACCTTCTTTGAAGAGCGAAAAATTTCTTACAAGAAAATTAATAGCGCTCAATTTTATGTCTGGGTGTTGAAGAGTTATCAAATTTTAAACAAAAATGCCAATTTTTTTAAACAAATCAAACTTTGACCTTCAATATCTCTTAAACAGTTGGATTCACGAAAAAAACATAAGAGACCTTTTTTGAAGAGCGGGAAATTTCCCATGAAAATATGTATTAGTCATTGCTGTGCATTTTTTTTAAGCAAGTAATAAAACTTTTTTTCATTGTACTAAAATGAGAATATATCATTACTTAGGCAGGGTTAAACGGCGTTAGAATAAACTTATTTATTTTTTTAACTTCCCGCTAAGAAAATTGCAAATTTTCAAAAATTCGGGAAGTTATTGGTTTCAGTCCGATTTGTGAAAGTCGAAATTCCAACAGCTGTCGACGTTTTGAGGTCCTAGAAAGCTATTCTGACTAATTTCACGATGATGGCCGAGTGTATGTATGCATGTATGTATGTACGTACGTACGTATGTGAATATCTATAACTTTTGAACGGATCAACCGATGTTGATCGTCAAGGGATCATTCGACGCAGTTTTTTAATATCTTGAAGCTGAAAAAAATTGAGCTTGATCGGCAGGGCTCGTTCGGAGATATTCAAAAAATAAACTTTTTTCAAAAATGGTTTCTTTGGATAACTTTTAACGGGCTCGATGGATTAATTCCAAAATGGACTGGACTCTGGAGATTCATAAGCCGCGTCGAATGCCACCTCAAACATCAAAATCGGTTAATTCTTTCAAGAGAAATCGTTGTCGAAAGAATTATAAATAAAAAATTTTTTTAAGTATTTTGAAAATTTCTCAAAAATGACTCGATGAATCGATTTCAAAATTTAATCAGTTATAGAACTCAATCAAACGCTTCGACTGCCACCTTAAACGTCTCAATCGGTTTATTCGTTTGAGCGATATCGTTGTAGATAAAATTGTAAAAAACGTTATTTTTTGAAAACAAAAGCATACAAAAGTAGTTTCGAGCTCGAAGAGCTCGAAAATGTATCTACTACAATTTTTCGAGCTCCTTGAGCTCGACATACGTGGGAAGTTTTGGGGCTGGCCCGCAGGGTCAACCGACAGACCGATTTTTTTTATTATTTTTGGATCACACATAAATGATTTTTATCATGGCCAAGTAACAAAATCTACTTTGGTACATAACGGACACCCTAATGCCTATGTATGACCATATATAGCTTGATACGACGATACATGGCTTGATATGACTATGTATAGAAATATTAACTAAATTAAAAAATATTTTTTTTTTTTTTTTTTATTTTGGCGACGCAGAGATTATCAGATATGCGAATAATTGGATTCCTAATCAAATTGAAAATTTTTAATTCGAGAAAAAACACTAGACTTATTAATGACCGCACCCGATTCAGTAGGATTCGAACCCGAGATCTTTCGTACGAGAGACCGACGTTTTGACGACTAGACTATGCACCTGACAGCTACAACGAAGTTTAGTTGTGCTACGTAAGATTGGAAGAATATAATCACTTCCGAAAACGCAAAATATAATCATCAATATGCTTTTAGTGATATTAAAAGAATTTCCTATTTTTTTCACACCAACATCCTGTTTATAAGTAATTGTAATAGTCAGCACAAATTTTTCATATAAAAAATTTGTATGTCTATGTATGGCCATACATGCCTATATATGAACTATATATGGCTATGCATGGCCATATATGTTTCATTTTCACGGGTAAATATATGGTTGAAATTATATTCAATATAATTTAACAGATTTCCATTTTAAGAAATGTATGTCACATACGGAAAAAACAATATAGTAATGGCAACTCTCTGGGATAGTGCTGAGTTCTTTCTGTAGAGGAAAAATTTCAGACAGTACTGTATGCTATCTAGACTGTATCCACTATTGTCCGGAAAAAAATTGTTTTGCTTCGATTTTTCCTTGAAAAACTGAAAAAAAAATTTTTTAACATGTATTTTATAAAGAAAATAAACTTCTAAACCACCAGTTCAATTTTTGAGATATTGAGCTGATTTTTTAGGGGGATTTTTTTTAGGCCCTAAAGGCCCGAGTCGAAATCTCAGGTCTGTTTTAATCGTAAAAGTTTCCAAACCCTTTGAAGTCTTATTTACCGCCTAAAACGAGACCTGTTTTAAGCGTAGATGACGATCTCGGAAAATAAATACGATCAAACCAGACCTGAGCAGTACCGTTTTAATCGTACAGGGTATCAAAAGATGTACGATTATTATTATTATTTTTTAACTCATTCATTATTATTATTATTATCTCTCCGACATCTTGTTTTTCATAGCCGCGAAAATTCAAATTATTTTCATTATTACTGTTATTGTCAATATATATACAGTAGAACCTCGATAAGTTAAAATTCAAGGGAAACTTTAAAACATTTGAGTTATCGAGTTTTTAACTTATCGAGAGTTTAAGTTAGAGAGGTTATTGAAATAAAATTTTTAACTTAACGAGGTTTATCCATTTTAGAAACTTGAGTAAAAGAAGATACATTTAATTCAATAGAAGTGACATTTATTGATTTATTTTTTTAAGTGAATTCAATTCTTTAAGAAAAAGTCAGTAATTTTTTTTTGTTTCATGCATTTTTGATTTTCTACATCAATTATTCTTTCAATATTATGTAAAGAAGAGAAAATTTCGTCGTTAATGTCTTCGCAACTCTCAATAAATGATCTCAAATCATTGACAGCTTTCCTGGCACCACCGATTGAGATTGGGGGATCTGGTGTTAGATCATTTAGATCTTCATTTTCATTATCCTCAACTTCGTCAGTGTTTAAAACTGCGTCAATTATTTCTTGCTCCGTCAATGTCCCCGCTGTAGCAACTTTGTCATCACATGTAACGTAATCGTCGAAACTTATTTGAAATTCCTCAGCCTGGATCTCAGCTATGTATTTATTCCAAATGACATTATCATCTTCTTTATTTTCAACGGTTTCCTCCAATGATGAAGGAAAACCACAGGATTGAAAGCAATTTTTCACTGTACTAGGGGTAACATTTCTCCAAGCCTTATCCGCCATTCTCATTGCTTGTAAAATATCAATTGAGGAAGTATTGTTTTGCTCCATATCAGAAATCACTTTCTTCACAACTTCCTTGCGATAAAACGTTTTGAAATTTTTTATTATCCCTTGATCCAGTGGTTGCAATTGGGATGTTGTATTCGGTGGTAAAAATTGAATTTTAACTGCTTTTAATGAAGGTATATCACCGTGAGCGGTACAATTGTCTACAAAAAGTAAAATTTTTCGTTTAGCAGCAATCATTTGTTTGTCTATTTTAAGAAGCCATTTTTTAAATAAATCTGCAGTCATCCATGCTTTTTTATTAGCTTCATAATGAAGCGGGAGTGATTTACACCCTGCAAAGCAACGAGGTTTCATTGATTTTCCAATCATCAATGGCTTCAGTTTTTCTGTACCTGAAGAATTCACACACAGCAAAATTGTCAGTCTTTCTTTACTATGTTTACCGCCATGACATTTTTCATTTTTAAATGTTAATGTCTTATCAGGAAGACATTTGTAAAAAAGCGCAAGTTCATCTGCATTGAAAATATCGTCAGGGCTGTATCCTTCAACTAAACATTCCAGTTTGCTTTTCCATTCTCTACAAATCTCGCCGCTCACACTAGCACTTTCACCACAAACTTTTTTGAATGTTAATTCATGACGTTTTTTGAAATTTTCTAACCAACCGTTGCTGGCTTTAAATTGGTTAATATTTAATGATTTCGCGAACTCTTCAGCTTTTTCTTTCAGTATCGGCCCACTTATACAGATGTTTCTACTGCGACATTGCTTAAACCACGTAAACAAACATTCTTCTAAGTTAGGAAATTCTGCTATTCTACGTCTCTTGCACTGAAGTCCAACACCTAACTCTTCTTTTTTCAACAACTCTCCTTCCTTTTTTATGATAAGTGACAACGTACTTTCGTGGATTCCAAACTGAGCCGCAACATCTTTCCTTTTTGAACCACTTTTCACAGCTTCAATCGCTCTCAGCTTATCAGAATATGTCAAAGTATTCAATTTTCGTTTCATTATAAGTTCCGTTCGTTAAGAGAATTATTGAAAGACTAAAGTGAAAATAAATTAAGCTTTTGGCAAAAACTATTGTTTGTATACATACTCGGTACGATGACTCACAGATAATACTTTAAGTTATGGAGGTCACCAAAATATTATTTTAAGTTATCGAGGGCAATGCTTAAATTATTTGTTTAAGTTATCGAGGTTTTGTATTTTAAGTAATAGAGGTTTTAGGTTGCCAAGGGAAGGGAATCAAAAAAATTTTTAAGTTACAGAGGTTTTGAACTTATCGAGGTTTAAGTTATCGAGGTTCTACTGTATATATATATATATATGATTTTATTCACTGCAGTGAGAATTTACAGGAATGGCAACATATAAATCATTTTCAACTTTAACTTCAAAACAAACAGCAACTAATTGTTCGATAGGAATAGACGTAAAATAAGAATTATCATTTTAAATTCTTTTCTACGCTGTAAGAAACTGTAGAGTATCCACGATAAATAAATTATTGAAATATATTGTTATCAATTATTAAAGTTATAGCTTTTTGAATCGTTAGCATACTCATATAAACAATACTTTCCGTTAGCAATTTTAATAAAAATTATTTTAGAGAAAAATTTATTCATAGACTATTGGACGAACCAACGTTCCGTAATAGATTTAATTTCGACACATTTGAAGATTTTCTCAGTGTACATTTTATTAACGATTAAATCCGTAAAAGTGTTAAATTAAATTACTTATTTAATTAATTTATTTCAGATTGGGCATCTTCATTAGCTAATGACGAACAAATTACGGATGCCGATTTTGTCGATGTTATTACTAAACTAACATCAAACAAAAAAAAATTAAAAAATAAATAATAATTATGTTTTTAAGAAAATTTTTGGTTCTATTAAAAAATGTTTATCTCCTTGTTTCAATTTTGTTCTAAAATAAAATAAACTAAAAGTACTTTTTATGATTTTTTTTATTTCGGTTAGTAAAACTACATTACCATACGATGAAATAAATATTTTACGACTAACTTATAACCCACCTCAGACAAGACCGCACCGTATCGGCCGTAGCGTAGGGGCTAAAGCGATAGTCTGACGAGCGTTAGGTTGTAGGTTCGAATCTCGGGTAGGGCGAAAATATTTAATGTTTTATTTGATAAGTTAAGCGCATGAGTGTAATATCTAAGTGTATTGTGTACTTATATACATCTATAAAGCGAATAAAATTCTCCTCTTCTGACCTTAAAACTATATTACGATCCAGAGTAAAAAAAAACGAAAATTTTGCTTCTTAATCCTGATTTTAAATCGCAACTAACATGATATTTTTTTTCATATTATGTATTTATCAAAATTAATTTTAATGAAGCATTATATAATTATGATCAATACATAATACAATTAATAATTATTATTAGCAATTATGAATAATGTTATGCTATTTAAATGAAAAATTATAAAAAAAAAAAAAATATATGACTACAGTGGGATTCGAACCCGAGTCGCTAGGTATTATGAAATATAATATTACTATTATTATTATATTTCACATTATTATTATTTCAGATCTGGTTTGATCGTAATTGTGTCAGAATGGGACAAAACTCCTATGATTACGATAAAAACAGACCTGCGCCTATAGAGCAACTAAGAGCAGCAGGTCTGTTTTAATCGTAAAAATTTTCTGAAACTGACTGAAAAAAAAATACGATTAAAACAGACTTGGAATTTCGACTTAATGGAACTTTTGAGACTATAAGACCAAAAAAAAAAAAAATCATTTTTTTTGACACACCTTAATAGTCATACGTTTCTATGTATGACCATATATGCCCATACATGGGCTAAAAGCGGCCATTTATGGCCATATATGCTTAATAAATTACGGACGTGCATGGTCATGTATTGTCATACATAGCCTTATATGGCCATATATGCCCACACGTGAATATTTATGACCATTTATATCCATACATGGGCCTTACACGGCCATACATAGCCATATATGTTTAATTAATCACTAAATATTAATGAGATTTCATTTAGTCCATTCGCCCCAATACAGTTCTGTATGCAAAATTAAAAAAGTTATGTCTAAGACTATTTTAGGCGTTTTCTTATGTCTTTTTATACAAGGAATTCAAGTCTGAAGTTCATTTTTTTGGAAGATGGTCGAATTTTTAGGTATTAACAATTTGAATGTTTAAGGATGACATATTGGGAATTAATTTTTTTTTGTAAATTATATTTCGTCCTATCGAATTCGTCATCGAATTTTGCATAAAAATGTCCTAGTTATTTTATTTAGTTATAGATATACACGGAGATATTCAAATTTGTTAATAAAAAAGTCATACGAGTGAGCAAAACATGTAAATGCGCGCGCAGCGTCTCATGCTTACACACACACTCACTCGCATATGCTATCCTCTATTGACGCACGAATAATAATCTGATCTCGCATGTCATACTCCGTCCTTGTCCAATACATACTTCGAAATCGAGCGTTTGATTATTTTTTTGTTGATTCTCTTGCGCGGTCAAATATAAAAGAAAATCTCACTTTAACTTTTTAGTTTTATTAAGTTGTCATTTAAGTTTCAGCTAACTTATTATTGTGTCGTTAGTTGTTTTAATATAGCGCGTCCCATTTTAAATATTATTTTTTATTTATTGAACAACAGTTAGTTAATGATAAAGTTTATGGAATATAAATGTATATAGTGTACTTATGAAGTCAATTTTATTGCTTATTTATTATAAAGCAAAAAGTTGAATTGAATTCTCTTTTATATTTGACTGCGCAAGAGAATCAACAAAAAAAAATCGGTCTATCGGTTAACCTTGCGGGCCAGCCCTAAAACTTCTCACTATTTTTGAGCTCAAGGAGCTCGAGAACATTGTTGTGAGTACATTTTTGAGCTCTTCGAGCTCGAAAATAATTGTATCTTCCTTTATTTTCGTCAAAAACCATTTTTAGCATTTCTTTATCCTATAATATCTCACGAACGTATTAATCGATCTTGATAGTTGAGACGGCAATAGACGCGTTTCATTAAGCTCTAGATCTGATTATATTTTGAAATTGATCGGATAACTCAGTTCTACGATAATTGAAAAAAACCGTTTTTCAGCATTTCTTTCTCCCGTGATACCTCTCGAACAAATTAACCGATTGAGATAGCTAACGCGGCAATCGACGTGTTTTATTATGTTCTACAGCTGATCAGATTTTGGAGACGATTGTTCGTCTCGTTTCTAAAAAATCAATAAGAAACTAAAAATAAAAATTTTTTTTTTCATAATTCGCAATTATTTTCGAGTCTGCTGGTTCAAATGATCTGAAATTTTTAGAAGAGTTGATGGCCGACTAGCTCTTTTGATTACCACAAGAACCATTCAAATCGGTTCATGAGTTAGAAAGTTATAGACCGGTCGCACACACACACACACACACACACACACACACACACACACACACACGCGCGCGCGCACACACAGGCACTCGGACCTCAATCTAAAACAGGTTGGAATAGCTTCCTAGGACCCTAAAACGTCAACATCTGATGGTATTTCGATTTTCGAAAATCGGGGAGAATACAATTACTTCCAGAATTTTTCGAAAATCATCGATTTTTTGAGCGGATCGGTAAAATAGTCATTTCAATCGAAGCACCCAAATATACATATGCATATATATATTAGGGTTGGTCAAAAAAATCGAATAATTCATTTTTGACTTTATACTTTGAAAAATAGGTTCGTAGACACTTAAAAAGAATTCTGTCCAAGTATGAGCTCTTAATTATAACGGGAAGGTCCTCCGCTTTGCGAGTTTCTATTTTTTTCGCATGATAAGATAAAAAAATTCATATCTCGCTTCCAACTGCTTGGAAAAATATTCCGTGACATAGACTTTGTAAGAAATTAAATGCTCTACAAAAAAGGTCTCTTATGATTTTTTCAAAAACCCAACCGATTAAAAGATATTCATAGTTGAAGTTTGGCTATTTTAAGGTAAATATTCGTTTTTATTATGAATTTTATAAGTCGATGAAAATACAGTATTTCGAATTGCGGAAATCGTGATTTCGTAGATAATTTACTGCTCTACAAAAATGGTCTCTTATGATTTTTCGATTAAGTAAAGCCGTTACGAGATATCCATCGTCAAACATTAATGAATATCAATATTTCCAGTTTTTGATCAATAATTCGATCAATTTTAATTTAAATTACTAGTTTTAGGAAAAATTACATAAATTTTAGTTTGAATGGATGAAGAAATGTTGTAAACAATTTTTTTAATATTGTTTGCGGTCTTGACCTTGTTTGATTGCATTAAAATAAGAAATTAGAGCATTTTTTTCGACATATAGCCAATGATTACGATAAAAAACGAAGAACAATTCCAGTACTTATTGCAAGATGTCAAAGAACATCAAAAAACATACCCAAGTTGTGATAAAGGAAATTATTTATAGTATTAGCGTACTGTTATGTTAAAAATATTGACAATTATATTGCAATTGATAATTCAATGAAAAAATTTATCTATAAATAAGGTCAATACTGGTTGTTTTTCACTCGATTCAATACTTTTCCTATTACATTTGACAAAGAAACGTGTCAATCACTTTAAATTAATCTAATCATTGGCTATATGTTGAAAAAAATGCTCTAATTTCTTGTTTTAATGCAATCAAACAAGGTCAAGACTGCAAACAATATTAAAAAAATTGTTTATAACATTTCTTTATCCATCGAAACTCAAATTTATGTAATTTTTCCTGAAACTAACAATTTAAATTAAAATTTGTCACGTAACGATTCAAATTATTTAATTTTAATGAGTAAAATTGAATATTTAATTGGGTTTTTGAATTTGAGTCGTTCCGTGGGCATTCCGCCATTTTGTCGTTGATTATGGCAGTCCGTGCACGGTGCTAGCCCATGCGCGTTGAGTATGAGAGAGAACGTGTGTGATTTTATATTATTTTTATAATTTATGATTTAAGATACAAACGATTGACTTTTGTTTAACGTAAGTATTTATTCATAATTTTGAGTTAGTTGGGATGCATAATCTAGCGTTATATTATGCCCCAACAATTAGCAATATATTATTTTGTTTAACTTGTCATCCAGCGGATGACGTCAAATGATGTTTATTATTTAGGAAAAATTAATATTTGTTTTATGATTTAATATAAAAACATACAGAGGATATGAACAAAGAGTTCATGTAATTAAGTGATTTACCATGTATCATCCAAGCGTTGAAAATTATGTTTATAATTTATATTTTTAATCAAAATTGGATGCCAAAAATAATTATTATAATTAAGGGCAATGGTGGTGCCATTTTACGGGACGACCAACAGGTGGAGGTTTACCTAATTAAGGCAGAAAGATACGGACAAGCATAGTGTGCGGACGCGATTTTTATTTATATTGCTAAAATATTAAGTTTTTTTTATTGTTGGAAAGATTAAAGTTAAAAATATATTCACCGGGTGTGAAGTAGTTAAAGATTGAATTATATAGATATTTCATTTGAATATTATTTTGATGATATTTGCTGCTTTTGAGTAAGTACCCTGTAGTTCTATCTGCTGGAAAAAATATTTTCATCTGGTAACCTCCCCCGGTAGTTGTTGGTCGCCGCGAGGGAAAAATTAATTGATTTATAATTATTACTTATGGAATGATACATGGATTAATTGTTATCAGTAATTATTATTAAATATTAATTTGTGATATTGGTGAAAATATCCATATTTATATGTATATATGGAAATACGAAGTGTCTAAAGGTACAGAAAACGTGCGCCGTAGCGTTTATGACGATATATACGTGATTCACGCTGGTTCATTTTCTCGTTTCTCAAGATTCACTAGGGGATTCCTCGTGATCCACGCTACAGTGTATATGAATAAGATCGAATTATATTTGTGAAGTTTCCCCTCATTAAACAAAATAAATAAAAAAACTTTAATGCTTTAAAATTATAGTTAATCATTTAAAATTGAAAAATATTAAGGATGATTAAAAATTTCTAATCTTTTTAAATCATTTAAAAAACATCGTTTTATACCATCTAATGAATTTGACTGATTTTTCGTGGAATTTTCGTAAAATGATTTATATGATTTAGAAGGAATAAAATGATGGATATATCAGTCCTTTTAATCCTATCAAATCATTTCGTTTAATCAGGGGCTGTTTAAAGGGACACTATAAAGAAATAAATTATGTACATATATAGTGATTGGGTGCTTAAAAATATAATTATTTCTATAATTAGCATTAAATAACAGAACAATAGTAAAATATCAGAATAAGCAAATTTGTCGATAAGGATTAATTTAATTAACTTAAGATTGTAACACATCCAAGTTCGTGAATATATGATTTTATCGACAATTTTATTTATTTCTTTGTACAACCACACATACAATCTAAATTATAATTTTATCTCAAAATATAATATAACTAGGTATGACTAAACAAAATTATGGAAATGTATATAATTTATATAACTTGATAGAATTATCCGTAGTTATACAGAATTATATGTGATTGCAAATAATAATACACAATATTTTTAGTCAGATGGTGAACAAATTAAACAGCGTACGGGACGCGATTTTACATTTAGAAGCGTCCCGAACGATAGCGTGTGTGAATTATTTTCACGCTAGCGTGCTTTTTAGCTAAAGCTAATAAAACTGTTTAGCATTGCGCGCAATAAATCAATTTCGCCTGGCGGTCCGAATACTAGCGTGTGTGAACGATTCTCACGCTAACGTGCTTTTTAGCTAGTGGTGATGAACTGTTTAGCATTACGCACACTAAATCAATTTCGCCTGGCGTTCCGAACGCTAGTGTGTGTGAACGATCCTCACGCTAACGTGCTTTTTAGCTAGTAGTGATGAACTGTTTAGCATTGCGCACAATAAATCTATTTCACGTTGCGTTCCGAACGCTAGCGTGTGTGAACGATTCTTACGCTAGCGTGCTCTTTAGCTAGTGGTGATCAACTGTTGCGCATTGCACACAATAAATCAATTTCACTTGGCGTTTCGAACGATAGCGTGTGTAGACGATTTTCACGCTAGCGTGCTTTTTAACTACACTGCAAATCCAAGTGTTTAACTCAGTGTGTTAAAATAAAACACGTTAGTGTTTTCTGCAACTTAAGCGCTTAGAAATAACATTGCAAGTTTCTGGGTATCAGCGTCTTTTCTCTGGTGACATTCTTTCTGTAATTAATAAGAAATAATATTTTCAAATAAACATATGATGAATCGAAAAAAATAGTCCAATCGAATCAGCGTACTTACAAGTATAACCAAAGAATAAAGCTCCAATAAATTTGTCACGCCATCAATTATATGTGTTATTTCGGTTTGCGATATCCGGCAATTTTCACGAATATTTATTATGAATTTTCCTGCATGCCACTGAAGACGCTTCATTACAGATTCACTTGATTCATCAATATTTTCTAATAATAAAATTGTACAATAAAATATTTACAACTAATTTGTATATGTATAAGTTGTCTTAATTTTTATGATAATATTAAATAAAAATCTGATAATAATTAAGATTATTTTTTAAGTTTGATAATCTTACAGTTTAGGAGGTGATATTTTTTTATTTAATTGAGATGAAAGTTTAAAAACAAATATTTTTCACAAACAGAAAAACAAAAAAAAAAAAAAAAAGAATTCTATCGTTCATTTGCGCGTCCAATCATATTTTTTATTAAGGTTATTAAAATTACTATTATAGTAAACTCATAATTGATATTAAATTTATAATTATAGTAATTATAAAAATTTGATCATACAGTAATTATTCTAGTATGGAAAAAAAATTTTTTTGTGCCGTAGAAGGACGAAACAAATGTATAAAATTTGTATTTGTACCTGGTATACCTGATTTAGAAATAATCAAAACAAAAATCGATGAGATTTGTCAGCGTGATGTACTACTGAAGTCACTATTATCAAAAACGATAATAATTATCCAAAAAAAAGATTCAGAAACTGATATTTAGTGTGATGTTGAAGAGGACGATATAATAGAAGATAAAGAGAAATTAACCATTCTTTTTTTGCCATTACATAAGTCGACATATATTACACCTGCTGTGAACCATGATAATTCTGCAATGCAAGTACTGTACACTGAACCTGAAATAATACAACCTGATATTCCACCAAACATTGACTCTATTGCGAGTAAACTTGTAACGCCAGTTGAAGGTGTTATTATTAGTAGTGAATCTAGTGAATCTATTGATTGCTCATTAAATGAAGAGAATAGCAAGGTAAGTTAAATAAATTTTTAACAGTTTACTTTACAACAATTATTCGAGTAACCTAAATATTTTTTTCAGTCTTCATGTGACAGTGTCCAACAATGCTCAAATAGTGGTTCGCTGTCAGAGGAACCTCATACTTTGTCCAAATCAGAGCTTGAAGTGGTACCTGGACCAATTATGGCGTCAGCTAGTTTACCATCTTTAACCTTTGATTTACAAAATAAGTTAATCGAACACGGGGTGCTAAAAATACAAGCCAAGCTTATGCACTATTGGGGATCATATTTATGGCAGAAGACATCAGGGCGTCCCTCTAAGAAAGATTACCAAAACTTTGCCGATGCTATAATTGAAGTTTATCCGTTGTTAAAAGGTGGCTCATCGGAAAATGTAAGTTTTTCTTTTTATTTATGTATTTATTCACCTATATTAAGGAAATAAAAGTTTTTTGTGTAAAAATGAGCCCAAAATCAAAACATGTTGTCCTTTTTATCAGAGCATCGTAAGATTACAACTCAGTACATGGATAAGAAATCATAGATCTATACTAAAAAAACAAGAAACTCAGGCTGCGCAAAAAAGAGACGCTGCTGGAGAAATCATCAAACCAGCTACTTCTTTTGCAGCTTTAACCAGTACTGGAACGTAAATTTTTTCATTTAAATTTATATAAATTAAATAAATTAATAAAAGCTATCCAGAATAATAATAAAATATTAATCCATAGATTTGAATCTCCAAAGTTAGGCATAAGTCGAGCGTTAGTAGAACTGGATAAAAAACAAGGGAAGGAAGCAAACACACCCCATGTTAGAAGACTTTTAAAACTAACGTATGATGAACGACGGCTTTGGATCCAAACTGAAGGAATATCTATTTTTGATATTATTGAAAAATATCCACATTTAAAAAATTGTGGGTCTGTAAGTATATTTTTTAACTTTAATTTTTATTTTGGACTTAGTAATATAACATCGAAAATCTTAAGTAGAATTCATTTATGAGGAATTTAAAAATATTTCTTTACAATTGATAAGAAATATGTGTATATATATTTATAAATAATTTTTTTTTAACCTCTTATGAGCTCAAAAGTTATTTTATTTTATAAAAAAAAATCCTCACCAAAGTTATCTGGCTGAAATTTGGTGAGGATTTTCTTATAATATAAAGTAACTTTCGAGCCCATAAATGGTTGAAAAAAAAATAATTTTTTTTTGGGACACTATTAAATTAAACTCAAACTTTTGATGGACTTTGGATGGACTTATTTTGTTATATCGTTCTATTGATACAGTTGAAAAAAAAATTGTATTTTTCAAATAACAACTATATCAACTATATCAATAACGACTATACTGTCTACTTTTAGATTCTAAATGATTTTTGTCAATTGAAAAATACAACTGCTGAAGCAATTGATGAACAAATCAGTGAAATGTTCAAAAAATTAAAGATATTTTTTGAAGTCGACGAAAACTGTAATTTTGAAACTACAATACTTTTAAAATTATATGACAGATTGACAAAAAAACTAAAAAATCAAGTGAAGCCATTGTTCATTTTTCAAGAGGTATGATCACATCTATTCATTATGTTAAAAAATTAACAACGATTTTTATTGAAACTTGATAATTCTCTGCAATTTAGGCACGTTCGAGTACCGATAGTTTAATAGCAGTAGAGGGTGAATCTCCTGGTGCAGTGATATATACTGAAAATAATGAAATCAATAGTGCATTTATTGTTGCTGATAACAACGTTATAGTTACAATTGAAAGTCCAAAAACATCAAAAGTCGTCGCTTGTTTGTTAGCAGCTTATTACGTATGGGACACTAAATTTCCTAAACCGTATTTAAATGTATTGCAATACATCGATAACCAAGTTCTCGGAACATCTATAAAAAATAATGTCGTCTTTCAATTCATCAGAATGCGAGAAGAAGCTTTTGTTTAATTGCGATATTGTAAACCTAAGACTTTCAATTTTTTTGTTTTTGTTAACTTTGATTTCAAAAAAATCTTAAAAAAAATCTTCAACATGTAACTTCTTTCAGATCAGCTTAAACTTTTTTATTTTTAAATGTAATTTAATTACTTCTTAATACTTAATACAATTCTACTTTGGACTTTTTTATAACTCAATAAATAACTAGCTATTTTAAAGTTACTTCTATTGTTTCTAATTTTTTTCAAAAAAACATTTTTTTGAACTTTTTTTTTTAGTAAAAATACATATATACTTTTTATTGATATTAAATTCCAATTCTAATTTTATGGTGAATGTTTGATGCAATAATTATCTGAATCTCCTGATAATAAAAAGATGGTTCCAGGTTATGACAACAAACAATAACGACTTTTAATCAAAGGCAACTATTATTTTTAATATTAGAAATATTATTTATAAAAATTTCATTTATTGCACTTCAACGGAAAAAGTAACGAAGTTACTTATTTCTATACTTTTAACCAACACTTTATATTAGGTCCTTATTGTTTATAAAATATTGTCATCATCGTAGTCTACGATTTTATGTTTATTAATTAATTGTTAATTAACAATCGTTGACTACAGTATCGTTACAATGTTTTGTAGAAAGTAAAGATTTATAATAAAATACTGGTTAAAAGTACAAGAAAATAATAATTTTACTTTTTGCAAACTTTATTTCTTTTATTGTTGTAATTTTGGTTGTAATAATTATAATATTCAGTGTTATAATTGATATTTAAATCTAAATTACTATTGTTTGTTATCGTAACCCATAGAACTATTTTTATTATAAAAATATTTACATAATTAACTAATGACACTAAACACTTAAAGTGTGTACTAATGCCTAAACGCTTTAAGTGCCTTAATTAATATAGTCTTTGAATCATCGCGGAGAATGAGGACAGATGCGGGCAACCGCGGAGAACCGCGGGCAGATGCAGGCACATAACCAGGAATACTGAACCCAGTCCTGGTATATGTGTATGGGCATCTGGGCGGACCTAATGACTCCACCGTCCATCTTACGGCTTGAAATAAATTAATATTTACAGAAATATTTACTCACTTCAAAGACGAAATTTTGACTTTCGTCCTTGAATCATCGCGGAGAATGAGAACAGATGCGGGCAACCGCGGAGAACCGCGGGCAGATGCGGGCACATAACCAGGTATACTGAACCCAGTCCTGGTATATGTGTATGGGCATCTGGGTGGACCTAATGATTCCACCGTCCATAATATTTTAAATATAAAACACTTTATGTGTGTTAAAATTAAACGTTTAAAATGTTTACTACACTTTAAACACTAAAAAGTGTTTAGTTGGTAACTACAAGTATTTAAACGCTTAAAGTGTTTTAAAATAAAACACTTGCATTTGCAGTGTAGTGGTGATGAACTGTTTAGCATTACGCACAATAAATCAATTTCGCCTGGCCTTCCGAACGCTAGCGTGTGTGAACGATTCGCACGCCAGCGTGCTTTTTAGCTAGTGGTGATGAACTGTAGCATTGCGCACAATAAATCAATTTTGCCTGGCGTTCCGAACGCTAGCGTGTGTGGACGATTCTCACGCTAGCGTGCTTTTTAAATAGTGGTGATGAACTGTTTAGCATTGCGCACAATAAATCTATTTCGCCTGGCGTTCCGAACGCTAGCGTGTGTAAACGATTCTCACGCTAGCGTGCTTTTTAGCTAGTGGTGATAAACTGTTTAGCATTACGCACAATAAATGAATTTCGCCTGGCGTTCCAAACGCTAGTGTGTGTGAACGATTCTCACGTCAACGTGCTTTTTAGCTAGTGGTGATGAACTGTTTAGCATTATGCATAATAAATCAATTTCGCCTGGCGTTCCGAACGCTAGCGTGTGTGGACGATTCTCACGCTAGCGTGCTTTTTAACTAGTGGTGATGAACTGTTTAGCATTGCGCACAATAAATCTATTTCGCCTGGCGTTCCGAACGCTAGCGTGTGTAAACGATTCTCACGCTAGCGTGCTTTTTAGCTAGTGGTGATAAACTGTTTAGCATTACGCACAATAAATGAATTTCGCCTGGCGTTCCGAACGCTAGTGTGTGTGAACGATTCTCACGTCAACGTGCTTTTTAGCTAGTGGTGATGAACTGTTTAGCATTATGCATAATAAATCAATTTCGCCTGGCGTTCCGAACGCTAGCGGGTGTGAACGATTCTCACGCTAGCGTGCTTTGTAGCTAGTGGTGATAAACTGTTTAGCATTACGCACAATAAATGAATTTCGCCTGGCGTTCCGAACGCTAGTGTGTGTGAACAATTCTCACGCCAACGTGCTTTTTAGCTAGTGGTGATGAACTGTTTAGCATTATGCACAATAAATCAATTTCGCCTGGCGTTCCGAACGCTAGCGGGTGTGAACGATTCTCACGCTAGCGTGCTCTTTAGCTAGTGGTGATGATTTCTTTAGCATTGCGCACAATAAATCTATTTCACGTGGCGTTCCGAACGATAGCGTGTGTGAACGATTCTCACGCTAGCTTGCTTTTTAACTAGCGGTGATTAACTGTTTAGCATTACGCACAATAAATCAATTTCGCCTGGCGTTTCGAACGCTAGTGTGTGTGAACGATTCTTACGCTATAGGTTTTTTAGCTATTGGTGATAAACTGTTGCGCATTGCGCACAATAAATCAATTCCACTTGGCGTTCCGAACGAAAGCGAGTGTGAACGATTCTCACGCTAGCGTGCTTTTTACTAGTGGTGATGAACTGTTTAGCATTACGCACAATAAATCAATTTCGCCTGGCGTTCCGAACGCTAGCGTGTGTGAACGATTTTCACGCCAGCGTGCTTTTTAGCTAGTGGTGATGAACTGTTTAGCATTGCGCACAATAAATCAATTTCGTCTGGCGTTCCGAACGCTAGCGTGTGTGGACGATTCTCACGCTAGCGTGCTTTTTAGCTAGTGGTGATAAACTGTTTAGCATTACGCACAATAAATGAATTTCGCCTGGCGTTCCGAACGCTAGTGTGTGTGAACGATTCTCACGCCAACGTGCTTTTTAGCTAGTGGTGATGAACTGTTTAGCATTATGCACAATAAATCAATTTCGCCTGGCGTTCCGAACGCTAGCGGGTGTGAACGATTCTCACGCTAGCGTGCTTTGTAGCTAGTGGTGATAAACTGTTTAGCATTACGCACAATAATGAATTTCGCCTGGCGTTCCGAACGCTAGTGTGTGTGAACGATTCTCACGCCAACGTGCTTTTTAGCTAGTGATGATGAACTGTTTAGCATTATGCATAATAAATCAATTTCGCCTGGCGTTCCGAACGCTAGCGGGTGTGAACGATTCTCACGCTAGCTTGCTTTTTAACTAGCGGTGATTAACTGTTTAGCATTGCGCACAATAAATCAATTTCGTCTGGCGTTCCGAACGCTAGCGTGTGTGGACGATTCTCACGCTAGCGTGCTTTTCAACTAGTGGTGATGAACTGTTTAGCATTGCGCACAATAAATCTATTTCACCTGGCGTTCCGAACGATAGTGTGTGTGAACGATTCTCACGCTAGCGTGGTTTGTAGCTAGTGGTGATGAACTGTTTAACGTTACCCATAATAAAATCAATTTTCATCGCTATCGTTCATTTTATCTGGCATTGCACATGCTAGCCTACATTCATCTAGCTCGAGTTTTTTTTGAAATCTTTAAGGTACATGAGGAACGGTTCCTAGATCGTCCAATAGTTTTGACTGTAGAGTCAGGTTGACTAATATCTAGCCCAGAAATATCTTTATCTTCTTTTTTTTCTTTTATTATGTGTGATTCATTGATTGATAGTTGAGACATACTTTCATATATTATTCCAATTTCATCTTGATACTCCGGACTTCAATCATGGGTTTTCGATAAAAGTACAATTCCGAGCTCTTCATTTTTTTTCCAATCATTCAGTATTTGCTCAAGATTATGGAATCTTTGTTCAAAAATTTCATGGGGTACTTCAATTATAGTATGACGTATATTCTTGAACATCGTTTTAAGTAGAGATATTTTTTTTTTCTTGTGTAAGCTGGTTAAGTTGTTTATTTGGACAATTTTAGTTGGTGTGTTCACAATTGGTTCACAATAATAAGAATCAATAGATGTCTTAGAAGCTTCACATATTTTCCAACGGTTTCAAACCAGCGATTCATCATACAATGATAGCTGATAAAATTTCCGAACAGCAAAAATATGTTTGCACGGTAATAACATTGATGCTCTCATGGAACAACTGCATTCTGTACAAGAGACTGTCAAAACATTTTGTCTGTATACAACATTTCATTCCATCTTATCAGGATTCGTAGATTCAAATCTAGAAAAAAAAACAGAGTCTTCTGTATTAATTTCTTTGATTACAAAAGAAAACGCATATCTTGTGAGTAATTTTTGATATTTTGATTCATCACTATCTTCTTTATACACTCGGACATCTTTTTTTAGTTTTTTTTAACTCTTCTATATCTCATTTCAGTGTCGCGATATTGTAAGTGTTAAAAAAAACTTTTTACAAATTGAGTAATTTTACTCCGCAGTGCAACATCTTGATTTATTTTTCCATTGAGTGATTCTAACCGATTGTTGGTCAAATTATTCAGATTTTCGTTTGTCATACTAAAAACTGTCCACTCCGACCGAATGTTACGCCAGTTTCTATCAAAGTATTCCGGAACCACTTTTGGTGCGTCATCACAAAGTGCTTGGTATATCTTGTTATAAGTATCAACAGAAGTACTTTTAGCTAATTTATCTACATACTCATGGCATATGAGACGTTCATCTGATGTAATATTCATTTTTTTATTTGATATTTCACAATTAAATGTTCGTAAAGTATGAAATAAACAAATGTTTAAAGGTACGATAACAAATATTTCTTTTAAAACAGATCTTTCAGCTAGATCTTTGTCTGTCATAAAACATTTCATACTTTCAACAGTTTTATGATGGTCTGTTTTAAAAGCATTAAGAAGCCATTTCAATGTACATCTTTCTTCATTAGCTAAAATATCGACACCGGCTATTTGCGTTTCTCCATCACCGTCTTCAACGACAGAAAGCATCAAAGTAAAATCTCTTTTAAATAGCTTGTAGAATCCGTCGAGAAAAAAAATTTGAGGAAACAATTCAAAATCTTGACGCATTTTTTCAGTAGAAAAATATAAGCCAGCGCATTCTTTATCTTCATAAGCGATTTGAACTGTAGCACCTAAACAATAAACAATTAGATTTTGTGCTGTAGCATTGGAATAAATATGTCTATATACATTTATTTTATTGAGATATAATTATAATTACAAATGTAAATTTGCTTACCATATTCATTTTCAAGAAGTTTAACCATGTCAACCAATGAGTCTGACTCATCTGTTTTATTTTTATTTTCATAATTGTGCAAATCTTTTCTGGAAACTTTTTTATTGTATTTTAAATCAAGTCGATCTTGGATAATTTTTTTAGAGCATTTTAAAACTAATAATTCGCTAACTTCTTTAGCTTCTTTCTGTGTAATTCGTCGTGCTTCGGGTATATAGTCAAAGTATTCCTAAAAGATGAACAATACATTATAGTTTATCACAAAATTATATTATAGTTTTAAGATTAACAGATTCATTAAAATTGTAAATATAAATAAATTACTTGGGATTGTACGTGGTTTTGATGATTGTTATTTAATTTTTTCAACACTAAAAGTTTTTTATCCTTAAATGCTAATAGTCTGATTCCAGCAGGGTAATTTACTTTGAAAGTTCTCAATATTTTCAATTTGTTTTTATTATGGGTAAAAACAATATGATAATGCTTATAAAAAAAAGAGTGTGAATTTTGCAGACATGAAACATTTTGTGAATTTTAAATAAATGAATTGAAATAATTAAATTTAAAAAAATGCGCGTACGGATTTTTCATTGATCTAAATACGCATTTTTAATTTTTATTCTACTTCCGTTTATTTATTTATTCTAAAATTGACGAAAATTCCCACTTGTCAGTTACATCCCCATTCATACAAAAAAATTCCCAAACATATGAAACATACCTCGTATTTCTAATACCTTTAGATTTAGAAGCACAACGTCCACCAAATTCGCAACGATAAATTAGTTCGTAATGCTTATTTCCAAATTTATCACTATTATCCTCATTATCTGAATCAACGGAACTTCGACAAATAAATTTTTGTTTATTTCGTTTCTCATGTTTATCAAGATGCATTTCAAAATCATCCCGATTTTTAAATTCTTGACCTACATATAATAATTCGTCATTTTTAGGACACGCATCAATATGTTTACACTTCATCTGTAAAAAAAAAATTAAAAGTTATTGTATATATATGTACGGTATCTTCGATTGCTCCCTTATTACGTTTTAAATTAAAGATCAAATAAGTCAATTCGTTATTTTTTTTTCTCAATTGAGTGTTAAACTTACTATTATTAATGAATTTGTTTATAAATTAATCTATACCATTGAAATATCAAAGTACTGTAAAAACAACATGGTGGATTACGTTTCTTTCTTTTTCTTTTTTTTTTAATTTTATAATCCTGAACCTAGCTCTTTATTTCTTTTTTATTTATTGGATACACATAGCGGCATATATATATGAGGCATTCCACGCCAAATCGACCACTTTTGACCCTGACCCCTTTAGATTTGGCTGAAAATTTTATCTCTTTTTCTACCCGATCAAAAACGTTTCTCATAATTTTTTCAAATTTTTTCACTCAACCCAAAAAAAGTTATGAATTTTTGAAAAAAAACGGCTTTTTTTATTTTAAATAACTATAACTTTTTCAAAATTCAACCGATTCGGACGTTTTTTTTTTTTCAAAACTTTTGTTTTTAAATTTACTTTTCGAAAAAAAATTCAAAAAAATCATTGCAACCTATCTTCATTGTTTTTGTAGATATTTGGAAAAAATTAAAAATTTTTCGATGTTTACCATTTTTGATTTTTGATTTTTTTTTTTATATAAAACTTTGACATTTTCTGCAAATCCTCAAATTTTTTCAGAGTGGTGTTTTTTCGATTTATATTTTTTATCTCCAATTGAAAAAAAAATTTTTTTATAACTAGCCTCATTTCTCATAACATCATGCTTAAAATTTTTGAGAGTGCACAGAGAACTTTTAAATTTGGAAAAAAAAAAAATAAAAACAATAAATTTAAATGGTAATCATCGAAATAATTTGAATTTTGTTCGAAAAATCAAGTTAAAAAATAGAAGAATCTTTTGAATAGTTTTTTTTTTTTTTTCTGAAAACTACATTCAAAAACGAAGAAAATGAAAAAAAAAAGTTTTCATTTGGTCTATTTTTGGACACATGCTGGCAGTTCAAAAGAATTCCTTGTACACTTATTGTTTTACGGTTAAAAGAATTTTTTTTTGAATTGCCAGCATGTGTCCAAAAATGGACCACACGAAAACTTTTTTTTTTCATTTTCTTCGGTTTTGAATGTAGTTTTCAGAAAAAAAAAAAAAAAACTATTCAAAAGATTCTTCTATTTTTTAACTTGATTTTTCGAACAAAATTCAAATTATTTCGATGATTACCATTTAAATTTATTGTTTTTATTTTTTTTTTTTTTCCAAATGTAAAAGTTCTCTGAGCACTCTCAAAAATTTTAAGCATGATGTTATGAGAAATAAGGCTAGTTATAAAAAATTTTTTTTCAATTGGAGATAAAAAATATAAATCGAAAAAACACCACTCTGAAAAAATTTGAGGATTTGCAGAAAATATCAAAGTTTTATATAAAAAAAAATCAAAAATCAAAGATGGTAAATATCAAACAATTTTTAATTTTTTCCAAATATCTACAGAAAAACAATGAAGATAAGTTGCAATGATTTTTTTGATTATTTTTTCAAAAAGTAAATTCAAAAACAAAAGTTTTGAAAAAAAAAACGTCTGAATCGGTTGAATTTTGAAAAAGTTATAGTTATTTAAAATAAAAAAAGCCGTTTTTTTCAAAAATTCATAACTTTTTTTGGGTTGAGTGAAAAAATTTGAAAAAAATTATGAGAAACGTTTTTGATCGGGTAGAAAAAGAGATAAAATTTTCAGCCAAATATAAAGTCAGGGTCAAAAGTGGTCGATTTGGCGTGGAATGCCCCATATATACTTCTTTGAAAGTAGGTTTCCAGTGGGTAAATATGTTAAGTGCCAAAAAGTTCTGAGCGTAGTTGTTGTGGCGCTCTTGATATGCACGTATACGATTCATACGAATAATTTAATCGTATCAGTATTCAGTTAATCTGTCTCACTTTGTGATTGGTCCCACCAAGCTTACTTATTGTTGGTCCTTTGTGCCTAATAACTGCATCATTCTTGTGGTCTACTTTATAGTGGCAACATTGTCTTCGTTAATCACAAAGAGTATCAATTGATCGTATTGTCTCAGCTATTGTTGAAAAAAAATTTTAATTAAAAAAAATTTTATTAATTATTTTTATAATTAATTATTAGTTTTAAAATGTCAGGAGTACATAAATATTCCGACGAAAAATTCGCTACGGATAAAGACGTTGTGAATTTTATGACCGAATACGGGAAAATGGCGGGTGTTGTGTACACGAAAGGTGGCACGAAGAAAATTACAGCACAACCACCCAAGCATAAATTTTTAAATGAAAGATTAACTTATTTGTATATGCATTTTAAAAGCACCCATGGTGGAAAATATGTACCGACTGGAAAAGGGGTTAAAAAAGTCACGTAAGTATTCGAGAATAAAATTAACTTAGATGGTGATGATGCGTTTTAACTAAAAATTAAATAAAATTATTTTTTCAACTTTAAATAAAATTTATCCATTAATGTATCTCTTTAGATAAAAAAAAAAACAGAATGTCCATTATATTTCAAGTTTAAACCCACGTCAGATGGAAATTTTTTTGAAATATATGAGTTCAATGAAGAGCATAATCATAATCCGAAGGTAAAAGATAGATTTATATTTATATATGTATATGTATTTTATCATTCAGTCAAATTTATCATCAGATATCGGTTTAGGATACTTTTGATGATGTTCCCAATGATGTAAATACCAATACTGTTGATCGTTCAACTATTAACAATCCTCTGGCTGAAAAAACTCATGATTTGAAAGACCATACTGATGACCCTTCTGATGCTGATGTTGAAGTACCTGCAGCAAATACTCGCGTCGAAACTGCGGCCGACAATAATAATGATGATGAAAAAATTAATGAAGAATATTCAAATGTAGTTGTCACCGATGATACCACAATTGAAGAAGAATTGACATTAGAAGATATACTCAAGTATACTTCTACGCGAGCTCAATCTCCAGAATACCCCACTTATGATTTTCCTGATGTCTATGATTTTGTTGAACCTGTTAAAAATACTCTCGCCCATACTTCGGCTAACAATAATGACGATGATGAGAAAATTAATCAAGAAAATTTTAAAAAAGTCACTGATGATTCCACGAGCGATGAAAAATTACCAGTACAAGCCAAACTCAAGGATATTTCTACGCGAGCTTGTAAGGGTCTGCCCTGGCTTCCCCGTACCAGGAAGTTCGGACAGTCCTTCTTGTCCGGCTGTTTTGATTATGAGCAACTGGGTTCTGAAATACCTAGTATGACTGAGTACGCAGCCTGATTACAGGATAGAGGAATGGTGTAATGAATTTAATTTTATAGTGTAATTCTCTTTATTATAATATTGTTAATTGATTTTATTAATGTTCTGATCATTTACAAATGTTATGTACTAAATATTTGGACATTTAGATTAGAAAGAAAATCCAAAAGAATTATTGTATTAATGCGCAAATACGAGATCCTGGGTCTGATCTCATCAGTAACATAATCGGTTTGAAGAATTTACTTTATACAATATGACTATTTCTGGTAACACCTTAAATAATTTATCTTAATCATTTCTATCAACAAGTCAAAATGAATTTTCAAGGTTTATATATAATGTTCAATAAATTAAGAGAAAAATTAAATTTAACAAATTCTAAAATAAATAACTCCGCGTTTGGCAAACTTATAATTAACTGCGTGTAGACTTACATCGATGATCTCGTACAATGCGTCGGACATCTTGCAACGTACTGGACTGACCCTTTGACAAGACTACGGGCGACGACTCAATTTTATGGCACAGATTTCATTACACATATTTAAATGGAGTTTCTTAACTGACTAGATTTTATAACAAGTTAACTGAATAGACTTTTTCAATGAATAGACAGACTTGACAATAAATTATAACGGACTTTACAATACAACGAATTGACTAGACTTGACTAGTACAAAAATATACAGCAATGTGTGCTTAGTGAGCTGGAGAGTGTAGAGTAAGGACCTCGCTAGGCGTCCTCAGCCCTTCTCTACATCTCCCAGCTGATTACTAGGTACTAAGTGTATGCTAATTGCAAGCTAACTGAACTGAGCTGAACTGAACTAAAAACTGCCTTTTTCGACGATTGTTCGCCCTTATATAGCCATAGAATTCGAGAAGGGGTCATCCACGTGACTTCGCCTGAACTTCCGTCTAGAGTGTCTGACACACTGACCCATGGGCCTCTTTCGAAGACTCCGTGAACCGAGTAGCAAATATGCGTTGATAAGGGTGGTGTGTAAACTGAGGGCTCCCTAAAATGACGCGACCGATTTGAGTAGTCGAACCTCTAGCTGCCCCGTTACAAGCTCAATCTCCAGAATACTCCACTGATGATCTTCCTAATGTTGATGATGTCGTTGAACCTGTCGAAAATACTCTCGTGCATACTTCGGTTAACAATAATGATGATGATGAGAATATTAATCAAGAAAATTTAAAAAAAATCACTGATGATTTGACGAGCGATGAAGAGTTGCCAGTAGAAGCTAAACTCAAGCATACTTCTACGCGAGCTCAATATCCAGAATACCCCACTGATAAACCTTCTCATGTCAATGTTGCTGCACCTGCCAATTCTTACGTGAAAACATCGGCTGATACTAATAATAATAATACTAACAATAACAATAAAATTGACCAAGAACACTCTCAGAAAGTCACTGAGGTTATTACAAGCGATGCAGAAATTAATGATGATTCACGAATTGAATCATCGAATAAAATTTCTGATTTGGCATTAAATGGATTAAAAATAAAATTGACCGAAATACACTTACCAGTTGTTAATAAGAAAAGAGGTCGTCCAGTTGGCAAAAGTACGACAGCTATAGGACTTCCTTTGAAAAAACCCTGTCTCACTAAAAAAAAATCCAGTAGCTCCTTTACCATTTGCTTCAAAACCAGTCGAAAAACAAATCGAGCTAATGCTTTTATGAAATATAAAAAAAAAAGATAGTATAACTTAAATATTGTCAAATAAAATAAAAGTTAGTGACACTGACATTGCTACGACGGCTGATAAATTGAGTGATAATATTGCTAATAACAGCATTACTATCACTTCAGTTAAGAAATACCTTTCCACTGCTGCTTTTCAGAAATTGAATAAGTTAATAAAAATAAAACAAAGTAAAGAATTATTTAATTGTTATTCTTGTAATACCCGAGCAATTACACATTGTGTACAATGTGACAGTTGTTTACAATAGATACATTTTACATGTGCTAAGATAAAAAATATTCCGAAAAAAACCAAACATTGGTTCTGCGGAAAATGTAAACAGAATTAGAATTATTTTCGATATCTCTCTTTTTTTATATTTTGCTAAAATTACTTAAATTTATAATGTACTTACCAGATTTAATAAAATAAATTATCATTCATACCCGTGAAAAATGAATCATACATGGCCATGCATGGCCATATATGGTTCATGCATGGAGCATACATGGCCAAGCATGGAGCATACATGGTCATACATGAATCATGCAAGGCCATGTATGACCATGCATGGACATGTATGACTATATATGGCAGTGATTAATTGAACATACATGGCCATGCATGGCCTATATGGTTCATGCATGAAGCATACATGGTCATACATGAATCATACAAGGCCATGTATGGCCATGCATGGACATGTATGACTATATATGTCAGTGATTAATTGAACATATATGGCCATGCATGGCCGTATATGGTTCATACATGGCCATACATGGGCATACGAACTTTTTGAATACAGTCATGCATGGCCATATATGAATCATACAAGGCCATGTATGGCCATGCATGGTCATACATAGTCATGGATGACTATATATTAGACTGCTTTTTTTAGCGACTATTTTTTTTTTCGCTCCCATCCTGAAATTTTGTTGGAAATACTCTCCAAAAAATTCCCTGAGAGTTTAAGTCCTTGATATTAATATAAAGTACTTTCCCAGAGCAGGCGAAGATTTCCCATTTAAAATACACGTAAACTTGGGTTTTTATGTTTTAAACTTCTGTAACTCCGTGGCATTTTATGACATCATCTCGCCCAAAGTCGGGATTTTCTCAGAATTGAATGCTCTTCAAAAGCACCCATTATCGCGAAGTCGTAACTCATACGAGTGGGGTAGTACGGACCGCTAAACTAAATTTTTTCATAGAATTCTTGTTTCTTCTCTCATTATCTCATAAACAACAAGACCTACAGAAAAAATATAAATAACAATTCTATAGAAAATTCAATTTTCTACAAAAAAGGTCCTTAGCACTAAATCACTACGATCGATATTTTCTGAGATATTGATTATTGAAGTTTACGTAGCATTGAATTCCCATAAAATGTCGAATCAAATCTTAGAAAATACTGATTTTTTATTTGACTAATATCTCAGAAAATATCGATCTGAGTGATTCGGTGCTAGGGACCTTTTTTGTAGGAAATTAAATTTCCTATAAATTTGTCATTTACATTTTTTTTGTAGGTCTTGTCGTTTATGAGATAATGAAAGAAAAAAAATTAAAAAAGTTCGTATGCCTATGTATGGCTATATATGCTCCATGTATGGCCATATATGCTCAATGTATGACCATGTATGAACCATATATGGCCATGCATGGCCATATATGTCCAACTAATCACTGACATATATAGCCATACATGACCATACATGGCCTTGTATGATTCATATATGGCCATGCATGGCCATGTATGATTCATTTTTCACGGATATATAAAATTTGAGCTGACTATTACAATTACTTATAAACAGGATGTTGTAGTGAAAAAAAATAGAAAATTTTTTTGATATCACTAACAGCATATTGATGATTATATTTTGCTTTTTCGAAAGTGATTATATCCTTTCAATCTTACGTAGCACAAGTAAACTTCGTTGTAACTGTCGGTAGCATAGCTTAGTCAACAAAGCGTCGGTCTCTCGTACGGAAGGTCCCGGGTTCGAATCCTACTAAAGCGGGTGGTGTTATTAATAAGTCTAGCGTTTTTTCTCTGAATTAAAAATTTCCAATTCGATTAGGAATTCAATTATTCGCATATCTGATAATCTCTGCGTCGCTAAAATAATTAAAAAAAAAAAAAAAATTTTTTTTTATTTAGTTAAAATTTCTATACCTAGTCATATCAAGTCATGTAGGGCCGTATCATTCTATGTATAGTCATACATGGCCATGCATGGTCATACATGGCCATGCATGGTCATACATGGTCATATATGGCCATACATGGTCATACATGGTCATATATGGCCATACATGGCCATACATGGCCATGCATGGCCATGCATGGCCATGCATGGAGCATTCATGCATGGCCATGTATGATTCATTTTTCACGGGTAAGTATGGAAAAATAACGATTGTTTTATTAATATGATATTCACTCTATTTAATACACTTGAATGCACTTATTTGTACTTGAATAATAATAGTTAAATTCTTATTAGATTAAATCATTTTTTTAATGTCAAACGATAGAAAAAAATTGTGAGCTACTTCGGGACAATTTTTTAAATTTAGCGTGCGCCACGCTAAAAACCCTAGGGATTAGAAATTACCAGAGGAACGTGGAATGGACCTATCGTGCGACATGCTAATTATCGTCGTGCATTCTACCCTGCACGTTTCTGTACCTTTATCCACGTCGATAGATATAACGTACGCAACGTCGTAAAATGTTACCGGTATACATATAGATAGATACGGGTAGTATATATAGCTATACGATACTCGCCGTACCCAAAAATTCCTCAAGTCTGATCTCATGACTGGATTATTTACTCAAAGTATTTGAGATATTTATTTTTGGTTCTCACTTAAATTATTATTTTTGTACATTATTATTATCATTTATATTATCATTATTTATATTTTATATTATTTAGAATGGGTAAATAATTTATTATTTTGGTTGATATACCCTAGTGGTTAGAAAAGTTATTAAATTAATATTTTCGCATAAAAACTATTATATTATTTCCACCGTATAAATTATTGTGATGATAAATTATTATTATTTTGAGTGTGAGTGAGAAACCAAAATACCGTATCTTTCTCTCTCTCACGAGTGGTGGGAGAACAATTTAAAAGAAATATTGTTAGTAGTATAATTTATGGTAAAAGAAAACTAACTGAAATTATACTTTATTTATATGTAATTTTTTTATAATTAATTACATTAAATCGAATTATCATTTTTTTATTTTTTTTTTGAATATCAAGTTTGAGTAATAAGATTTGGTGTTGAGGTAATTGCCGGCACTCTCTTTTATCCTCAGTGGAAATTGATAATTTTGTATTGTATTTTCTTAATAACCACCGAGTGTAATTGTGGTGGTAAATTGAACCAAAACCTGATTGTGTAAAATATTGTTATTTATATTTATTATTGGTTAAAAATTAAACAAATACGGTAACCAACAGCTATCGGGGAAAGTTTAATGCTTATCTTTCCTGGATCTTTTCCTACTGTTATTTTCCATTTATTTTTCTTTTAATTATTTATTACTTATAGATAATTATCTATTGTTTATTTATAATACCTCTATTATTTATTTATCTTTCTGTTGGATTTTTCGGACGTATTTCCGCTTTGTCGCGAGTCACTTGCTCGGATTTTCCTCGTAATTTTCCCCCTGAATAAACTTTGTCCGTTTTTGGGAAAACGGTCTGGCGCCTGCGTGCACTAACCCAGCCTGAGGAGCTGGCTTAGGCACAACACCTAATTATTATTTATAATTTAATTATTATTTAAAATTTATTATTTATTTCCATTTGATAAAAATAGTTATTATAATTTAAAGTTATTTAAATTCATTTATTAATGTTTATTTATTACGCGCGGGTGACAGCATACGATATACTCAACGGATTCGCGTCTCCGTCGCGAATTTTTGGGATTGATATACGTTATAAATTTATCGAATTATTGATCAAAAACAGGAAATATTGATATTCATTAATGTTTGACGATGGATATCTCGTAACGGCTTTACTTAATCGAAAAATCATAAGAGACCATTTTTGTAGAGCAGTAAATTACTACAACATCACGAGTTCCGCAATTCGAAATAATGTTTTTTCATTGACTTATAAAATTCATAATAAGAACGAATATTTTCCTTAAAATAGCCAAACTTCAACAATGAATATCTTTTAATCGGTTGGGATTTTGAAAAAATCCTAAGAGACCTTTTTTGTAGAGCATTCAATTTCTTACAAAGTCTATGTCACGGAATATTTTTCCAAGCAGTTGGAAGAGAGATATGAATTTTTTTATCAGATTATTCGAAAAAAATAGAAACCCGCGAAGCGGAGGACCTTCCCGTTATAATTAAGAGTTCATACTTGTAGTCCAGTCAAATAGACCTGATAAATGGAAACAAGTCCAGCCAGGTCTGATTTTTTGAGGTAAGCTTCGGAACATAATTACAAAATATATGCCAAAAATAAAGGTAAAATTTCAATTAGGTGAAAAAAGAATAAAAAACACTTTTAATTAGCGTTTTATCGAAGAATTTAACAAATTTCGGCGAAAAGTAGTATATAAAAGTTGTAGAGAAAGAAATATAGAAATTTATGAGTACCTTCGGTTTTATTGTATACAGGTAGTAAAGGTAACAGATCACCTGAAAGTTTAAATGGAGAGAATCATACGTAAAAGCCCCTTTGCTCTACGCTTTTGGTAAGAAGGACATAAATATACGTCTACGCCGTAGCATAAGAAAACTTACGCGTGCGTATTACTATTGAGACAGCAATATAGACCACACTATTCCCACTTATATATTAATATTTACGGGGCCTAAAGCCTACAGCAAGTGTCGGTTCATGTTTATGTCTCGTAAAATTTAAGTCAGAGATTCTATATCTCGAAAGCTAACAGAATTTTCATTAATTTATCATCTGAAAGGAGATGTCCGTATGCATTTTAATTGCCAGGGATTTTCGCAACCGTATTTTAAGTAATGGATTACAAAAATCAAGCTTCTTTTATTAAAACGTAGCACAAACAATTATTATTAGCAATTATATTGTTTAAATCGTCATAACTCGCAAATCATTAATTCGGCAGGGAAGTTTATTAGGAAAGTAATCTTGAATAATAAAAAATACACAAAAAAAATATGTATATTTTTTTTCTTATCTCAATTATTTCACGAGATATAATGATAAAACAAGCTGGGCGCTCGGATTTCTCACTTTTGCACGGCTAAATCTCTACTACTTGCGTTTCTATTTTAGAGTTTAGGAAAAAATTTTATTTTTTATAATTAAAAAAAAAAATTAATTTTTAAACCGTTTTTTTTTTTTTTTAATAAATTAAATAATTTTTTTGCATGATATTTAAATATTTTTTGAACGAAAAATGGCTCTAGCAATTAGTACGTAAAAATACATAAAAGTAATCCGTCTCTTAACTTAAAATAAAATCTTTTTTAGTATATTATATCTTGTATCTGTGGTCTTCAATTGTGATTTCAAAGTTGATAATTTAGAAATGCAGATGGAATAAGCTATATACAGTGAAGTAAGTATAATTCAAAATCTCCTAGTGAAATTTACAACTCTGCTTGTTATTTTCTGAAAATAACTATTTTCACCTGTTTCCTTTTTTTTTAAATTGGTTATACCTTGAATTTTTATTTTTATGAACTGACCGTTTGAGACGATAGCGAAAGAGGTATAACAGGGCTATATGCTGTTACTCTGGTCGTCCTTAATTTACCTTTTCATTAAGGGCGCCACTGAAAGGATTAAACGGTCTTCCAGAACCGGTTCTTTATACTCAGGGTCGTTGTTAAATTAATTTGTAAGAGTAGGAAGAGGAAGGATAATTTCATAAATAATTTAGATTTATTTATTAACACAATATTCACTTTATTAATTAATACCTTGTAATTAAAACCTTATAAACTTATATAAACCTTATAACTTATAACCTTTGACCTTAAACCTTATAGACCATATAGCTTATACCTAATACCTTTAGACCTTATAACTTTATCCTTATAACTTATATACCAATTACCTTTGGCGTCTAAAATTACTTATACTAATTAGCCACTACCTTGGCAACACACACACACACGCACTCGATTAAAATAAATTGCCAACTACCTTTGGACTTACAATAAAATGTCGGTTACCTCCCGATTAATTTATAAATTACAATATTAACTTTAAAATCTTTTATTACACACACACGAGTCCCCTGGACTATAATTCACACGCACACTGAATTTAAAATTGGCTTTTCCCGCCACGCACTTTTATTAAATTAACTAATTAAAATTTAAAGAAAATGATTGTTATTAATTAATTAATTTTAATATAATTTCTTTTCACGACTAGACATTAATTATTGAAGTTTAATAACAAATTAATTTCACGAGACTTCATAATTCGAGTTTTGCTCCGTAATTTACCTCGTGTCCATTTCTTTACTCGACACTCAATTTTTACTCGAGTTCCGCCATCTTTCTTTCCCGCGGCCACTCGACTTCTTACTTTACTTTCACTTTTTTACTGAGTGTTAATTCTTGGAAAATTCGTTAATTTAATTTACTTATAATTTATTAATTCTATTAATTTAATTATTTGATTTAATTAATTAATTGACTTATTTTAATTACTATTTAATTTTATTTTATATACAACGTGGACACGAAATTGAAAATTTCTGGCTTGTCTTGGACAATCGGCCTAGAAATTTCTACGACGCATATAATTCCGGCGATGGCCTGGAATTATAAAACGACACCCTGGATCCAGCAAATAGGCCTGGACCCGGTTAGACAACCATCTGGCTTAATGATAATTATACGACCTATATAACTAATTAAATTTTTACGGGCCTAGACGCGGATTAACCCGACGAACGACTAAGTATTATTTGAATTAAATTAATATCCTGGCTTTGGCCTAAGACAATTAATTTAATTAATACCTGATCTTAATTCTGGTGCGGTTTCCTTCTTGTCCGTCTAGTCAGGTTCCTGGTCTCGTTCGTCGCGTCTGGTTCCTTTTGTCTCGTCTTTCCTCCTACGTCGTATTTTCCTCTCACCTTTTTCACCTCGTATATCTCCTTCCTTCGTAATTCTCCTTCACCTGTGTTTCCAATTAATTAGTACAATACCAATGGTACCGGCTAATGGCCTGGTATCAATAATAATTAATATAATTATCGCTTGGTTCCACAAAAGAATCCAAGTCTACCAAATTATTAATTACCTGTATTCTTGAAGCGTCTTGCTCTTCGGGTGTCTAGTCCGGTTGTGTGTCTCAGCCTGGGTTCACCCTGCACTTATAATTGTACACCCACTCGACCGAATTCGGCTACTTCCAGAAAACTTAGACCCTCCTACTTATCACTAAGTGGGACTAACAGACAAGCCCCTACGATTTCCGCCCGGGACGAAAGTCGCACTCTACCCCGGATAACCCTGGGGCAGTAACAGACTATATCGACCGTGCACATGATAGAAAATCATGGAAACTGAACGCGGAAAATTCAAAATTCCCTGTTACAGAGGTACAGAAATTTTATATTTTAAATAAAGAACCCTTCAGAAATTCTCGGTGGAATTTTCAACCCTTATTGTAATTTGAAGTGAATCCGCAATTAGCTGGATTTCAAGGTCGTGCGTAATTCTTCACGATTTCTGAAGATTTTGTTTTCTTTTTTTTTTTTTTGGTTTATCTTTACCCCTTCCTTCGGAAAAGGTGAAAATCGTTATATCTCAGAAGGGTTTAAATGGTCAAGTGTTTAAAATTTGCCCAGAAAGAATTTGTCAGTTAAATCAGCTCAAGTTAGATTGGTTAAAATCAAGTCAACTTAATTTTTCTTTGAAAAAGTGACATTTTGATTATTTTCTATTTATCTCAAAAAATATAAAAGTGCGTCGTGAATATTTTTGAAGTAACGATCTTTATTCAATTTAAGTCCAAAATTGAAGCAATAAATATTTATTAATATACTTCTTACATTTATGTTAATAGTGAACAATAAACATTCTGCCAAAAATAGTGTATTTAAAGTAATTCGAGTTATTGCTGTTATTTAAGTGTTATATATATTTACTAGGTTAGGTATTTTTTTTAAGTTGTATAAAAAATGGCATTATCTGACTTGTGTACAATTTGTTTACAAAGTTTAATGAACAACGTTGATAGTGTGACAAAAGTGGATAATCGTGGTTTAGAAACGCTTATTTCTCAAAGTAAAAAATTAAATGATAAAAGATGGCACGATTGGGACGGTAAAGAAAATGTTACATTTCATACAAATTGTCGTAAAAAATATGCAGTTTCACGAATGCCTTTAACTTAATCTGTACCTCCAACTCAATTTATTTCGTCTCCAAGTGGTATTCATAATGATAGGCAATATGTCGCAACACGTGAAAATGAGTTTAATTTTAAGGAGCTGTGTTTTTTTTTGCACTTCATCTATTTTTAACAGAAATTTTGAAATCCGCAGTGTCCAGCAAGAACATTTTAAAATTCGCATCTAAAATTATTGTCAAACACATCTGCACGATACATCTACGATAATATTTGACCGATTGTAGGATATAAAATCGATGGTCGAAGTTAAGGCTCGTTACCATAAGAAGTGCTACAACGATTTTTTTTATGTACCAAGTGGTAAACGTTCAGGTTCTTATACCATCGATGATCTTGAATCAGCGTTTGATGCTGTTTGTGACTACGTGGAAAGTAATGAACAATGCCAACTTCAACTATCTGATTTAAAAGACGTAATGAGAGATTATCAAATGTCAAATAAGACATTATTCAGGAAGCTGACGGAAAAATATAATAATGACATTGATATTATTCAACAGGTTGGGAAACAACCTTTTGTTTCATACAAAAACAACCTATTATTTCATACAAAACTAGCAATATTTTCAGATCCTGAATTCATTGGAATGAGTCAGTGAATATTAGCAGCTTAGAAAAAGACAAAATTTTGGAAACAGCGGCAAAAATTATTCAATCTGATATTAAATCCTAAAATTATGACATCGAATACTATCCATGTTCTGAAAAGTTTCTCGATAATATCATGGAAGTTATTCCTCAATCACAGACAACTTTTTTGAATAACTTAGTCACTTCCGAAAACCGAAATAACCAGGAAAGTATAATCATGAAACGTGATAGCATAGCTCATGCGATAATATCCGGAGTACGTTCGAGATCTTTTATTTCAAGCCTTCAACTAGCTCTAGGAATATATATAAATAGAAAAAGTGGTTCGAAATTAATTATTGATATGCTTTCTAAGCTTGGTTTATGCTCATCTTATTATAATATACAATTATACGAAGCATCAGTCATCATGGACCCACCTCATATTGAGCTAGATAATATTTTTGTGCAACATGTGTATGATAATACCGATCACAATATCAAAACTTTAGATGGCCATGAACCCTTCCATTGTCTAGGATGAATTGCCGTTTATACACCTGGTTATGGTGTATCTCATCTTGGTAAAGTAAAGAAACTTAAAAGAATGCCACCTGCTTCAGCTATAACAGGGCTATGCTGTTACTCTGGTCGTCCTTAATTTACCTTTTTATTAAGGGCGCCACTGGAAGTGATAACGGCCTCCCAGAGCCGGATCTTAGATCGTCAGGGTCGGTGTAATTTGTTTAATTGTAAGAGAAGGATGAGGAAGGATAATTTATAAATAATTTTATGTCTTCAATTCACAAATTAAACCTTTATTTATTTAATCAACCTTTTACCTTTTGACCTTATAAACCTTATACCTTGTAACTTTTATAACCTTATATCTTTTATAAACCTTATAACCTTATTACCTTATACTTTTATACCTTTGTTATAAACCTTATCAACTTATAACCTTATAATTAATTAACCCGCGATATTTTCCTTAATTAAAATTGGCCAACTACCTTTGGCACTATCACACACACTCCCACACAATATTTTGCCAACTACCTTTGGACTTTTATCACACACTCACACACTCTATTTGCCAACTACCTTTGGACTTTGATCACACACTCACACACTCTGTTAAAAATCGCTTCACCTTCGCGATACTTAGTTTCTACAATTTTTCTTTAAAACCTAACTCACTAAATTTACATAATGTTTCACCCGAAATTTTAATAAATTAATTAATTTGAAGAGTGTAAATAATTATTAATTAATTTATTATTTAACCTAAATTTTCCTTTATCATTTTATTCCTTTTAGTTTTATCACCGATTAATTTTATACCAATAACCGAAACTTATTTTTTCCTCAGTACATTTTTTCAACACATTACTAAACTATTCAAACTCGAAGTTCCGCCATTATTATTCACTCAACTTATCACGTGTCCTTTTAGCTAATTTTCTTATCATTCTAAATAATTTTTTTCCCATTTACTTAATTTCTTTAATTATTTATTTTGTTTAATTACTTAATTTTCCGGACTTTCTATTTATTAATTTATCCTTGACCTTGACCACTAATCCTTTTTATAACTTTTGTCAAGACAGTTTATCCTTCATTAATTTTATAATTAATTAATTGTTTTATTCCTAAATTTACTTATAATTAATTAATTTTTATGACTAGCAATGATGACTAGATTTTACGGTTTCCGGTACGTGAGTTACACGACCTACCTGGAAACTTCTAGAATATTTCCGGCGTCCTGCCTGGAAATATTTAACTACGTAAAGGCTCCGGCAACCTGCCTGGAGTTTATTAATTAATTATTTTTATATAATTTAATTCCGGTTTAGTTTATTAATTTTACTTTGTGAATTTAATTAAGTTACGAACGCTAAGACGCGACGCTACCAGACTTATGACTAAGTATTAAATAAAATTTTCCGGCTTCCTGCCTGGAATAATTTTAAAGAAATACCTTTACAACAATTAACTTTTCGGGTTCCTTTCTCGTCGTTGTGTTCGTCTTAGTCTCGTCCTGGTCTGGTCTGGTAATCGTGAATTTTCCGTCTCGTTCCAGTAATTCTGTCCTGGTCTCAATTTACTCCTAGCCCTTTCAATCTCCTCCTGAACCTCGATCTCTTTCACCTGTTTAATCAGACGCAATCAGTAATATTCGTATGAGATACCGGCTACCCGCCTGGTATCTGATAAAAGATTTTAACAATTTAATTATCGCTTGGTTCCACAATAAAACACAAGCTCTCGATTAATTAATTTTACCTGATATAATATTCAGCGTCTAATTGTCGGCGTCTGGTATGGCGTCTTAGGGTAGCGTCTCCTCAGCTGTTGAACTTCTATTCTGGACTGGACTAGGTCCGTTCGGTTCGGTCGTTCCAGTTACTAATGTCGTTTCACGTCCCAGTCCCAGTTTATAATTACTCTCTCCCCACTCGGCTGCGGCGTCTCTGGACCACTACTTAGTTCAAATTGGGGATGACGTCCAAGCAGTGGGAATTTTCACTTCCGGACGACAAGTCGTATTATAGGTTTTATTTTGACTAAACTTGAACGCGGTAAATTCAAATTTACCCCGTTACACAGCATTAGCATCTGTTAATACCATTGATATTGTTCCTCATATGACTGGTAATATAATCAATGGCTTAAAGGAAATAACGTTCGTGGACATTAAAAGTTTGAAGCTTGCTGATTCTCTGTCGTTACCATATTCGTACTCAACATACTTGTGGGCTCATTCAGCTAAATGGACAGGTTCGAATAAATTGCCAAAGATCCCCAGTTGAAATGGATTTATGGAAGTTCTTGCTAATGATTCATATTCATATGAGACTTCGAAAATTAAGTGCATGCCTTTTATTAATCAACCACCATCCAATATGACAACCCTCAACACTGCCTTGCATAATTCAAATAAGGAATGTAATCTATTGAAGCCAAAGTTTTCTGTTGTTACATTTGACCAGCCTCTATATTTAAAAGCACGAGCCATTGTAGCAGCTTGCGAAGACAAGTCTTTAAAAAATGTTATCGTGCGTTTAGGTGGCTTTCATTTGCTGATGTCTTATATGTTCTATCGGTCACGTGATGGATGGTAGTGGTTTAGAAGATCTTTGGGAAGTTGTTTATCCTTCAGGATCAGTTAAACAAATGCTTACTGGTCATGCGTATGCGAGATCATTAAGAGCTCATATTCTGACATTTACTGCACTGGGTATCATTCTATGTCAAAATATAAATAGTGATAGTGTCAAAGAACATAACAAGTTCCTAGAACAGTTTTTTAAAAAGTGAAATTCTGAACCTCCAAGCATAGGAGATTGCAATTATGAAGAAGCTATTAAAAAAATGACAAATGACTTGCTTATGAGTCTGAACAGCTTTAAAGATATGGGCCCAACGTCAAGACTATGGGTGCAGTATTTTGAATGCGTGACAGTAGCCCTTCAATTTATTGAAGCCGAGCGTTTAGGTGATTGGAAGTTGCATTTGCAAAGTATCCAAAAAATGTTGCCTATTTTTCACGCAAGTGGTCATCACGCATATGCTAAATCAGCTCAGATTTCTCTCCAAGACATGGTCTAATTGGAATATGTTATGGATGATACAGAGTACCATAGATTTACTAAAGAAGGTTTTTTTACTATTCGAAGATCTGACAAAGCTTTCTGTGGAGTCTTGGCTGATATGACTATTGAGCAAACTTTAAACCAGTTTTTTGGAACAGACTTGAAGCATGGCCGTGGTGTAACTCCAAGTGTAGTTGCACGATATTTAGACTCAATGCCATCAGTTTTTGATATTATGGAATCTTTAGAAAAATATATTGGTATCACTTCTGCTTCAAGTGAACAACATGTCGACCTTTCAGCGGGTCGAATAAAAAGAGATACAGTTGACCTTTCAAAATTTGTTTTTTGGCTTCGGGAACATGGCTCATTCAAGAAAAGAGATTATTTGATGTCTTTATCTACTGGTGTAATTGGAGAAGCTGATACCAATTGCCATACTGCTAAAGAATTAGGATACCAAGGAATGATGACAATGGTTAATAAATGAGCCAGAAAAGTTTCACTGTCATTTACCTACGGAGTTAAATCATTAGCCAACGCAAAAACGGTTAATAAGTCTCCCCAATCTGGTGTATTCACAATCAATGCGGCATTATTGTTTCAAAAATTAACCAGCGTATTCCAAAAAAATCCAGAAGTAAAGCGTCAAGCATTTGACTACGAACTGTCACCATATCCACTATCATTATTTGACAAAAATGGAGCCATGAGAAAAACCAAGAAGTCAGAATTATATGATTCAATACCATCACTTGATAGTAATTGCATAAATTTATCATCATTAACATTTGTAATTGATGGCAGATTTTTGTTGCACAAAGTTATATGGCCGCACGGAAAAAGTTATAGATATATTTGTGAGTTATACTTAACATACATACGAGCTCATTATCACGAGAATAGTTACATCATATTCGATGGTTATGACAATGAATATATTGGAGTAAAATCATATAAAGGATTTCGAAGGCAGCAAAAAAGTATTGGTGCCGATATTGATTTTTCAGAAAATATGATTGTTCAAACTCGTCAAAGCAGTTTTCTGGCGAACATAATTAATAAAGAAAGATTCGTAGCAATGTTGGCTAATTATTTGTTGCGCGCTGGAATGAATGTGACAATAGCACCTGAAGATGCTGACTTTTCAATTGTGAAAGCAGCAATTGGTTTGAATACAGCGGATAAATCAGTTGCAGTTGTTAGTACAGACATCGATTTATTCGTAGTACTAATCGGCTTAACTCCTATCGATCACGAAATATTTTTTAGAAAGTGTAACAATGCCAGGACTCCAGATACGTGGTACACCACTAGAAATAACATTTCAATATAACCATTTATTCTCTTTGCCCACGCTTTTGCAGGATGTGATACGACTTATGCAATGTATGGTAAAAGGAAGAAAATGCTATTAAAATTATTGAAACAAAATTCAGAACAGCACGAAATTATGCCATACTACAACATAAACAGCACAACAGAAGATTTGTATCTGGATGTGTCGAAACGTCAGATATGAAATTAAGCCAGCTACCTCCAACCAAAGATGCCCTAATTCAGCACATCAAGCGAGTTTTTTATCAGGTTCAATCATGGCTAGGCAATAAATTGTGACCAGTACAATGGGGGTGGAGGCAAAAAATAATGATGATGACACCTATAATGACAGGAGATAAACCAGCTCTGGACTCATTACTATCTTTGGTAAGTAAATTAGAATTTTTTTGACGATCTTTTAGCAGTGATATATATTTTCATGTCAGGCCATCAGTAACTCAAATAAAAAATTTTCATAATATATTTACAGATTGCTTGTGGTTGCAAAACCGATTGCAGTACATCTCGTTGCAGTTGCCGAAAAGCGGGCCTTCATTGTACTCAGCTGTGCAAGCATTGCAATGGAGAATGCTGCACAAATGTTGATACGAACAAAAAAAATCACGTAGATGCTATTAATGTCGTAGATAAGCTTGACGAAGGTTCTGATATCGACGATTCGGCGGAAACATCACGGTATCAAACATATCATTCGCCTCTGTCAGATAGTTCAGATGAAAATAATTTTGACATCACAGTTGAGGAATTAACATAGATATAATAAATAATATGATATATATTAATATTTAAAATACTAAATAATATTTTATTTTAATTTAAAAGACGGATCAATTTGATGTATTTTTACATACAAATTGCTAGAGCCATTGTTTGTTTAAAAAATACTTAAATATCATGTTAAAAAATTATTTAATTGAGTTAAAAAAAAAAATTTTAATTAAAAAAATTGAAAAAAAAAGAAAAATAAAAAAACAAAAAAAGTTTTAAAAATTAATTATTTTTTTTAATTATAAAAAATAAAGTTTTTTTCTTGATTCTAAAATAAAAACGCGAGCAGTAGAGATTTGGCCGTGCGAAAGTAAGAACTCTGAGCGTACATAAAACAACATTTGGTGTAGGTTTTAGGCCCCGAAAATATTAATATATAAGTGGGAATAGTGCGGTTTATATTGCTGTCTCAATAGTAATACGCACGCGTAAGTTTTCTTTTGCTACGGTGTAGACGTATATTTATGTCCTTCTTACCAAAAGCGTAGAGCAAAGGGGCTTTTACGTATGATTCTCTCCATTTAAACTTTCAGGTGATCTGTTACCTTTACTACCTGTATACAATAAAACCAAGGGTACTCATAATTTTCTTTTTTTTTTCTCTACAACTATTATATATTACTTTTTGCCGAAATTTGTTAAATTCTTCAATAAAACGCTAATTAAAAGTGTTTTTTATTTTTTTTTCACCTGTCTAATTGAAATTTTAACTTGATTTTTTGGCATATATTTTGTAATTATGTTCCGAAGCTTACCTGGAAAAATCAGACCTGCCGGGACCTGTTTCCATTTATCAGATCTATCCGACTGGACTATTGGAGAGAATTCTTTTTAAGTGTCTACGAACTTATTTTTCAGAGTATAAAGTCAAAAATAAATTATTCGATTTTTTTGACCAACCCTAATATATATATATATATACATATATAAATATATATATATATATATATATATATATATATATATATGTATATATATATATTGTAACGGGTTTTTCACCACCGGGGACCTACCGGAGTGAAATCCGAATACACTAATGATTTTTGGCAACCTTGTTCAAAATTTTAATTAGTTGGGCGCCAGGTGATTTTGTAATCACCAAATAACAATTATCAAAACGTCGACTCAGGGTGGCGGATCGGGCAAAGGTCAGGCACTTAAGATTACGATAAAATAAATGATCAGAATTAAACAAATCAGTCGTATATTAAATAACAAAATAATTTAATGGTTTCACAAAAATAATCGGTTACAAAATTCATAAATTGACGTGGTCGGCTTGACTCGATATAAACACAATACAAAAAAAATCGTAGTTGATCGAAACAGTCAGTTCACTGCACAAAAAAACCAGTCAGTTGTCGAAATAGAAATACTCTTATTTTATTTCACAAACACACACGACGTTGTTCTTAACGAAATACTCGACCGGTGACGTCAGAGTATTTTACATGGCAAGACTCGGCTACCGCAACGAATGAGAACGAGATAATCCGCAATTCTCCGAAATACTCGAATAAAATACCATAAAATAAAACAATTTTTTATTTTTCGGTAACGTTAAATTTCACTATCATATAACTAGTACACGTAATTAATTATTATTTACACCAATCGTTTCACTTGTTCATTAACAAAATCAGTTTCACTCGTACACTTGTTCAGTTTGCTGATGCTTCGGCTTGTTCACAGAAATTAATCGAATGAATGTTCACCCGATAATTAATCGTTGTTCACTTCGAATCGGTTGTGACGGCGTATATCGAATTGTTCAAAAAAATTCGGAATCGAAAATTGTTCGTTTGGTCGAGATTGTCGAATTGTTCAAAATACAAAAACGCGGCCGTTCAGTACGAGGTCTCTCCCGGATCTCCCTCGTTCCAATCCATGCTGTCGATCGATGACTCGGTCAAAGTCGAAATTCTCGATTCTAGATGTAACTAGAATTAGCTCTTCCGGTAACTATTGATGATTTCAAATAAATTCAAACCACGAGGCGATGTCGAATTTTTCATCATGTTACAATATATATATATATATATATATATATATATATATATATATATATATATATATATATATATATATATATATATATATATATATATATATATATATATATATATATATATATATATATATATATATATATATATATATTCTCTCACTTAAAAAAATTCTAAGTCAATTAGGAGCTTCAATCATCGAAAAATTCGATTTCCCATTTAAATAACATGGAAAAAAATTTTTTTTTAGTTTAGAATGTTTTATCTCGGCAATGGCTCAAGGTACGGATAAGCCTAGCATTCATTTTTCTAGGGAATTCAACGCTTTACAAAAAATTATGACAGAGTGTTTAGCTTGCCAAGTCTGGTCGCACCTAGTATTATAGACGAATATTAGGGCGCCACTTGAAGATGGACTCGGCCTTCCAGAACTGGATGTTGTATGATTTTATTTTTAATTAATTAAATTAAATTAATATGTTGCTCAGAGTCGTTTGTAATATTTTGTGAGAGAGGTGAGGAATGGAAAATTAACTAAAATAAAGTTAATCAAAATTTTATTAATTTAAGTCCCTTGCTTTATTTAATTTACCAATAATAATTTTCTTATGACAAACTAATACTGATGACAAACTAATAATCTTATGACAAACTAATTATCTCGTCCCCTGGACGGTATTACTTATGAAAAACTAAATATCTCGTCCCCTGGACGGTATTACACACACCCACAATTATTAACCTCGTCCCCTGGACGGTAAGCCTTAATATTAATTTAAAATCATCCCCTGGATGTATAATTAGTTATAACTAAGATGTCCCCTGGACTTATCACAGACACAGTTAAATTTTACTTAAAACTAAGTGACTCTACTTTGTACTCAAATTTTATTTTCTACTCAATGACATCATTAATTTTACTTAATACTCACCCTTAATTTCTCAATATAATATTTCAGTAATAATTTTAATTCTTATTACTTTTCACTGATTTATTTAATTCAATTATTCTTATTAATTAATTAATTTTGGTTTATTTTAATTATTAATTAATTAATTTTTCCTCAATGAATTTCATTATCTTTTGCTTCCAAAATTTATAAATTTAACTCACTCAATTATTTCTGATAATCACATTTCAATATTCAACTTAATTTACTGACAATTTAATCCGTTCTTATTAGTTTTACTCGACAACAAATTTTCCGTAAATTTTTAAGCGTCTTTTGATTTTTTATTATTAATTTATACTTATTTTAAAATTACTTTAAAATTATTTTAAAACTGAATTTACGACTAGAATCACGTTAAAATTGACTAGAATATTCGGCCCGGGCAATGGCGTCGCGAGGCCTGAATTTGTGATTTTTAAGACACGGATAAATTACTCAAAGCGGCCGACAGGCCTGGGATACTTTTATAATTAATATTGTATTTAATTGAATTTTAATTATGAACAATTGACGCGGAAATTTATTTTATTCCAGCTGAGAGGCCTCGAATATAATAAATTGAGAGTAACAACAAAATGGCGATTGCGCGGCAAAAGATGCGATGAAAAGTTCGAGAACACGAAACGCGTGATTGAACCGGCTGACAGGCCTTGAACTATAATTTTATTGAACCCGCGGAAAGATGCCAAGTACTTGATTTATAATTAATTCGGCCCTCTAATAATTATGAGAGGCCTTAATTAATTATAAATTGTACCTTTATTAATTATCAAGCAACTGAATGAAGAACGTGTCCTGTGGGCTACTTCGTTCCGTCGGCTGGTTGGCACTCGAAAATTCTCCCTCATCTCGTTTTCTCTCAGATTAATTTGATTTTTGATTAAAAATCTGTCAATGAACAGTACGCATTAGACAATATAATTAATTATTGATTAAAGCAATTATCGGCCTAAAGGCCTAATAATTTATTATCCAGTTAAATATTAATTAATGAAACGCCTCGTTCCACGTGAAGCGTACGTAGACTTATATATTTACCTTTTTGTCTAGTTATTCCCATTTTAATGCCAAGCTCTTAAAAAAATAGTGTTCTGATCGATTTTAAGAAATTAGCTCTAAAATGGAAATAGCTAGAAAACAATGCAGAATTTAAAAAAAGTTATCAATGATAATTTGCAGAGAATAAAATTATCTACAAATATTATTCATGACATTTTATGATAAGTCCTATAGTTTCGCCGGAAAAGTTGAAAGATCACGAAATTTACTCCAACTTGAATTCGAGGTCCAAGAACTCTTGAACAGATGGATTTATCAAAAAATCATAAGAGACTTTTTATGTAGAGCGTTGAATTCCCTACAAAAATGTATGCTAGGCTTATCCGTACATTGAGCCATTGCCGAGATAAAACATTCTAAACTAAAAAAAAAATTTTTCCCATGTTATTTAAATGGGAAATCGAATTTTTCGATGAGTGAAGCTCCTAATTGACTTAGAATTTTTTTAAGTGAGAATATTTTTCTGTTTTATAAATTGTTAGTTTTTCAGGTAGGACAGAAAAAAACAAAATATCGCCTAAATATGAAACACCCTAATATTTATGTATATATTTATAAATCATAAGAATTTCTTTTTCGTATTTTACGGATATATATCTTCATATTTAAGGAATATATATCTTATATATGCTAAACATATACGGACTCGTATATGATGAATATCATATTTTTAGCATAAAAAAAAATTTATCAGAAAATAAAGTTAAATTCACCACATACATTTTCTGATATTAATCATATATTTTCAACATATATATTATTTTCATATGGGTGAAAATGGCTATTTAATTTTGTGTCGTTTAATTATAATTACTAAAAAATTAAATCGTATTTTCTTTATAATTTTCAGCCTAAATATGTATGAACATTTGTCTTACACAGTAAGAACGGATTCATCGAAATCAACACACATCGTGTGTAACACGAACGTCTTGAACTTATTTACATGTTACTTTGAGTAAGATCACGTCAAATGGACCCCCCATTTTCCACTTGATCATGAAAATTAAGTCTATGTATTTTTTTCTTATGTAGTCATTATGAAAAATTAAACCCTCAAACGATTTTTCAAAATTTTCATTTTAACAACAATTTTTTTTACAATGAAGATTTTGAGTACTTTTAATTAAAAAATAGATTCCAAAACAATCGTTAAAGATAACTTAATGAAATTTTCAGGATTTATTGTCAAATATCTATATTTCATAAAAATATTAATAGCTTGAAATTCTTTGTTTATTATCCTATTGTTAATTAACTTTTAAGTAAACAAATGAAAATTTCATTGACTTCTCGGTAAAAAAATAAAGTTTTTTTTTATTGATTACATGAGTTATTTATTAAAGTTTGAGATCCCAAAAAAAAATTTCACTTCTCGTGATTAGTTTAAACAAAATAAAATTATTTATCACCGCACGTCGGTCGCTGAGCGCTTCCAATACGGTGCGCGGCCAAGCGTCTCAGGCTCTATTGCAGCTTTGGTCAGTCATAAATCAAAGTAACATTTAAAAATACTATTACTAAACGAATTGTATTTATTTTAAACAATATCATGAATAATACAATAGAATAATTTTTTATTATTAAATTAAAACAGGAAAAACTAACTAATAATTAAACTTAAGTTTAATTATTAGTTAGTTTTCCCTGATTATTGTTTAATAAATGAATAATATATTATTAATTAGTTAATAGTAATTTATAAGTTATTAATTAATAATTAAGTTTATTTATTAGACAATTTTCCCTGATTATTGTTTAATAAATAATTAATATATTATTAATTAGTTAATAATAATTTATAAGTTATTAATTAATAATTAAGTTTAGTTATTAGACAGTTTTCCCTGATTATTGTTTAGTAAATAACTAATGTATCAATAATTAGTTAATTACAATTTGTAAATTATTATTAATTAATAATAAATTAATTATTTATTAAACAATAATCAGGAAAAATAACTAATAATTAAACTTAAGTTTAATTATTAGTTAGTTTTTCCTGTTTCAGTTTAATAATAAAAAATTATTCTATTGTATTATTCATGATATTGTTAAAAAAAAATACAAAGCTGCAATAGAGCCTGAGACGCTTGGCCGCGCACCGTATTTGAAGCGCTCAGCGACCGACGTGCGGTGATAAATAATTTTATTTTGTTTAAACTAATCACGAGCAGTGAAATTTTCTTTTGGGATCTCAAACTTTAATAAACAACTCATGTAATCAATAAAAAAGAACTTTATTTTTTTACTGAGAAGTCAATGAAATTTTTATTTGTTTACTTAAAAGTTAATTAACAATAGGATAATAAACAAAGAATTTCAAGCTATTAATATTTTTATGAAATATAGATATTTGACAATAAATCCTGAAAATTTCATTAAGTTATCTTTAACGGTTGTATTGGAATCTATTTTTTAATTAAAAGTACTCAAAATCTTCATTGTAAAAAAAATTGTTGTTAAAATGAAAATTTTGAAAAATCGTTTGAGGGTTCAATTTTTCATAATGACTACATAAGAAAAAAATACATAGACTTAATTTTCATGATCAAGTGGAAAATGGGGGGTCCACTTGACGTGATCTTACTCTTTAACATGTCCTGAGTGTTGAAAAAGTTACACGTGTATATGTCAAAAGTAAAAAATTTTCGACGAATTCTTTTGTGATGGTCGAGATTTTTTTAAACATATTTGATGTGTCAATTTGACAGTAACATATAAAAAGTGTTACATTCGTATAAAATAACATTGTCGTGTGTAAAAAAATCAATCGATTGTGACAGTTCACACAAAATAAATACTGTGAGTTAAATTAATACACAAAAGTATTAAAAATTCAACACTCAGAATTTTAACACATGTTTTTTCACACTTCGACGATTCGTTTTTAATTGTCCCGTAGAAAATGAAGCATATATGGCCATGCATGGGTACATCAACTTTTTTAATACAAAACAATGTATGGCCAAATATGGCTATACATGGTTTTGTATGACTATATATGACTATGCTGTACGTGATTGATTAAATATATGGCCATTTTTAGTACATATATGGCCGTACATAGTCCATGTATGGGCATGTATGGCCATGCATAGTTGTACTGTTGAGTATGATCCCGGACGTTAGTAGATACAGTCTAAATAGCATACAGTACTTTCTGAAATTTTTTTTCAACAGAAAGTACTCAGCACTATCCCAGAGAATTGCCATCACTATATTATTTTTTGCGTATAATATACATTTGTTAAAGTAAGATTCTGTTAAGCTACATTGAATATAATTTCAACTATATGTTTACCGATGAAAAATAAAACACATATGGCTATGCATGGCCGTATATAGTTCATACATGGACATAAATGGATCATATATGGGTACGCATGAAACATATATGTCATTACATGGGCATAACAACTTTCTAATAAAGTTATGCATGTTTATATATCAATCATATAAGGCCATATATGGCCATACATAGTTATATATGAATATTAAGGTGCTTCATTTTAGAGCAACATTTATTTTTATCAAGTCCCACCTGAAAATCTTGTAGTCGGTTGAAAAGCGAAAATTTTGAGCCGCATGGCAGCTCTTAATTCCGATTTAAACCCGTTGCTAATCGGGTTCCCATTTAAATAACATTGAAAAATAATTTTTTATAACTTTTTCCTTCCGCTCACCGTATTAAAAATTTTCTTTTGCATTTTGGCTCATGAGCTTTTGTAGAGGACTAAATTTGCTACAAAAAAGGTCCTTTGAGTCAAGTCCGTAACTTGATTAGATTTCTACACAAATCGCTTCTTAGATTAAAATTTCGTAAAAATAACACTAAATCTCATCTAGCGCCCAAAATATTGATAATGGATAAAAAATGTATGGAACAATTTTGTAGGAAATTTTATGCCCTACAATTTTTAATTAAACAATTTGTCCTAACTCTCGAAGTTTAATAACTACAGCCTCTTAAAATATGAAATCAGGAAAAAATTTATTTTCTACGTCACCAAAAATTAATTTAATATGTTATATCCGGCTTGCCGTATATATTACAGGGGCCTCTTTGCCGCGCTCGCTGTAAAGTGCAGCGTTAACAATTTTAGGGATAGCAACTTCGGCCCACACCTCGTTGCACGTCGTCAACGTTTCTTCCAATCAGGGAATTACACTTGACTGTATTTTAGACTCACCCAATTACATATTCTAAATTATTCCCTCCAGAATCGTGAACCGAGGTGATAAAAACAACGAACACCAAGGTGCGGTAGCATATGACGCTTGAGAAGTTAATGTATCTTCCTCGCTGGCCCGGGTGAGTTCTAAACCGTGTTACGTTTAGGCAACCCCTTTTTCTATTTTCTATTTCTCTTAAACCGATTAGTTCATTTTCATTCATAAAATCTAAACAGTCAAGTATACTATACAATCCCACGGGAAGATCGTCTCGATATTGCACTCGAGGAGGCGTGGCAAGTTGATTGTTATCGTTAAAAATATCTATTCAAAATTGTCTTTTCAAAAATATATTTTCCTATTCCAAAAATCACTTCACGAGAAGTGATTTTTATAATAATTGTTAAGTGTGTAAATTGCGATTCTCGTCCGAGTGAATTGCTGGAGTCGGAGATTCAGACCGAACTCATATGAGTTATAGACTCAATAATTTCAAAGTGTAAAAGCAATAAGTTAAGTTTAATAGTTAAGTGTAAATCCAAGCGATTTAAGTTACAGGAAGAACTTTAGTGTTAAGAACAATATAACATCTTGTGAACTGAGTACGGTGAGCCTATAGGGAAATATTTCAATAAACATCTGTTATTGGGGAAACCGGCATATTAGATTATTTCTAATATTAAGAACCACATCCCTTTTTTCCTGGACCAAATCATCTTTCAACCAGAGACCAACAGAAGCCGTTCACGAGAGTTGCAGTTCAGAGATCGTAAAGACCAACTTGCAAGTAAGCAGCGAACAGCGAAGGTAGGTGAAATTATCAATTTCTCTAACGTATAAGATCCAAATTCTGCATCGAGTACACAGAGAGGCCCCTGCGAGGTTTATCGTTCGAGTTCTCACAATAAAAATAATACCTAGAGCTAATTCTCTAGGAAAATCACCCTGTTTTCCCGGTGCCTCCCACTTGAGGCCCACGCGACCATTTCCAATAATTAATTATTATTAATTAATTAAATCCGGACATAACAAATACTTAGATCTACGTTAAAAAGTCGAACCAAAAAATTGTGATAGAAATACCGATACTACATGAGTTGTGCATGAATTTTAGACCTAACAGAAATAATCAAGTTACTTAAATATTTTAAAAAAAGTTTCTTAAATATATGAGACTCACAAAACCAGTACTAGCTGTAGATTCATTAGTTTAGAAAATTTAACCACCGTTAGATTTTAGTAAGTCCGATGACATACAATTTCTGGTTAAAATCGAGATTAAGAGCTGCCATACGGCTCAAAATTTTTGTTTTTCCATCTACAAGATTTTCAGGTGGGACTTGATAAAAAAAAATTTTGTTCTAAAATGTAGCACCCCAATATATATAAATCAGGCTGCATTAGAAAAAATCGATTATTTTTATTTTCATAAAGTACTCTGAAAATACTGTTCAGAATACCAAAAAAACGACCCTTTTTTTTTAGAATTTTCTAACTCACAAACGAACAAACGGATTTTTGTGTATGATAACTATTTTGGTAGAAAATTGAACGCTCTACAAAAAAAGTCTTTTATCATTCTTTTATAAATCCAATTGTTCAAAAGTTATCAGAGCTTAAAGTCAAATTCATAGTAAATTTTGAGATATTATTACTTTTCCGGCGAAACTATCAATCTTGATTTGACTCGCAGTTGGTTTACGGCAAGTGATTAATGTTACGTGCAAGACTTGTAATAAATCTTGCACCAAAAATTATACTCAAAATTTAAGTAAATCAGTAGTTTATTTAATGCGACTGTGCGCTATGATATTTCAGAAGTAACTAGTATTACAAAAATTTACAAAGTTCAAAGGTAGCTTGACCCAGAGCGGGGGTCATTACAATATTTAGTAGTGGGAATCGGAAATTAGGAAGTAGAATGAGTTTTCAACGAGTGGCAAGTAGGTCAGGTGACCAGAGGGAGGAGTAATTAAAAGGTGACAGTTATTGGGAAGGTGTAGGTGGCGAGAGAGACCTGGTGCAAAGGTTGACGTTATTGGGTCCAACGACATACCTGAGGATAATTAAGGTAATGGCATGGCTAGACCCTAATAGCAGTGTTTACCAAAAATATTAGTACGTCTACTGAATTTTATAATATGCAGACAACAAAAAATCCGAAATATTGTTAAAAGATTACAGAAAAAATGCCCTAATGTAAACTTTATGACTATAAGAGGATGAGCGAGAAAAACCCATCTCATTTGGTATAAATATTTGAGTATTTTCTAAAAGTATAATATTTTAATGACTGGGAAAAAATCCAGTTATTTGGTGACAACTCAAAATAATTTTTAAGCCTGAGACTGCAATAAACAAATAAGCAGCTTAAAACTTAAGTACAAACTAAAATTTAAGTGTATCTTTAAACATACATTTAGACTATAATTCAAGCAAATGAATTTAAAATATGAAGTCTAGACAAATAATTATTTTAAAAATATAATAAAAATATGTAAATTTAAAGACATAGTTTATAATAAATTTATAATAAAATTTATAAATGCGTGTTCAGTCACGAGGTTAGACAATTTGAAAAGCTTCGTGCATTTCCGCAACGGCCGTGAGTTGCCGAACTCGCTACTGACTGATAGTCAGTATAGTGCCGGGTCACTCGCTATTTGGGCCCGGTACATACAAATTCTAGCTCATGGCCGAGTCAAGTTGGCATGAGCGCCCCGCTCCCAGCCGACCAATCAGGAAATTCGCTTTACACATCGAAGCTGCCACGTCACCACCAAGCGGCCACGTCGTCTCCAACTACATTTTCTCTGGGTTCTTTTCGCTCCTGAATTCAAGAGTACAACCTCGTACTCTAAAACCGCTCCGCTTTACTATAATAATTCTTAGTTGCATTCGCTATCTCGTATACGGTTTATTGCATTCGCTTTTTCATATTATCTTCTCACAGTTTTAAGTGTAAATAGTGTTAATAAATATCTAATTTATTTCTTATAATAATTTGTGTAATTTTTTAGTTGTTAAGATTACATCACACCTAAACCAGATCCTTTTTGCGCATTCGCTCACTTTACAAAATGGTCCTTCGAGCCGGATCTGGTGTGGGTTTAACAATTAAAAATTATAAATTTAAAATCGTAAAAAAATTGTGAGAAAAAGTGTGGTGTAAGTGATCCATAAGTGATAGAGAGAATCGCTAAGTGCCATGGGCATTGCTGAGCACTACTAGAGTGCTGCCTGTGGTGATCAATTTACACACCGGTGTAAAAAAGACATTTAGTTAAATTGGATTTAAAACTTAGCGTCGGTTCCACGTGTATCTCTCCATTTTGTATGCCACGTATATCCAAGATGGCCGCTAGAATAGTCGCTTTGCAAATGACTCGCATCTACACGATGCGCAACATGGCTACCCGCTAACAAAGACACGCTATACTGATGACATCGCTGAAGGCGCAAATGAACTCGGTGAGGCAATTCAAGTTGCTCTCGACACAAAAAAATATGTGTGCCGCAGGATGTTTTTTCGCTTGCCAAGGGGGCAAGTAATTCAACAGATACCTCGCTGGAATCATGTGAAAAATGGTGTATCAATTGATTACATGGATTCTCTGACGCTTCACAACTCGCTATGGCTGCTGTCGTCTACTTAAACGTTACTGACGCTACTGGATGCTCCAATATTTCGCTAGTGTGTGCCAAATTACAAGTTGCACCACTGAAACCAATTTCTATACCAAGAATGGAGCTTAATGCCGCTGTTTTACTCGCTCAACTGGTACTCTACGTCAAGAAAATCTTGAAGCTTGAAAATGTATCAATTTTCATGTGGACAGACGCCGCTGTATCCTTAACGGGGATACGAAACAATCCAAGTAGATGGAGAGTCTACATTCGCAACAGAGTGACCAAGATTCAAGAATCGCTACCAAGTGTCGACTGGAATTGTGTCCCGGGAAACTCAACCCAGCTGACAGCGCTTCGAGAGGTTTAACAGCAGCCAAATTAGAACAGCATTCGCTATAGTGGACGGGATCTAAGTGGCTCAGTAAATCAAAAGAAAACTGGCCATCTTTTGACATCCCTTCGCAGACGGTATCACATCTTGAAGAACGTCCAGGTCTGGTTTTTACCATCTTTAAGACAGATTCACACCCGCTATACACGCTACTTGATAAATTCTCTAAGTTGTCACCGTTACTTCGCTCGCTTGGAATCTGTCTACGTGCCATCGCTGAATTTAAAGAAGTGCCACAGTCCACACTGGCCACACCGCTTGCTACAGTTGACCTGGAACTCGCAAAGACTTTGCTGATATAGTAGATACAAAGTCAGTACTATTCGCAAGAGCTGAAACTACTGAAAGATGTTGATTCTCTACAATGAAATCATCGTCTCGCTAAATTGATTCCCTACGTCTACTATAACAGAGTACTCAGAGTCGGCAGTCGCTTGAAGAATTCGCTACTGGATGATGAACAAAAAAAATCCAGTAATACTGCTGATAACATCTAATGGGGAACTCAATTGACTCTCGCTATTTTATGGAGATCTGTCTGAATAGAAGGTGGCGAGTTCCAGGCAGGTCTTACATTCTTCGCTGCGCCCGCTATATGTATTGAAACTGTCAATTATTCTACTGACGCTTTCGTCGCAGCATTTAGAAGATGTACTAGTCGGAGAGGCGCCTGCAGTACCCTATACTCGGACTGTGGTACAAATTTTATAGGAGCAGACGCCACGCTAAGAAAAGAATTCGCAGCAGGATCGAGACAGCTAAGGGAACTTCAGTTTTTACTCGCTACAGATGGCACAGACTTGAAGTTCAATACGCCAAGTGCTCCCCATTTTGGTGACAAACGGGAAGCAGCCGTGAAGTCAATTAAGTTCTGTGTTACACGAACTATTGGTTAATCACTATTGACTTACGCCCAACTCGCTACAGTTGATACAGATTCGCTATCCGAAGATCCTGCAGATTTAGCCGCTAACTTCTGAACTGTGTGTGCGATCAGTTCACTCTCTAGACGACAATCCTGTCGACACCGTCGCCAGCGCTGGGGAGAATGTTCAGTCACGAGGTTAGACAATTTGAAAAGCTTCGTGCATTTCCGCAACGGCCGTGAGTTGCCGAACTCGCTACTGACTGATAGTCAGTATAGTGCCGGGTCACTCGCTATTTGGGCCCGGTACATACAAATTCTAGCTCATGGCCGAGTCAAGTTGGCATGAGCGCCCCGCTCCCAGCCGACCAATCAGGAAATTCGCTTTACACATCGAAGCTGCCACGTCACCACCAAGCGGCCACGTCGTCTCCAACTACATTTTCTCTGGGTTCTTTTCGCTCCTGAATTCAAGAGTACAACCTCGTACTCTAAAACCGCTCCGCTTTACTATAATAATTCTTAGTTGCATTCGCTATCTCGTATACGGTTTATTGCATTCGCTTTTTCATATTATCTTCTCACAGTTTTAAGTGTAAATAGTGTTAATAAATATCTAATTTATTTCTTATAATAATTTGTGTAATTTTTTAGTTGTTAAGATTACATCACACCTAAACCAGATCCTTTTTGCGCATTCGCTCACTTTACAATGCGCGACTGAACAAATCTTATCACAAAATATCATAAAACTTTTTTGTAGGTGATTTTATGCCGCACAAATTATTTTGAATAAAGTTTTTTAAAATTCCGCATTGTTTTCTAGTTATTTTTATGTCAATTTCAAGCTCGTAAAAAATAAGTTTTCTGGTTGATTTTAAAAGCTTGACATCGAAATGAAAATTACTAGAAAACAATGCGGAATTTCAAAAAACCTTATTTCTAATAATTTGTGTGGAATGAAATTACCTACAAAAAAGTTTTATGATATTTGTGATAAGATTGATAGTTTCGCCGGAAAAGTAAAAATATCTTAAAATTTACTATAAATTTGACTTTAAGCTCAGATAACTTTTGAAAAATTGGATTTATCAAAAAATGATAAGAGACTTTTTTGTAGAGCGTTCCATTTCCTACAAATACACTGAGAGAAATCTCAGTAGTTGCCATAACTAAAAAGAGACAACTATTTTTATTTAGTTGGTATAACGAATTCAAAAAATTATTGTAACTATTTATTATTCAGATGACTTTAAAAAAATAGTTGAAGTAACTAAAATTATTTTGTTATTTATTTTTAGTTATCTCTACAATCAAAGTTTAGTAGTCACAACAAATACTAACTAGTTGAATCGAATATTATTTGGTATTCAATCTAACTAATAAAAATCGTAGCAGCAACTATATATTTTTAACTATATCGAAATGGTTGATTTAACGATTTTTTTTAAGTTGTATCCGTATATCACTATATTTTTGCTGTTGATGTAACAATTTTCAGATAGTAATGGTAGAACATTTTACATGGTTGTATCCAACTATTTTTATTTAGTTTGTGTAATTAATTTAAATCGTTATGATAATTATTTATTGTTCAGATGACTTTAAAAAAATAGTTAAAGTAACTAAAATTATTTTGTTATTTATTTGTAGTTATCGCTCCAATAAAAGTTTAGTAGTCAGAACAAATACTCACTAGTTGAATCAAATATTATTTGGTACTCAATCTAACTAAAAAAAATCGTAGCAGCAACTATATATTTTTAACTATTTCGAAATAGTTGATTCAACGATTTTTTTAGAGTTGTATCCGTATATCACTATATTTTTGCTATTGATGTAACAATTTTAGATAGTAGTTGTAAAACATTTTACATGGTTGTATCTAACTATTTTTATTTAGTTGGTGTAACTAATTTAAATAGGTATGATAATTATTTATTGTTCAGATACCTTAAAAAAATAGTTGAAGTAACTAAAATTAGTTTGCTATTTATATTTAGTTATCGTTACAATAAAAGTTTTGTGTTTACAACAAATACTAACTAGTTAAATCAAATATTATTTGGTACTTAATCAAACTAAAATCGGGACTTAGAAAAAATTTCGGGGTTAAAATAATACATTATTTCGATATGATCTACATATAAATCGTTAAATTTGCGTTCGACAAGTATTGTTATTGTTATTATTTTTATTTTTTTTTGAGCACCGAAATCTTTTCAGTCCCGAAACTTAAAATTTTTCTAAGTCTGAAAAGTCTAAATTGTTCTAAGTTTCTGAGCCCAAAATTTATAAGACAAAAAAATTCAACCAAAATTTGTGTACGTCAGTCGATACGGAGTTTCGTGACATGAACTTCTGTTTTATAATCAAAATTTTTTTTTTTAGTGTGATATGTGAATTTTTTCAAGTCCTGAAGGTTAATTTGTGAGCGAAAACAATGGTTGCCGTAACTAAATTAATTTTGTTGCTGTAACGAAGTGAGTACTTGTAAGCTTCGCTTATGAGTTAACTAAGGTCTATGACTACTCATCGGCCGTGTGACGTAGCGGTACATTGTCGGTCTTGCGTGCGTAGGGTACTAGGTTCGAATCCTTCTTAGGGCGACTGCGAAATAATTATTTACGAAGCATATGAAAGTTGTTAAACTTATAAGTTTAAGTGTGTGTGTCAAATAAATTTGACAAAAATATACATAAGCAATCTCCCATCAAAAAAAAAAAAAAATCATATAAAATGAAATAAACTTAAAAGCCTCGAAAAAAAAAAAAAAAATAGCCTAACAAATCATTAAAACTAACATTGTAAACAAAAAATAATTTTTTTTCCTTAGAATCCACTAAATTTCCATGGAAACAACAACTAAGTTTTTTTGTTAGATCAAATATAATTTCATCATACTGATAAATGAAAATTAGTTGTCCTCACAACTACATATATGTGGTTAGCCGTACTATCCTACTTTAGTTACTGTAGCTAAATATTATTTGTGTAAATAATTATGAAATAATGTTAATATTCACTATTATTTTATAGTTTTAGCAACTTTAAAAATTTCGTTATGCTTAGTAAAAAATCTCAGTTGATTTAACGATTAGGGTTTAGTTCTTTGAATGACTTCTCTGAATTAAACATAACTACTTTTAATCAGTTACATTAACAATTAAATCGTTGAATTAACTACAAAATATTTACAGTAACTAAATTTAATTGTTATATTAACTAAAATTGATTTGTCATCGTAACTAAGAAAAAATATTTGTATCCGTATATCACTATTTTTTTATAATTGCAATTACTGATTTTTTCTCTCAGTATGTATTTATCGTACATGAAAATCTGTTTGTTCGTTTGTGAGCTAGGAAATTCTAAAGAAAAAAAAATTTTTTTCTTTCATTTAAATGGAAAATAGAAAAATGGATTAAGGCAGATCTTAATAATATTATTGAGAGCTCGGATTGCTATCAAAATTTTTATTTTCAGATATACTTTCAATTTTTAGATACCGTAAGAAAATAAAAAAAAAAATTGCATTTTTTTGGGCCATCCATACAAAGTCGCCGTTGATAGAAAAAATGCCGTAGATCGGCCGATGTCTGACTGCCGTCATTCGGCGAAGCATTGGCAATTAGTATTGGCCCAAGCATGGTTAATTACTAGCAGCCGTTTAATATTTTAAATGACGCTGCCGATGGCTGGCCAATGAATGGCTACTTATAACTGGCCGATCATCATTTCGCAACGTTGGGGTACTGTTAGTGAATCAGTGGTCCATGACTTTGTCAAGTAAAAAATCTACTAATCAATTATTAATTATGCAAATAACTTATTATTATAGTTTTCTTTAATTAATAATAATTTACAAATTGTAATTAACTAATTATTGATACATCAGTTATTTACTAAACAATAATCAGGGAAAACTGTCTAATAACTAAACTTAATTATTAATTAATAATAACTTATAAATTACTATTGTAGAATAATATATTTTAATAGGAATATTATTAAGTTTAAAAGAGATCGCAGGTTGAGAAAGAAGATAGGATTAAGAAATAACAAAATGATTTATTTAAATCAGGGTTACATCAATGAGCACGTCTGCTCTTCAGAGTGGTTCACCTAACACTAAAAATTACAACTATTCTTAATACTATTGGGCCTGTTTGCCCCTTCTCACCCTCATACTCATACTTCATACCTCGCACTGTTTTTTCTATTCCTTTCTTTACAACATTCCTATATTTACTTATTTTAAAAGATATAACTAAAAGACTTGATATTACTTCGACATCTGGCAACAGTTTGTCCGACTGTTTTATTGCTTTACGGCCGTCCTAATCCTTAATTTTACAACTCTACGTTTAAACGGAAAACTAAAATCTTACAACTAAAAATACAAAATAAAATAGAATTGCTAAGTTTTATTTTAGACACTACACTATTAACTAATTAATAATATATTAATTATTTATTAAACAATAATCAGGGAAAACTAACTAATAATTAAACTTAAGTTTAATTATTAGTTAGTTTTTCCTGTTTCAGTTTAATAATAAAAAATCATTCTATTGTATTATTCATGATATTGTTTAAAAAAAATACAATTCGTTTAGTAATAGTATTTTTAAATGTTACTTTGAATTATGACTGACCAAAGCTGCAATAGAGCCTGAGACGCTTGGCCGCGCACCGTATTGGAAGCGCTCAGCGACCGACGTGCGGTGATAAATAATTTTATTTTGTTTAAACTAATCACGAGCAGTGAAATTTTCTTTTGGGATCTCAAACTTCAATAAATAACTCATGTAATCAATAAAAAAAAAACTTTATTTTTTTACCGAGAAGTCAATGAAATTTTTATTTGTTTACTTAAAAATTAATTAACAATAGGATAATAAACAAAGAATTTTAAGCTATTAATATTTTTATGAAATATAGATATTTGACAATAAATCCTGAAAATTTCATTAAGTTATCTTTAACAGTTGTTTTGGAATCTATTTTTTAATTAAAAGTACTCAAAATCTTCATTGTAAAAAAAATTGTTGTTAAAATGAAAATTTTGAAAAATCGTTTGAGGGTTTAATTTTTCATAATGACTACATAAGGAAAAAATACATAGACTTAATTTTCATGATCAAGTGGAAAATAGGGTGTCCACTTGACGTGATCTTACTCACATACTGGGCTTGGTTAAATAAAATTTGTTATATATAATTGAACTGAGTCTCTTTGAACAATTTTCTCATCACCAGTTTGTCTAGAATAAGTTATAAATAATTTCAGCCGCGTGTCCGGTAGAACGAGTATACCCATTCCTGAGATCTATTTCCCGTTTCCGAACCAGCAATAGAATAATTATAAATTATATTATATTTGATAATTTATTAGTAATTAATTAATTATTCGGGGAAATTTAGTAACAGTGGTTCGTGGTTATTGGACACGAGATAGCCAGGTCCCACCGTTATATTTGGTGCCCAACTCGGTTTCCTCGTTCAAGAAAATTCTAGACCTGGTGATAAAGTAAAATTAAATTTGAAAAATTTTGTAAAAATTAAATTAATTATATTTATACCGTTGTAGAGAGAAATACTGGTATTATAAATTGTATATAGAATTGATACTGTGATTTATTATATATATATTGGTTGCACAAAATTATTTAAGGTAGTTCTATCCCTACAGTCCAGTCAAAAAGTTGTGGATCACCACCGATGTATCGCGTACCTACGGAGCTTACGTTATAGTCCAAATTTTTCAGACTGGACTGTATTCCCAATACTACTGTATTTCCTACACAAACACGCTCACACTATGATAAATTAGTCTGTTTGAAAATCTGGCAACGTCGCATATTTATTCTCTTACCCGCCTTGTACAGCCAAGACTCACTTATAGTTCATACATATGATGAAAGATTGATAAATAAATAATTTATGCCATGTGATAAACATTTCTTGTATGATAAGTTTTACTTCTAATTTTTATTACGCAGTGAAAAATTTAAATTTATTACACGATCAAAATTTATAATTTTCAATATGATTTAACTAATTCAACTAATTTCAATTAACTATTATCTAATTATTTAATTCATTAAATTTTTTAAATTTAGAAGCTGCAGCTACTTGTAGCGCATTTCAAAATGTACCCTAAATTAATTTATTCACTCATTAATTTATTTATTCATTTTTGTTGTTGTAAATAAATAGCTGCATTTTATTGATAACTATTAATGAAACATATATAATTATTCATCCACTAACATTATTCCCGATATTTTATTATATGAATTTAGCCGATTTGAATTTTCGCGCTCTCTACGCGTTGCAACGTTGCCGCTTCATTCACTCGTGACTGTTTCTCCTATCCCCTTCACTAAAACTAATCCTCGAAATGTGTAATTTATTTAAATTTTTTATACAAACTACACGGTAAATAATTCCAATTTTTTTTTTAAATGTTCTAAATATATTTTTCTTCATTATATTAGTTTTTCGTTAAAAATGTGAGCCTCCGTTAAGGAAAAATACGCAAAAGTTTGTCATTTTCCCACGCTTCTCCTATGCTACATGTACAAAAAACATAAAGTTCAATTGCTAATATCTTTTTTTAGACACGGTAAATCGTCTCTAAATTTTAACAGCGTGTGTATTATACATTTAAATACTTATATTCAAGATTTGGAAGATTTCTTGAATTTTTGCTTGCATGACCCAACTACCTTAAACTAAACGTATAAATTTATAATAATTTGTTTTAAAATATTAACTGGCTAATAGCGAGAGAAATACTTAAATTTTAAAATATAAAATATTGAGTGAAAAAAAATAAAATTAAAATTGAAGTCGTGGTAGTGAAGAAAAAAATCGATAAATTCCAGTGGTCTCGTGAAGACCAAGACAAGGTCATCGTCTTACGAGTTGGGCGTACGCGTTACTCGTAGTACACAATAGGTACGACACTAAGTTAAGAGAAGTAAAATAAAATAAAATCGCTATAGTTTCTCTGTAAATTCTCAGAAAAAAATAAACTAAGTAAAATAAATTATATTACTAAATAAAATTTATATATTAAAACTAACAGTGACAGTAAAATTTTCGTATTATAAAATAAATTGAAATAAAATAATAAAAGTTAAATTTTGTAGTAAAATCACAAGTAAAAATTTCTAATAAAATAAGTACAGATAATTTAACTATTGGTTTAATATAAACCACCGTTTGTATTGTTAAAATAAGTTTAAGGAAAATTCACTAAGTGAATGAGTAATTACAATTAAACTGTTTGATAAATAATGTTGTATTCAAATTTCAAAAATTTTACTCACTAGACTAAAGTCTAAGTAAATCTTTCAAATAAATAAATTAAACAAATAGCTAAAATTTTAATTATTTAAAATAGAATTCGGGGCTTAAAGTTTTAAGTGTCGGAAGAAAAATTTAAAATTATCAGTTGATAAATAAAATAGAATAGTGGCTTAAAATTTTAGCCATTGTCTAAAGTTTCTTTGTAATAATTTTAAACAAATTAAAATTCAATAAACTTGTGGTTTATTACTTAAACCGTTATAGTAAATCTAAAATAAATAAATTTAATTTACAAAAACTGTCATTGCTGGGGATTACTGAGTCATAACTGTCGTCACCTAGTGATTAAAATTAATTCTTAATCCGGTGGTAAATAATAAATTTTAATTTTACAAATAGACAATAGAAATATTTTAAGTTACTTGGATTTACTACCGGTAATTAAATTTCATGTTTGATATTATTGGGGCTCGTAAGCTGCTTGTCTTATCAGCTAAAATAAATTAAAATTAAGTCCCAATAAACATATTATGAGTAACACTCGACCACTGACGCGTCAAAACTTTAAGCGCTTGGTCCAACAACCGGGTAGACGGGAAAGTGAAGACATAATTTTCGAAGGAATAAGTTCCTCGAACGGTAGAAATCAAAATAGGGTAGTGCATTCACCACCCTCGACAACGTGTACAATAACGTCAAGTACTACGGTTTCATCAGCGAGCTCGACAATGTCAAATCCTAATCCGTTACCTATCATACCTAATCTGGTCGTGACGTCAGACACCCCACAGCAAGTTAGACCGCCAGTAAGGCGTAGCTTGGGGAACATGGTAGCAACTACCACGTCTATGGTCACGACAGTGACCACCACGATACCGACTACTACCACGACAATACCAACTACTGTCACTACCACTCCAGTTATTGTTACAACTTCTTCTGGGTCGATTCAAACGAGCGACCCATCGGTCACAAATTCAAATGGACAATTAAATCTAAATTCAATAAATAGTAATGATAACTTACGGGTATCTATAGATGAAGTATTTATAGGAAATCCTCCACCGGTACTTCCCCAACAAATTCAGCCTAATGCGGGATCCGTTTTTCTTCCTGGCACCGCTCCGGTTTCCGCACAGGCTGAACAAGCGGTAACTCATAATGCCCTAGCTCAGATTTTAAATTGTCTACAAAATCTGACCTTAGCTATGAGCGCGCAACCGATAAACAATTCACAAGTGCCTGTACAGCAAAATACACAAACTGTTCGCGAGGTAACTCACAGTTTTGGCGACGGGGAGTGTGGTACAGGTCACTCGAATTTCAATAATAGGGCTGCTACGACCTCAGCCCTCCCGGTAAATTTACAACCAAGTACAAGTGGAATAAATAATGCCCGCAACAATACGGCCGGTTTAAATAACAACAATAATTTAAACAATAATAGTAACGACCACCCCATTATCGATCCGAGCGGAAATTTTAATAATAATTTAAATAATAATCTTAACGGCAATAATTATCGTTGCAATAATCCACCAGTAAATAATAATTTTGAAATATCACGGGATAATTTATTCGTCGGCAATATTAATAATAACAATTTTGATGGAAATTACAATGGATATGGGATTAATGATGGTCAAGAAAATCACCAAGAATATTATGACCAACCGAGAGCAAATAATTTGGTAATACCAAACGCCGCGGCAGTTTCGCTACGTGAATGGCGCGATATAAGAGAAATTGTTAGAGCATGGCCTGTACGTTTTCCGCAAGGCGATTTATCAGCCAACAGTTTCTTGGCTTCATTTGAAGTCATGGCGTTTCGCGAAGGTTGGCTCATAACGGATTTCGTGAAAATTCTTGGATATATTTTTACTGGAAAAGTTACTAAGTGGTACGACGTGTACAGTAGACATTGGTCGAACTATGACCATTTTAAACGGGAATTTTTAAAAGCTTTTGGCTCACAAAAGACGGACACCCAGCTGTTGATGGAAATTGGTCAGCTGAGACCAGAATCTGGGGAATTGTCAATAGATTTTACATTTAGAGTCCAACAAAAATACAGTGAGATGCGTAACCCACCTCCTGAATTGAAACAGGTTACGTGCATCCGTAATCACTTGCCTAGAAATCTGTCAACCTTAGTATTTTCTAGGTCAGTAAATTCTTATGATCACCTCTTATCGGTATTACATGAGGCTGCCGTGCTATTAGAAGAAAATAAACGCGCGTCTGAGCCATCCGATAGGTCGCATGCTAGGACAAAAGAAAAGTCGCGATTCTCAGCAGTACAATCGTTCCCGCGTACTCCTATTTTGGTTGATATGATGAACGCTAAACAACCACTCGTTATTGAGGAAATTAGAGAGAATGATGACGGCAAATTAATTGTTTGCGCATCGACAGCAACTGTGCAAACTTCTCAAAATAATTTCTCATCAAATAAATCACCAAATAATCGAGTACGTAATTTTTATAATGCGAATAATAAAGGCAATTCAAATGTCACATCGCGTACATTTAGTGAAGTTACTGCTGGTCGTGACTTCAACCAATGTTTTTGTTTTAACTGCGGGCAAAATGGTCATCTGTCTGAACAGTGTATAAATAACAGAGTAGATGTCGGTAATTTTTGTTTTAAAAGAGGACACGTAAGACAAAACTGTTTTAAATTAAATGGCGATTCATTTAGGCCCCGGTTTACGGGAGGCCTTAATCCACGTTCGTCAAACATCCCCGTTCGGTCAAATATTAATTTAAATAATAATAATTTTAATAATAATGGTAACAATTGTAACCTAAATCAAAGGCAACCAAATGTAAATAATTTTAATAGGGGAAACCCAAATTCAAATAATTTTGAAAGAAATAACAATCGTAACACCCGTTCCAATCGTTTTAATAATGTTGATAATAATTATGATAACGTAAATAATGTAAATAATCCGAATTGCGTCGAAGTCCAACCGACCAGTGCTGGCGATGTTAGTCGCACTGATCGTTCAAAAAACTAGCTTTGCCCACCTATTCCCCGAGGAAAAAGGGCGCGAAAGCTAGAAAATCTTTGAAACAAAGAATAAGGGGAAATCGGAGCCCTAGTAGCTATTATTCACATCAGTCCTGGTTGAACAAACCAAATAAATTTAAGAGAATTTCAATAAATAATGCAAATGATTTAATTTTGGTACCAGACGGCGGCTTAGAGCGAACTGTCGGTCCAGTCGTAGATAATAATATTGAGAATTTAATAGATTTAAGTTCGGAACCAGACAGCGGCTTGGTGCGTACTGTCGGTCAGATCGAACAATTTAATGCGGATAATTTAATAAATTTTAACTCGGAACCTGATGGCGGCTTAGAGCGTACTATCGGTCCGGTCGTGTTAACCAGTGGTGAACTGATAGGTGATGTAGTTTTAGAAAATCAGGTGGTGAATGTAACGAGCTCCGTTATTAATGATAATGATAATAAATTTGGGACTGAGGTCAATTTAATCGACCTGCACAGCCCAGTATCAGTTGAAAATAATTTAAATCGCTATGTTGAAGATTTAATTTCCTTTGATGTCGATAATGAAATTAGTAGTAGTTATAATTTAGGAAATTTGGATATTGAAGAAAATCCATTCGCTCATTTTTGCGATTTATATGACAACACCAACGGTTTGTCTATATTTAATAATTTATCTGTTTTAAATAATGACTCACCGATTTTAAATAATTTATTTGTTTTGAATAATAACTTATCTGTTTTAAATAATGACCAACCGATTTTAAATAATGACAAAACTAATCCATCTATTTTAAATTTCGACGAAATTAATCATTGGGAAGGCTTGAGGGAAGAAGCACGGCCCATGGTTAATTTACCTAAGTCTAATAATTTATTTGAACAAATTTGCGCCGGTCTTGATCGTACCTGTCCTTTGGTCGAAATTAATCCGAATGAAATACATCAGAAAATTTTAGAGACTTTAGAAGTTAGTGATTTCATTGTGTCGATTGGTTCAGACGAATCGGAAGAACCAAGCTCAGTAGATGTCCCCGGTATGCCGTATTTATGTGGTCTGGAGCCACTTGAGAGTGATGAGAAGACTGAAGAAGAGTGGGAGGATGAATTGGACCCAGGATTAGAACCTGAAGGTCCAGCTCTTAGTCATAGTTCTCCACCATCGTGCTCTTCGCCTTCGCACGCGTCGTATCTTCCTGAGATATTCAGAGATAAGACATTACCCTCACGTATCGCCAATCGTATTGCATCTCGGACCAAATTTTTTTCGGGTACTGGTCCTATTCCACCAACGATTACAGCTCGTATACCGGTGTCCATTTGGATATTCGGGGTGCAAGTTAATGGTATTATTGATACGGGAAGTGAGCGGTCCTATATCAATCGGCGAGTGTATGACCAAATACGTGAGCTTAGCTCTGGTCAATTACAACAGGATGATACGAATCGTCGGGGAGTTCTTCTCGCGAATCATACCCAATGTAAAACTATTGAGGGAGCTCCATTCATCATTCAAATCGGTACAATAGCAGGAGAGCAGTATTTGAGTGTCCTCGAGGACCTGAGCTATTCAGTAGTCTTGGGTATGGACTTCGCTCTTCAGTTTGGAGTATTAACAGACTGCGCTACTAGAACTTGGCAATTTAAAGACACAATTGAAAATCATCCTTTCGAGTTTATTAATTGTTGTGATAAACGAACTAGTTGTCAAACGTTGACTTCAGTTCAACAGAAAGATTTTGATGTATTTTTGGAATCGGAAATGTTAAAATTCGCGGAGTTACCGAACCAAGGTCTAACTGACCTCGTGCAGCATACTATCGTCTTACAACCGGGAGTTAAACCCATTCAAATCCGACCGTATCGGCGTAGCCCTGTTATTTCGGCAGAATTAAATAAACAAATAGACGAACTGCTCGAGAAAGGCTATATTAGGCCTAGTAACAGTTTCTGGTCGTGTTCTCCGGTAATGGTGACCAGAGCCTCAGGTGGTTGGCGTTTTTGCGTCGACTACCGACCAATCAACAAATATACTATTTTATCTGCGCACCCTCTTCCTAATATGCTACGTATTTTAAGCGCTCTCCATAACGCGAAGTATATTACCACCATGGATCTCAAGGAAGCGTTCCATCAAGTTTTAATGGCACCAGAGTCCATTTCTTACACTGCCTTCTCTGTGGAAGGTAGGGGGCAATTTGAATGGGTCCGTATGCCTTATGGTCTCGCGGGAGCACCATCAACATTTCAAAAGGCTATGGACAAACTTCGCGAGAGGTTTATAGAGCGGGTACATAAAAGAAACTTACCGAGTTCTTGGACTGAAAAGGTCTTCGCGTACCTGGACGATTGGGTAATTATAAGTGAGACGTACGATGAACATAAAGCCATTTTATCTCTTGTCTTTGAAATCTTTCGTGAGACTGGATTATTAATTAATCCAAGTAAATGCAAATTCGCGCGATCCGAGGTAAAATTTCTTGGCTTCATTGTAGATAGTGAGGGTCTACGACCTGACCCTGAAAAAATAGCACCTATCGCGAATTTCCCTCGTCCAACGTCTCGTAAGCAAGTACGCAGTTTCTGCGGGCTTGTAAACTGGCACCATAGACATTTACAAAATGTTGCGGAGGTCCAAGGACCTCTGAATAAATTATGTAGTCTTAATACTGATTGGAAATGGGGTGATGAGGAAGAGAAGGCTTTCCAGGATCTTAAACAAGCCCTGGTTAATGCTAAGCCTTTGGCTGTACCACAACCAGATCTTCCGTATTATTTATATACTGACGCGAGTGATACGGGGTTAGGCGCGTTCTTGGTTCAAAAAGAACCACATACTGGGAAAGAGTTCCTTATTATATGTTTAAGTAGATCGTTACGAGGTGCCGAAACACGATACACTACAACTGAGAAAGAGTGTTTGGCGGTTGTATGGGCCGTGAGGAAACTCAGATGTTATCTTGAGGGGTTTCCGTTTGTTGTAGTTACGGATCATGCCTCGTTAAAGTGGATTCATACGTTGAAAAACCCGAACGGTAGGCTTGCCCGCTGGGCCATGGAACTTTTGGCCCACCAAATTACGATTGAACATCGTCGTGGAACCGAGAACGAAGGCCCGGATGCCTTGTCGCGTCTATACGAGGACCAGGAGCCAGTGGATTGGTCCGAAGTCCTCGACGAGATAAAAAATAAAGGCGTGGACTTGGTACATATTCAAGTTCGCTCTTGGTATGATATAAAGAAAGCTAATGTGCGGAAGTATCCCGAGAATTTTGTTGATTGGCGAATAAATAATGAGGATAGATTAGAGTATTATAAGCCCGATTATTTAAAAGAATTAATTGACGATCAAGATGCGTGGAAATTGGTTTTAGCGGAGAGTGAGATCCCAGATATATTAAAAGAAAACCACGATGTGCTGGATGCGGATCATTTGGGTCGCGATAAAATGTACCAACGGAGACGTACACGCTACTATTGGCCTGGTATGTATCGCGATGTCGGCGAGTATGTACAGAGTTGTAAGACTTGTAAAAGGGTTAAATATAAACAGACCTCGTCTCAAGCGCCGATGCGCACGCGACAGCCTATCGAACCCTGGGCCATAGTCGCTGCCGACGTAACTGGCCCATTTCCACGATCCAAATCCGGTTATCAATATGTTTTAATTGTGCAAGACCTATACACGCGCTTTATTGAGGTCTTTAGACTTCGTAAGCAGACGGGACTGAATGTTAAGAAAAGTCTACGTCGTGTCTTTTCACGTTGGGGATACCCTCTGTTTTTAATTACGGATAACGGCAAAGAATTTATCAATTCTGAAATTAAAGAATATTTAAAAGAAACCGGAATAAAATCAGTGCCCACCGCGATCGCGCATCCTCAGAGTAATCCGATTGAAATAATTAACCGTACTCTGAAACCAATGATTCGGGCATTTATTTCGAAAGACCAGACGTCGTGGGATGAACATTTAGGCGAATTCCAACTTGCCTACAATAGTAGTTATCATGCATCTTTGCATATGTCGCCATACTACTTGGTTCATGGCAAAGAACCACGGTTGTCAGGAAAAATTACTGGACTCGAAATAGATGACATGGATCTTGATGATATTACGTGGCGCGATCGGGTTAATCGTCTCGATCAATTACGTCATAAAATCGAGGACGTAATGAGGAAAGAGAGTGAAAAGCTAGCCGTATATCACGATAAGGGATTGAAAGAGCCACCTAAATTACAAGTGGGTGATCCGGTGTATTACCCAAATCGGAAATTAAGTAAGAAAGCCGACAAATATTCGTCTAGTTTGGCTAGTAAATTCTTAGGACCAGCCATTGTTAATAAAATCATTAGCCCTTTAGTCGTTGAGCTTAAGTCAGAGGCTGGCAAAATTTTGGGCAATCACTATGTTCCGGATTTAAAATTGCCCAGGCGCAGCCAACGGCTGATGAAAACCGTTTAACTCTGTTTCAGCTTCCGAGCCCCAATCTCAAGTCTGGCGACGGGGAGTATAACCGGGCAGCGTTGGTACGACGTGAGAGTGCGGCTCTCTCGCTGTCTCCGTCTGGTTTTGGTCTTTCTCTCTCGCTCTCGTTATCATCCTCACACAACTCGTCGATGTCCTTTTCCTTTTCCAGGGTTGACTCCTCAGGTTCCTGGGGCAGTGGCGATGAAAGAAAATTACACAGCACTTTGAATAACTTCAACCAGTGGTTTTCTAAACCAATTTCTAGTGGAAATGTAAAATCGTACGGACAAATTTAACGCTAGATTCCTCAAATTTATTAATAAACTTGACTGTAGCGTGACTATTCAATCGATCACTTGCACTTGAGTGACGATCCAGTTTCAACTGCCCTAGGTCCCAACCTCCGATGACCCCTACCTAATTATGCGCAAATGACCAATTCACGGTCACCTGCTGCGCGAGATCATCCCCTATGGTCTAGCTCCTAACTCAGCCGAACTCAGCAATTTTCCCAAATAATTATAAATTATATTATATTTGATAATTTATTAGTAATTAATTAATTATTTGAGAAAATTTAGTAACAGTGGTTTGTGGCTATTGGACACGAGATAGCCAGGGCCCACCGTTATAAAGTTATTTACAACTAACAATTAAAATATTGTTTACTTCGTTATTATTTGTAGCCAACAACCGCAATTTCATAACTTCATTTATAAAAATTAATTTAATAAAAAAATAAGACATTCTTTTTATAGTAAATATTATTTTTAATAATGGTGGTAGAGCAAGATAATTCAACTGGGTTCTTGATAAATAATCAATTTAATTTGATGAGTTTTATTTTAAAATAATTATGTAATTATAATAAAATAGTACGAAATTCTTATTTTTTTTTCTAAATAATCGAAAATATTAATTAAATTGCTCTTTGTCTTTTATAAAATCGAGTATTTATAGTAGAATAAATATCTAGATCATTCAAAAGTGTCAGTTCAACATTAGCAGTTTCGTACAGTAGCCATCGTTCGGACCCAATAATCAGAAGGACGGCAGTTCGCGCTCAGAGCCCAGCAGAATTTTCACCGAGTTTTTTTCACATTACTTACCCCACTTAAATAATTTAAACGTTAATGATCATGAATTCTATTTGGTTAACCCTAGACTGGTCAACAAACGCGACCTAACGACTTTGGTCAAGTGATGAGGGAATCGCCGCAATGCTTTTGAGAGTGCGACGTTGCCTGATCGCTCTGGCTGTTAACTATAGGTGTATTATTTCCGGCGGGAATATTGTAAAAAATTCGAACAAGAAAAAAAATTTTCAACTTTATTTTTATTAATTTTAAACTCTGTTTAAAACAGTTAGTTATTTAAACAAATTTAATAAGCTTATTTTTAAATTAAATTTAGCTAGTATTTAATTTTATTTAACTTAAAAAAAACTCAACTACTTTTTTTATAAATAACAATATCACGTAAACATAGGTTAATGTCTTTGGCAATAGATATAAATATTTTAATAGTGGACAAAAAAGAATGATTTAATAAATTTATTATAAATTAAATCAAGAAACAAATTAAAAAATTATTTTCTTAGTCGTCGAGTCTTTCAAAATGTTTATTAATAAAAGTAAATATTTGCCTCTACATAACCTTTCAAACACAATAACAGCCGGTAACAGTTTACGCATGAACATGAGAAGTAGGAAAGAGGGGACATACACCCAAGACGGCAACGCCGCAAGTGAAAATCTACTAACGACTCTGGTCAAGTGATGAAAACCGTCCCGCAAATCCGTCACTTTTTTTTTTTAGAATTTTTTTTACAGCAACTTTATGTTTTTAAACACGCTCAAAAAATTGTTAAAATATTCTAAAATGTTTGAAGAACAAAGTCAAATTTTTTCAAACCTTTTTAGTGGAAAATGTAATTGTAATAAAAATAATAGAATCAAGTGCGGCGTCACGCTCATACGTTGACCAGTCTAGGGTTAATAAAAAAAATACTTTCTTTAAATCAAATTCATTTGCATGCTCGGCTGATTGCCGGCTGCTATTAATCAGCCGATAATCGAGCGCCATTAATGGGCCGGGGTTATTATTTGTATATTCAGCCGTTCATGGGCCATTAGAAATTGTCAATGACCGGCCGTTAATCATCATACTTCGCCCGGCGATGGGCTATCCAAGGGCCGGTTTCCAAACTTTGTATGGGCACCTTAATATATATTAGGGTGATTACGCTGAAAATTTACGCCCAAAATTTAAATATTTGAACTTCGCTCAAGAATTTTGAATGTTTCCGAGTCCCTTATAGGAAGGAACAATAGGCCCAAGCTTGGCCGAGGCTTAGCGCAAGACTTATTAACTCTGGTGAAAGCTTAAAATCCAAACTTGGCCCAAGTCTGTCCAAGCATCGAAATGATAACACCGAGCCAAGCTTGAGTGACAGCGCTGTGCCAAGACTGCATCTTAGTATTGTAACAGTGCGTTCGACTTGAAAATCGAGCGCCAAAGTTTAGTTGACCTACGGCCATCTATGGGAATAATTTTACGTTAATTAACACTCATTAGTCACTCGGGTCCATGTCAGAGGCCCCCTAGATCACATTCTACTGAGACAATAGTGGGGTAGTTTCCCACCCTCAGACTTTTCCTTTAAAAGGGCTAGAAAACGGTCGCTTACTCGGAGAAGGCTCTTGAGGCTCTTACTCTCTTAGTCTCTTAGGCTCTTGGCTCGTGGACTTAGGCCCTGGCTACCACCCAGAGTGGACCAGTAGGGTAGTGGACTGATGACGCTTAGCGAGGTTCTCACTCTACACCCAGAGCTCATATTAATTTACTTGAGCTGGCCTAACGATAAGTCTAGTCACATCTAGTCATTTAGTACAGTGATCATTTTATTGAATTTATTTTATATCTTTGAGTTTGTTTGTTATTAAAAGCCGCAGTAATTGTTTTATAAATTATTTATTTGAATAACGTTTTAATTGACCACATTTTGAGTCAAATTTATACACGCGGTCGTTTAGTAAAGTTAATGTTAAATTTGAATTGTGCCGATAAAATTCGGGAGTGTTACCACACCATTGCGGTTCATTTCCTGCGATTTTCTATCACCGGAGATTTGGGCCTACAACGTTGCTGCCACGTTTGCTGCCTACGCTTATTGAGGGTCATCTACAACTACAGGAATGGATCATGCAGTAAGGTACAGCATAAGTGGGATTCCGTCTTCCCCAGATTATATTTATACTTGGTCTCCTCCCGCGTAAATTAAAATATCAAAACTTGTACACTAAATTTTATTCAAATTAATTCTATTGGGAAAATTTTAATATTGTGAATGGGTATTTGGTTAAATAAAATAATATTTTCTTTTTTTTAATGCAAAACCAAATCTTTTACTAAATAAACCACCAGGCATTCCTTTTCCATTAATAATTAATAAGCGCTAATTTCAGGGAACGAGGCGAACCCCTCAGATCATCAGATTAAATTAATTAAGTTAATTATAAGTAACCGTGGCCTGGACAAGAGCTAGCCAAACCAAGCTATACCGGTTATAGTATTTGCCCAATAACCAGTGCCAGTATTGTGCCAAGACTGCATTTAGGTATTGGCCCAATATCGAGAGCTAGTATTGTGCCAAGACAGTTGCTAAATAAGTACCTATAATTATTAAAAATAAATTAAAAATAAAACAAAAAAAAATATTAGTAGACATGTGCGTGATGGTAACATATGAAAATAAATTTGTACACTGATAAATCAGGTAGATCGATGAAACTTATTTTTTTTGCACTTGCTGGGTCTCGAACCTGGTCCCAAGACTGGTAGGCAAGTAACTTATCCACTAGGCTGCTACGCTATTCACAGAAGCCAGAGGTTTATAGGTACTATTTGTTATTTCGACTGGTAAACCAAGGCTTGTCACTTGAACGTTGGTCGGCTCTCGGACCAACCTTGAGACGCCGAGCCTTGGCAGCCCAGTATTGTGCCAAGACCGGCCCTGTCGTCAATATTTTGCTTCCTACAAGGGGTGCTGTCGTTTGAACGTTTTTAAGCGACCCTTGAATATTGATAATAGAGCTTCTCGATTTTTTCACCATCAATTAGCATGACAATGAATGAAAATATAACCCGAGAAATATAAATAATAAGTTATTTACCTACTTTTTTAATTTTTAATTCAACTTTTAGGTTTCTTCACTTATTTAAAACGTACCAAATTTTATTGTGAAAGAATGTCCTGTACATTTTTGATTATGCAAAAATTATATTTTAGTGAAATGACAATAAGCGAGTTATAAAAAAATACAAAAACCAATTAAATTATAAATACATTGTAAGCATTATTATTTTTCGTGTCAAAAATAATAAATGTACATATATTAGGGTGATTCATTTTAGACTAACATTTTTTTTTTTCAAGTCCCACTCAAAAATCTTGTAGCATATGAAAAATAAAAAATTCTCACGAAATTTGAGCTCTTACTTTCAATTTGTAGAGGTCTCTCAACGAACTTTTAGTTTTTCCATTTAAATAACATGGGAAAACTTTTTTTTTTTCATTTTTGACATCCGCATCTCATCTAAAAACTTTTTTTTCAAAATATCGTTCCGACATTCTTATAGTAGACTATATGCTCTACAAAAAAGTTCTTTGAGTCGAGTTTGTAAGTTCAATATCTCCATCATAATTCGCGTTGCAAATTGTGATTTTTGTGGAAATTCGATTTAAATGCACTTAGAAACGAAACTATTGGTGATAGACGAAAACTTCAAATGGCAATTTTGTAGGTCATTCAATGCTCTAAAATAATGCACTAATGACTATCTCTGCACCACCAATAGTTTAGCCTCAAGACGCTCTTAAAGTTCTATTTTTTCGAAAATATACTTTCAATGAATGTCGAAACGAAACTATTGATGATAAACAAAAAATTTACATCGCAATTTTGTAGATCATTTAATGCTCTGAAATCATGCCCTCGTGGATATCTTTGTACCACCAATAGTTTAACAGCTAAACGCTCTTAGATTTAAATTTGGTCTTGAAATTCACTTTCAATGCATTTATTACGGTGTGTCCTTTCATGACAACTTGTTTTTTTTAACAGTCTAACAGGATCTATACTTGGAAGAAGGTAAAAAAAGATGTCTGTTAAAATTAGAGCCCTAAATATTGATATCGACAAATGTCTCATCCCTATTTTCTATTTCTCATTTAAAGAAAATGGGAAAAAGAAAAATTAAGTTTGGATTTTTATATCTCGGTGATGGCGTACTGTACAAATAAGCCCAGGATACATTTTTGAGGGGAACTGAACGCTCTTCAAAAGAAGTCCCTAATCATTTTTTGATAAATCCATCTCTTCAAAAGTTATTGGAGATTGAAATTAGATTTATGGTAAATTTTAAGATCTTTTTACTCTTCCAGGAAACCATCGGACATATCATAGAGTATCAAAGAATCTTTTTTATAGACAATTTTATTTCTCATAGATTATCTCAGATAGAGTTTTTTCTAATTCCGCATAATTTTCTGGTTATTTCCATTTTAATATCAAGCTCTTGAAATCGATCGCAACACTATTTTTTTTAAGAACAAATTTAAACCTAAGAGCGTTTAGCTGTTAAACTATTGGTGGTATAAAGATATCCACGAGGGCATTATTTCAGAGTCTAAAATGATCTACAAAATTGCGATGTAAATTTTTTGTTTATCATCAATAGTTTCGTTTCAACATTCATTGAAAGTATATTTTCGAAAAAATAGAACTTTAAGAGCGTCTTGAGGCTAAACTATCGGTGGTGCAGAGATAGTCATTAATGCATTACTTTAGAGCATTGAATGACCTACAAAATTGCCATTTGAAGTTTTCATCTATCACCAATAGTTTCGTTTCTAAGTGCATTTAAATTGAACTTCCACAAAAATCACAATTTGCAACGCGAATTATGATGGAGATATTGAACTTACAAACTCGACTCAAAGAACTTTTTTGTAGAGCATTCAGTCTACTATAAGAATGTCGGAACGATATTTTGAAAAAAAAGTTTTTAGATGAGATGCGGATGTCAAAAATGAAAAAAAAAAGTTTTCCCATGTTATTTAAATGGAAAAACTAAAAGTTCGTTGAGAGACCTCTACAAAATGAAATTAAGAGCTCAAATTTCGTGAGAATTTTTTATTTTTCATATGCTACAAGATTTTTGAGTGGGACTTGAAAAAATAAAATGTTGGTCTAAAATGAATCACCCTAATATATATATATATATATATATACTTGTATATAATTATGTATGTAAAACTCTCAGTTAGTATTTTCTGATAGAGTTGCGGTTTGTTTGGAGTCGTAATTAGTGCCACAAGATTATTCTTATAAATGTAGTAATAACATGCATATATTTTTTAATTTTATACTTATGTTTATAATAGACGATGTATTACATTCGCATACTATGACAATAACGTAAGCTTCAAGAGTGAAATTATAGTAATTTTGTGCGCTAGATCGTCATCAAATTATGCCGTTTATTCTTACGTATTTATTTATATTCTGCGTCGTGGTTAAAAACTTAAAAAAATTAATGAAAATAACAACAATATTTCTGTTTTTAGTCTTTTTAAACTCACTTATGGTATATTTATGTATATATCTATAGATGTAGACATATAAATATGAGTATAAAGATTTATTTACACACTCTTCATTGTTTTCATGTGGGAATATGCTGATATGAGCACCACATCATAATCAACGTATCATAGCATAAGATTAAATTGAGAAATATATTTATAAAGAGATTTAAGTATTATATACAAGATAAAGCATATATATATATATATATATATATATATATATATATATATATATATATATATATATATATATATATATATATATATATATATATATATATATATATATATATATATATATATATATATATATATATATATATATATATATATATATATATATATATATATATATATAATTATCTCAAATTACATCGTTAATATAACTAGTTAATTTAAGCAAAAGCCAATGACTTTCGCTTATTTTATGTTTGTTTGTTTGTTACAATGTACATGGATTTGAAGTATAGAAATAATAGATTCTTTGTCACGGATATTGTAATAAGTACTTAGCATTGATAGTGTGTTTAGTATCTGCTGAAGCTAATGATTATCCAATTGCTATTATTATATTCATCATGTTCTTAAATTTAAAAAATGTTAAATTGTTAATTGTTGGTAAGTAATTACTGGTTGGGTACATACTTAATTTTAATAATTTAGATTTTGTTTTCATCTCTTGATAAGGGGGCATCCATTAATTTCGTGAGCTATTTTTCGATCAGTTTAGACTTCCCCCTCCTTAGCTGAGATTTAGTGAAATTAGCCTGGACACCTTCCCCATACTCTTACGTGAGATTGACGCTAAAAATATTTTAAACTAAATTTATTGTTATTGTTCGGGAAAATAATCAACCGTTCAGGTAGGGGAGTAGAGGGGGGCAAAAGGGGCTAGAGCGGGCAAAACGGAGTACCCCCAAAATTTTATAAAAAAAAAATTTTGTTCTTTTCGTCCAATTACTATAGATCCGATTTATTTGTGCATTTTTACCCCACGCATGACGCCTGGAGCAAAACGGACCAACCGAAAATTATGAAAAAATGATCCTTTCAAATTTTTACGTCAAATTAAAAAAAATTTAATATATTTTCGCATTTTTAGCCTTACCCATAACATTTGGGGCAAAATGGCCCAGCCGAAAGTTATGAAAAAATTTAATTTAATGAAATTTGACCGACTCTTAGAAATTTTTTTTTTCAACTTTTTTTAAGGGTACCCCATTTTGCCCGCCGAAGGTAAAAATTTTATTTCTTAACAGCAGCTAAAAATTTTGTCTATTTACTTTGAATATCATTAAGAACTAAAATATTTAGCGTATTTAAGTCCTCAAAAACTTAGTATTTCCTTAGGTACCCCGTTTTGCCCCCCCCCCTATACTATACTTATTTTATTTAAATTATATAAAATTCAAAGCAAAAAAAAAACAGATAAAAACAACACTTTTTTAAAATTTTTTCAATCCATGGAGACTCGTGTACTTCTTCGACTGAAGTAATTTATAATTAATAGCTATGAGATTTATATTTTATATTATAATGTTAATAAATGATAATTAACAGCCATGAGATTTATTTTAGCAGGCAAAATAAACACTCAAAATAACTTGTTTTTAATATCTATAATATTTTATATTTTTTGAAGTTGAGGTGAGATTTTCGATTATCCCTTCCTCGGTTTAAATGAGATTTGGATAGATTTCATTGGACTCCTCCTCCCCCATTCTGAGCTCACGTAATTAATGGATGTTCCCTAACCTGGGAGAAAATGATCAGACCTGCATGAGTCTTCAGGCCTGATCAGACATTAAAAATGGCCATGCCTGACTAGGCCTGGCCAAGCATGTTCAGGTCTGATCAGGTATATTCATGTATATTCATGCCTATCCGGGTAAAAAAATTATAGATAAAAAATGTATGCATATAATTATATTTAATTATCTATAAATACATACAATTGTATATAATTATTTCTATAAAAATAAAAAAAAGAGTGCGTGTATCATTGTGTACACGTGGAAAAAGTGAAACTTCTTCGGCTCATATTTATTAAATACTATAATGAAGTTTTATGTTAAATTAATTTTATCGTAATGTTCCCGTGAAAAATGAATCATACATGGCCATGTATGAATGCTCCATTCATGGCCATGCATAAGAATTGGCCAGACATGGGCATGTATGACCATGTATGACTATACATGACCATACATGGCCATGTATGGCTATACATGGCTTGATACGGCCATATATGACTTATATTATGACTTTTTTTTTTTATTATTTTGGCGACGCAGAGATTATCAGATATGCCATTAATTGAATTCCTAATCGAAATGAAAATTTTTAATTCAGAGGAAAAACGATAGACTTATTAATAGCCACATCCGCTTTGGTAGGATTCAAACCCGGGACCTTTCGTACGAGAGACTGACGCTTTGACGATGGGCTATGCAACCGACAGTTACAACAAAGTTTAGTTGTGCTACGTAAGGTTCAAAGAATATAATCACTTTCGAAAAAGTACAATATAACCATCAAGATGCTGTTAGTGATATCAAAAAAATTTCTTATTTTCTTAACACTGCAACATCCTGTTTATAAGTAATTGCAATAGTCAAAAAATTAATCATACATGGCCATGCATGACCATACATGGAGCATATATGGCCATGCATGACCATACATGGAGTATATATGGCCATACATGGCCATACATGGACATATATGAACCATACAAGGCCATGTATGACTGTATATGACCATGCATGACTGTATTGAAAAAGTTTGTATGCCCACGTATGATTTATTTATCACAGGACTAGCGTTCGAGGTGTGTATTCCGGTGAAAAATGAATCATACATGGCCATACATGGAGCATATACGACCATACATGGACATACCAACTTTTTTAATACAGTCATACATGGCCGTATATGAACCATACAAGGCCATGTATGGCCATACATGGTTTTGTATGACTGTATATGGCCATGCATGACTGTATTACAAAAGTTCGTATGGCCATATATGCTCCATGTATGAGCCATATACAGCCATGCATGGCCATGTATGATTCAATTTTCACGGGTTTAGGTAGCATATTTATCATTAATATTATTATTATAATTATTTTAAAGAGTATATTAAAATGTTATTAGAACGGAAAAAGTATCAGTACACTGTAAAAAATTTGCAGACTGAACGTGGAGTGAATCCAGAGTGAACGTGGAATTAATGACTTTTCATTTATTCACTCCTGTTTGGGGTGAATTATACTCCGAAGGAGGCTTTCGGAAAATATTAATTATAAAAAAAAAATTACTAATACATAGTGAGCTTAGGTCTTGGAGATTTTGACATTTGTATTGAGTACGGAAATAATTACGAGTTCCCTTTCCATATATTCACGCGAAATGATTTTTAAAATTATAAACAGCTGATAGTAAAACTTGCCATATATAATTCCACTGAGTCACAAACTTTCGTATGATTTATATGACCATATCATGAGATAAAATTTCATATTGCACCGAAATATCTAATATTCCCAAGAAAAACTATTTTATTATAGCTACCTAATAATTTAATAATTTCACTATGTATTATATGTAAGAAATTATAATTAAGTGAGTTACTAAAATATTTTATGAATAAAAAACGTAATATTTTAAGTTTAATTATTAATATCTGAATAAATTATTTATTCAAATAATTAATAAATAATTATGTTTCTAATTAACAGCTGTTTCTATTGAATATAAATTTATTCAAGCATTAAAACTCCGGGCCGGAGTGAATGTGGATTGAAATAAAATCCGCAACACTCCGAAATCACTCCATTCATAAAAATAAGTCCTTATTCACTCCGAATGCGAAGTGTTTTTTTTTAAACTCAGGAACTTCAAGTAACGGAGTGAATTTGGATTTGAGTAAAATCTGTATCCAATCTGGATTTACTCCCGATTTTCCACAGGGTATAAACAAAATTTTCATTTTCAATAAATGATAAATTCAAAATATAATATTGTCTAAATTTACAAAAGTATTATTATTATTGCTCGATGTCAGTTATACTTTTGGGTGCTTCGATATGGACATTTTTTATCGAAGGATAACGATAACGAATAAGAAAAATATAAGTTTTGCCCTAAATATCATATAAAAATTTCGAGAACACTCCATCGGTTGTTGTATTTAATTTCGTTGTTGACATCATCCTGTTATTTCCTAAAGATAGACTCCAATTATCTTTTAAAAATTAAATCAAATTTAATGAGTTGTAACTTTTTTCATTAAAAATTTGCTTCTCTTTAAGGGGAAATATCACTGGACTTCTCTTTCACTTTCAAATAATAAATGAGGTTATCTTTGTTGCACCTGTATAGTTAATGAGAATTTTAAAACAATTTTTTGGAGACGAATTAGAATTTTTGAAATTACGAAATTATTAGCCCTCTATTAAGGTTTCGAAAAACGCTAAGATCTCTCTATTTTGGGTTTGCAGTGTTTGTCCATGAATTAAATTGAATCGACAATGAGTTGACATTACCGGTTAAGGATCTTTTTTTAAAAATTTCAAAAATGTTCATAGATTTTGAGTTATTAACGAAAAACTGAGTGCCATTATTTTTTATCTTAATTTGTTATGCTGTTAGTGATCAGTTTTATTACATTTGACAATAACAGTTGAAACTTAGTATGTGAGCTAATACATCTTTGAGAATATTTTTGTTAGACGCCATTCCAAATCAAACGAGCTATCGCTCATATTTTCGAGAGCTTTATCAAAAATTTTCGCGTTTTTGAACTTGTTGGCTAGCCTAATATTTTGAAAATACAAACTTATAAATCGCTATACCACATTTTGACTATGATCAACATCAATTTTGTAAACACGCTTATTTCACCAAGGCGTGCATATAATTTAAATACACATAAACAAACTAAATGTCTGGTATATAGTGTAATATATATATTGTGACCGGTTTTTCACCACCGGGGATCTACCGGAGTGAAGTTCGAGTACACTTACTATTTGGCAACCTTGTTCAAAATTCAATTAGTTGGGCGCCAGGTGATTTTTATAATCACCCAATAAACAATTATCTAAAATATCGACTCAGGGTTGCGGATCGGGGAAAGGTCAGGCACTTAGATTACGATAAATAATTGATCAGAATTAACAAAGTAGTCGTATATTAAATAACAAAATAATTGATCGGTTTGACAAAAATAATCGGATACGAAAGAAATAATAAAGTGCCGTGGTCGGCTCGACTCGATATAAACACAACACAAAAAAAACGTAGTTGATCGAACAGTCCGTGCGTTGCTCAAACAAAAAAAACAGTCAGTTGTCGAATTAGAAATACAATTCTTTTATTTCCCAAACACACACGACGTAGTTCTTAACTGAATCCTCGACCGGTGACGTCAGAGTAGTGTACACGGCAAGAGTCGGCTGCCGCAACAAATGAGACAGAGATAATCCGCAATTTTCAGAAATACTCGAACGACATAAAATAAAATAAAATAATATTTTATATTTCGGTAACGCGTTCCAATTGCACTATCATATAATTAGTACGCGCAATTAATTATTAACCCAATTATTATGTACACCCATATCGTTTCACTAGTTCATTTACAAAATCAGTGCCACTCGTACACTTGTTCAGTTTGCCGATGCTTCGGCTTGTTCACAGAAATAATCGCAATTGTGTTCACACAATAATTAGTCGTTGTTCACTTCGAATCGGTTGTGACGGCGTATATCAAATTGTTCAAAATCATCGGAATCGGAATTGTTCGGTTGGTCGAGTCGAATTGTTCAAATACAAAAACGCGGCCGTTCAATACGACGTCTATCCCGGATCTCCCGTAAGATCCATGCGGTCGATCTATTGCTCGGTCGAAGTCGAAATTCTCGATTCTAGATGTCGTTAGAATTTGCTCATCCGGTAACTATTGATGATTTCAAAGAAATTCAAACCACGAGTCGATGTCGAATTTTTCATCATGTTACAATATATATATATATTAGAGTGATTCATTTTAGACCAACTTTTTTTTTTTTCAAGTCCCACTCAAAAATCTTGTAGCATATGAAAAATAAAAAATTCTCACCAAATTTGAGCTCTTAATTTCAATTTGTAGAGGTCTCTCAACGAACTTATAGTTTTTCCATTTAAATAACATAGGAAAACTTTTTTTTTTCATTTTTTACGTCCGCATCTCATGTAGAAATTTTTTTTTCGAAATATCGTTCTGACGTTCTTATAGTAGACTAAAAGCTCTACAAAAAAGTTCTTTGAGTCGAGTCTGTAAGTTCAATATCTCCATCATAATTCGCGTTGCAAATTGTGATTTTTGTGGAAATTCGATTTAAATGCACTTAGAAACAAAACTATTGGTGATAGACAAAAACTTTAAATGGCAATTTTGTAGGTCATTCAATGCTCTAAAATAATGCAGTGATGACTATCTCTGCACCACCAATAGTTTAGCCTCAAGACGCTCTTTAAGTTCTATTTTTTCGAAAATATACTTTCAATGAATGTTGAAATGAAACTATTGATGATAAACAAAAAATTTACATCACAATTTTGTAGATCATTTAATGCTCTGAAATAATGCCCTCGTGGATATCTTTATACCACCAATAGTTGAACAGCTAAGCGCTCTTAGATTTAAATTTGTTCTTAAAAAAAATAGTGTTGCGATCGATTTCAAGAGCTTGATATTAAAATGGAAATAACCAGAAAATTATGCGGAATTAGAAAAAACTTTATCTGAGATAATCTATGAGAAATAAAATTGTCTATAAAAAAGATTTTCTGATAATCTATGATATGTCCGATGGTTTCACTGGAAAAGTAAAAAGATCTTAAAATTTACCATAAATCTAATTTCAATCTCCAATAACTTTTGAAGAGATGGATTTATCAAAAAATGATTAGGGACTTCTTTTGAAGAGCGTTCAATTCCCCTCAAAAATGTATCCTGGGCTTATTTGTACAGTACGCCATCACCGAGATATAAAAATCCAAACTTAATATTTTCTTTTTCCCATTTTCTTTAAATGAGAAATAGAAAATAGGGATGAGACATTTGTCGATATCAATATTTAGGGCTCTAATTTTAACAGACATCTTTTTTTACCTTCTTCCAAGTATAGATCCTGTTAGACTGTTAAAAAAAACAAGTTGTCATGAAAGGACACACCGTAATAAATGCATTGAAAGTGAATTTCAAGACCAAATTTAAATCTAAGAGCGTTTAGCTGTTAAACTATTGGTGGTACAAAGATATCCACGATGGCATGATTTCAGAGCATTAAATGATCTACAAAATTGCGATGTAAATTTTTTGTTTATCATCAATAGTTTCGTTTCGACATTCATTGAAAGTATATTTTCGAAAAAATAGAACTTTAAGAGCGTCTTGAGGCTAAACTATTGGTGGTGCAGAGATAGTCATTAATGCATTATTTTAGAGCATTGAATGACCTACAAAATTGCCATTTGAAGTTTTCGTCTATCACCAATAGTTTCGTTTCTAAGTGCATTTAAATCGAATTTCCACAAAAATCACAATTTGCAATGCGAATTATGATGGAGATATTGAACTTACAAACTCGACTCAAAGAACTTTTTTGTAGAGCATTTAGTCTACTATAAGAATGTCGGAACGATATTTTGAAAAAATAGTTTTTAGATGAGATGCGGATGTCAAAAATGAAAAAAAAAAGTTTTCCCATGTTATTTAAATGGAAAAACTAAAAGTTCGTTGAGAGACCTCTACAAATTGAAATTAAGAGCTCAAATTTGGTGAGAATTTTTTATTTTTCATATGCTACAAAATTTTTGAGTGGGACTTGAAAAAAAAAAATGTTGGTCTAAAATGAATGACCCTAATATATATATATATATATATATATATATATATATATATATATATATATATTATAACGCAAAATTCAATTCAGACATATTTAGCATACGCTTATACGCCAAACTCTGCGCTACAACTTCGTTCTCTGCGTTTAGTTTCCAGTCTCAATACGAATACGGGCGCCAGGTAATTTTTATCACTGGAATTACCAAACCAGTAAATCTTAATAATTCGATAAATTTTTGATCTGTGGAACTATCTCAAAACTACGCATAAGTAAAACCTGGATAATTTTTGATCTGTGAAGTTATCACCAAAACCACGCAAACTAAATAAAAACTATAACTAAAACTTTAACGAAATGCTCAGAACTTATAAGCAAAATCAAAAACAGAGACTAGGAAACTAAAAACAGAGTTACGGTATGCCATGGTGTCGCTCAGTGTGTAGGTTTATGGAGAGAGGGAGTGGTCCGGGTTACATCATTCCAAATTCGTGTAGATTATTAGTGGATTTACAATTTTTATTAAACAACGATAAACTCAAATCTCTATTTAACAATAAACAAAATACTGTAGCATCGTACAAATAATTCTTCTTTATAACAAAATACTGAATCTAATAATAAGGAAATTAATCTTAACAAAAAGGTAAATTGACATCTAAATGATACGTTACAATATATTCTAATAAATTAATTAATTACTAGAGCTAAATAACAATCAACTAATTTTCAGTAAACTAGAACAATAAATTATAAAACTGATACTCTAGAACATTTTCTTTAACAAAACTAGTAAAACTAACGTACATGGGTCTAATATTGACGTTAATTAGACGACAATTGGTTTAATAATCAAACTGTTGCGTAATTAGAAACTATATTTAAATTTAAATATAGTTTCACTTCCGCAGCTAGAGGCAGCACCTACTGGGGCCTCGTTCATAAATTTAAACTTGATCATGCGCAACTCAGCGCATGCGCATCTCCGCTTTCCTGCTTCGTGTCGAGAAGACGGCCGCCATTATCTTTCGCATACGTACGTTCAATAAGTAACACGTGTTATAATTCATCGTTTTATTTTGCACTCATCTCGAGTAATTAAATATCAATATTAATTCTAATTAATTAAGTGATCATCAAGCTCACCAAAAATATAATTATTTTTGTAATTGTGGGTACCAGAGCTCATTAATAAGTTAATAAAAAACTCACCAATCCAAGCGATCATCGACCACGTTTTTCAAGAGGTTATTCCAAAGGAAAACATTACAGGTGCTTATTTATTCCATAAATAATTATATCAAGTGTTCATAAATATAAAAGACTCAATTTATTATTAATTAATTATCAACATGCTCAATATTTTTAATAATATAAAAGAAAATTCTCGCTCGGTAGCCTCTGCAATCATGCTACCACGTGTTCATAAAATAAAGGCAATGCAGTGCAATTTATTATAAACTCATTAATTAAATTAAATTCAGTGTTCAACAACATTATTAAACAATGAACTCAATTATTTATGTAATTTGTGCTCTTAAACAATAGTAATTCAAGTGTTCAATAATTTAACTTCGCTCGGTAACCTCTGAATTTTATGTTACTTATTCTCATGACATTTTTGCGATCAACTCAGTGTTCAATTACACTCAAATCAATTATTTCAATTATTTACTCGAGATTAATTTTACTCTTTGCATTCATTTAATTACGTAATCATGAGCTCAAAAACTTAAACAGTATTAATAAATTAAATCAACGATTTAATTTTGTAACCCAGTGATATTATGTGCTGTGACAAATAAAAATATTGTTATATTTTTTAATATGCGTATTTTTCAAACATCCCAACCACCAACCAGTCCTGGCATGTATTTATTTAATTATTATTACAACACAAACATATCTCTTATAATTATTTTACAAAATAATATTAACAATAAATCGTGAACATGACTCTAACTGTAACAATATTCGCATAATTCTCTCAGATCTTACATATTTTCTTTATTTAAAACAGTAGTATGATATCTCAAGATTTTGACTCGAACTCTATTAATTATTAATAATTACAATAATTATTTCATACCTGATTACTGATGGATAAAATATCAAGTAACGTTTTACACTGTTTTAAAATAATACTTCTGTAGCAATACTCTTAATCTGTAGCTTACCGCAATGCCATGATACTGTAGCCATTACTGGACACGTCTGCTCGCCTCAAGCGACCAGAGCTCAATGCTTACGTCCGTACTCTTCGAAGGTCTCCCTTCGACTTCTTAATTCTCAATCATCAAACCTCAACTAAATCTTATCATTATCTATAACTGACCTCTGTATTCTAAATCCATAAATCAATTTCAAACTCTACTATGTCGGTAGCTGGAGGCTATACCTCACCAAACGTATTCTCTAAACCTGATTTGAGTATGGATATCCTTGGTAGTTGCTCTCCTGGAACAGACTTCAGCTGGGATCGTAAAACTTAAAACTAAGTGACCTATGACTTCCTCAGCGGTACAAGTGGTCATAGCTTGTCCTCTGAGGCCTGTCAGACAAAATCAATTAAAAATGACCAAACGGCTTCCACAACAGCAACGGTCACAAAATTACTGTTGAGGCCTGCCAAACCAAAACTCAAAAACTGATCCCAATCTGCATCCATCGAATTCCTTATACACTGGAGCGCTAGCATTTCAGCTAGACCTCTGCAATCTACCAAGAAGTCTCATAGGGATAGAACTAGGTTCTATCATCAGATGATACCGGGTGACTAATTCAAGTCCCGCTCCACGGTAACACTGACTTCTCCACATACTTGAAATTCCAAAACTGTAAACTAAAACTCAAGCTTTATCATTTTCCACACTTTAATCTCAAACAATATTCCATATGTAATTTCTATAATTCTGATTCTATATCTTTACTTTAATTTTTCTTATCAAAACCCATAACTGTAGCTAGACGTTACTCCATATTAAATTCTTAAACTTTAACTTAATCAAAAATCTGTATCAAAAATCGTTACTACCTGTATGCTAAATTCTAAGTCTTGAGTTACCATGCTCATAAATACGATAAAATCAGTTGGTGCTTGTGACGTTCTCTTTGATTTGACCCCCATATGAAAAATAACGTCACAATATATATATATATATATATATATATATATATATATATATATATATATATATATATATAGTGAATTTAATATAGTGGAAACCTAAAACATGCAAACCTTCTTAATAAGACAATTTATAGATAAATTGAGAAAAATATAGATAGCCTGAACTGGGAATCGAACCCAGACCATGTTGGTACCGTGCCGAGTGCTCTACCAGTTGAGCTATTCTTTACTATACTTCGACCTGATCCTAGTGAAATTCATTCTAACCTTCATTACCTAACTCATCCCTCAGCACGTGATGACAGGTGTTGTTATTCATGGGGATATTGTCTGCCACACTCATTTCAATTGCCTCACCAATATCAAGATTATTAGCAACCTCCACAGCAATCAGCTCGGGTTGAACAATGAGAACTACCTCAATTTCGACCGCAATCAGTAAGCCTTTGGTTCAACACAATTGAATCAAAGTTTTCTAGTAAACCTATCCTCACTGATGAGGCTAAATTCAATGCAGTTATTCGCTGTTTGGACCATGAGCAACTGACAGCAATTGAACATATAATTGACAATTCTCCTGTGTTAAACAAGTACAATGCAATCAAGCAATCATTAATTAGCAGATATTCACTATCTCAAGAGCGCCGCTTTCGCAAGCTTTTATTAGAGCTTAGATTAGCTTTCAGAACTGTACAACCACGTGTGTCGTCATGCTGAAGGTTTCGATTAATCATTTATCAGATCATTGTGGATCGACCGTTTTCCTGAAGATCTCCAAGTAGCTCTAGCTGTAACTCATACTATGGGCAACCAAAGCCTTATCCAAGTAGCAGACAAGATAATAGAAGTTCTCGATCGTCGCAGACAAAATCAGAGCAATTATGTTACAGCTATCACTAAAACTAATTCTCATAACAAAGAATATACTGAGCAGTTTCAGAAACTAACTGAACAAATTTAGAGTCTATCAGTCAGAATGGACAGCATGTTTATCGAGCTAACTTTAAAATAATCATAACACAGATCAAATAGCGGTGATGCTAGACATCTTTCACTATCACATACCAGTAAGAACAACCAGAAAAACTGCTACTATCATAAGAAATTTGGTTCTAAAGTATACGAATGCAACCCTCCATGTGTTTGGTTGAGTCTCATAGCTAACCAACTAGGAAACGAGATGAGCCATCAATTGATGCGGCAGCTACTGGTGGTTTATCTAATTCTTGCCACTTATTCATCAATAATTCAGCTAATTCAACACTGATTATTCATTAATGATTCAGTTTATTCAATCAGACAGATCAAGAGCCACCGGCTTACGATTATATGCAGCTAACCACGATCTTATTCAAACTTATGGAGAACATTGAGAATCATTGGCGCTGACCTTATACGTAAATATGGCCTAATTGTTGACCTTCGTCAAGGAAAGATCACTGATCCTGACACTGAATGTCAAGCTTTCGGTATTTTTGCACAAGCTCCAATTAATTTGATTATATTCATAGTCATTGACTCTAAGTATACTAACCTACTCAAACGATTCCGTGAATTAATAGAGTCTTTCAAATCATACTTCTACCCAAAATTCAGTAAGGCATTAAATTACAACTATTGGTCCTTCTTGTGTAAAACAAATGGAGATTAAAGTCTTTGTGGAGATTTCCGTAAATTAAACACGAAAACTATACCAGACCGTACACCAATATCTTTTTTATCTGATTGTACTACTTGGCTGGTAAAAAAATCGGTCTGTTGGTTGACCCTGCGGGCCAGCCCCAAAATTTCCGCCCATTTCGAGCTCCTTGAGCTTGAAAATATTGTCAGAAGTACAGTTTCGAGCTCAAAGAGCTCAAAAATACTTTTGCATGCCGTTGTTTTTGAAAAAAATGTTTTTTACCATTTCTTTCTCCCACATGATTTCATTGACAAATGATTTGATTGTCATGTTTGAAGCAGCAATCGACCCGTTTTGATAAAGTTTACAACTGATCAGATTTTTAAATCGTTTGGTTTAGTTATTTTAAAGATTTGCAAAAAACCGTTTTTCACCGTTTCTTTTTTCCATGATACTTAGAAAAATAACCCGATTTTGATGGTTAAGCTAGCAATCGACGCCTTTTACTAAATTCTGAAGCTGATCAAATTTTAGAATCGTTTCCTTCAGGTGTTTCAAAGATATTCGGAAAAAACTGTTTTTTATCGTTTCTTTATTCCACGATAACTCTAAGACAAATGATCCGATTTTGATGGTTAAGGTGGCAATCGACGCGTTTTAATAAACTCTAAAACTGATCAAATTTCGGAATTGTTTAGTTCAGTTGTTTCAAATATATTTGCAAAAAACCATTTTTCACCATTTCTATTTCCCACGATAACTCTAGAACGAATTATCCGATTGAGATGTTTAAGGCAGCATTCGACGCGTTTTATTGAGCTCTAGAGCTGATTAGATTTTGAAGTCGATCGTTACATTCGTTTCTGAGAAATCAATAAAAAACTAAAAAAAAAAATTTTTTTTTTTTCGTAATTCGTCAATATTTTCGAGTCTACGTAATGAAATGATCTAAAATTCTCAAAAAAGTTGATGGCCATCAAGCCTTTTCGATTGTCGCCTCAACCATCCAAATCGATTCATTAGTTAAAAAGTTATAGCCCGGTCACATACACACACACACACACACACACACACACACACACACACACACACATACATACAGGCACTCGGACATCATTCTAAAAACAGTCAGAATAGCTTCCTCAGACCTCAAAACGTCGACATCTGATGAAATTTCGATTTTTGCAAATCGGGGTGAAAACAATAACTTCCTGAAATTTTTGAAAATCATCGATTTTCTTAGCGGGAAGTTGAAAATATTTTCAAAGATTGACATAAGACGAGCATTTCAACATCCCAGTAGCTGATGAAGACCCGTGAAAAATGAATCATACATGGCCATGCATGAATGCTCCATGCATGGCCATGTATGTAAATTGGCCAGACATGGCCATGTATGGCCATATATGACCATGTATGACCATGCATGGCCATGTATGACCATGCATGGCCATGTATAACTATACATAGCTTGATACGGCCATACATGACTTGATATGACTAGGTATAGAAATTTTAACTAAATAAAAAAATAATTTTTTTTTTTTTTTTTTAATTATTTTGGTAACGCAGAGATTATCAGATATGCGAATAATTGAATTCCTAATCGAATTGGAAATTTTTAATTCAGAGAAAAAACGCTAGACTTATTAATAACACTACCCACTTTAGTAGGATTCGAACCCGGGACCTTCCGTACGAGAGACCGACGCTTTGTCGACTAAGCTATGCGACCGACAGTTACAACGAAGTTTACTTGTGCTACGTAGGATTGAAAGCATATAATCACTTTCGAAAAAGCAAAATATAATCATCAATATGCTGTTAGTGATATCAAAAAAATTTTCTATTTTTTTTCACTACAACATCCTGTTTATAAGTAATTGTCATTGTCAGCTCAAATTTTTTATATCCGTGAAAAATGAATCATACATGGTCATGCATAGGCATACGAACTTTTTTAATTTTTTTTCTTTCATTATCTCATAAACAACAAGACCTACAAAAAAAATGTACATGACAATTTCATAGGAAATTTAATTTCCTACAAAAAAGGTCCCTAGCACCGAATCACTCAGATCGATATTTTCTGAGATATTAGTCAAATAAAAAATCAGTATTTTCTAAGATTTGATTCGACATTTTATGGGAATTTAATGCTACGTAAACTTCAATAATTAATATCTCAGAAAATATCGATCGTAGTGATTTAGTGCTAAGGACCTTTTTTGTAGAAAATTGAATTTTCTATAGAATTGTTTTTCATATTTTTTCTGTCGGTCTTGTTGTTTATGAGATAATGAGAGAAGAAACAAGAATTCTATGAAAAAATTTAGTTTAGCGGTCCGTACTACCCCACTCGTATGAGTTACGACTTCGCGATAATGGGTACTTTTGAAGAGCATTCAATTCTGAGAAAATCCCGACTTTGGGTGAGATGATAAAACTGTATTTTCACCCTCATCGGCCTACAAATAGGCTATTGAGGTTGAAATCACAGTTTTAAAACTGTATTTTGAGCCTAACGAACCTACTTCGAGGGTCTGTGGGTTGTTTCTATCTTTTAATTTTATGGAACATAGAATTTTATCCTAGTCGAAAAAATTTTATAAGTCAAAAACTGTACTTAGAAAATTTTCAACTTTTATTTTTGCAAAAAATTTTTCAAGCGTAGATTTGAAATAAAAATTATGTCTTAGCCAATATTTTTTTATAATTTTTGTCGTTAGCATATTCGGGTTTATATATATGTGTATATATATATATATGTTTGTTTGATATCAAACATGCTCTAAAGTACACTTTACAAAAAAATTTCCAAAAATGTTAGATGACTTGGTTGCATATTGCCATATAAATATCATCTGCAATAAGGAGAATAAGAGCACCAGTAGCCAGCAACTTCGTGATAAATTATATTTTTCACCCAAATACACTGATAGAATTTGTTTATATTATTATTTATTCTATAAATACTATCGATGTTGTCTCTCTTTCTTCGTTTAGATAAATCATGAAAATTCTCGCTCGACATTTTGGTTAGCAATTACGTGCTGCGATAAATTTTCTATGACTAATATTTAAATTTTTATAGAAATTGATATTTTTAAATTATAATATAAGATAAACTGTCATTTATAGCTCTAATAGCTCTGATTATTTATTGAATTCGCTAAGTGGTTATGTACTATTCATAAACATATGTCGATGTAAATACACACCTGACAATATGTACAAACTCGACAAACAATCACACATACACACATACATAGATAAAAATTTTGACAATGACGCCACCAAGCATTAAAAAATTCAGTTTTCTAAAGCTGCTATTTTATTGGTTAGTAAATCTTAGAGTTTCTGAGTTTTCAAATTTCCCGCATATTATTAGCCAATTGCATAATTCTTTTTATATTTCTATGAAATATAACGGAAATCGATCTTGATGGAGGTTAAGATTGTAAACATTTATTTGGACGGCCCTATTCGATAAGATTGAGTGTAATGATTGCTTGTGTCCCAGCTTCTTCTTGATACTTAAACGGATTAAATTATATGTTAAAAATCATAATGCCCCCATTGTTGAAAGTTATGACTGATTTTTATAATATTGTATTTCGACATTTTTTATAATTTTTATTTTTATTCCAAATGTTTTTAAGATAACCATCGGCGTTGAGAGCATAGCCAATTTTAATACCATTGTTTGATAATATTTTAGTTTTATGATTTAAAACCTTCTTTTTTTTTATATATTGTAAAACTTTAAAATGTGAGTTTCTTTGAATTTGAGTTTAGATAATTTACAACTTAATCCTAAAATCCGCTTAAAAATTATTCCCAAGTAAAATTTAAACTTATTTTCCCAGACGACATCGTCCAGCTGAACTAAATTACTTTATTGCCTTTTTCCTGTAAATGCCTTTCGTCCCGAGCCTACGTGAATATCATATGGTGTCTCCAGTTTTTTTCTAAATAATTTCTAGCCTTTCTGATATCTCACTCTTTCCTCTTGCCTATCCTTTCTCACAGTGCCCCCTCCTACTTCAAGGGTTGTTACTCCTACAATTGCTGATTACCAATCACAAGGTCACTTTTCCCACTTTTTCTAAACAGTACGATTTTACACAGAGTTCAAGGGTCCTAAAGGACAAGGGTCCCCGTATGCAAGACAAAAATAATAAGTTAGTTATCACCAAGATCCCAAACCGTTTAGTTGAGACTTGCCTATTTCTCATCCGTACCAAAATTCAAAGAAAATTCCATTTTTTAGTTATTACCGAATTTGTTCATTCATTATCCGATTCACCATTCTTTTGCAACTAATTTATATAAACGTTTTGGTCACTAATAAATCACATTAATTACGATATTGAAATCCAAAATAAATAAATATTAATAAGATATTAATTTAACTTATTAAATTATTACAATTGCATGAACATTAAAATCCCACCCGCGATTGTGATAAAAAAACACCCATCAAAACAGAAAATTCATGAATTCACTCATGCTCTAATATGGTTTATTAGTACAAAAGAGAGATTCGTTGTTGAGACATCGAAGTTACCTAAAACTCGGAGGAAGAAAGGTAATGTCGTTAAAATTATTTGGGAGGACCCTAGCACGTTAATTAGTCAACGATTTGCCGTAAAAATTCTTGAACTTGGAAGTAAGTATAAATATCTTTTAATGTATTCAATTAAAAATTTTGAATTGCCCTCTTTGTGAGGTTATATTTTGATGATACTGAAATTAACAGACATCTGTCAATTTTTGTTTTTTGGATTTCTTTATCTGCAAAAATAATATGAAAAATTCTCATACAAAATTCCAAATTTAGAAATAAAAAATAATTACAAGTGCATATTTTTGAAAATATTTTTTTATAACTGATTTTTTATTAAAATAATTAAATTAAAAAAATTTAAATAAATTAAAAATAATTACAAGTGCATATTTATTAAAAATTTTCTTTTTATAATTGATTTTTTATAAAAATCTAAAAAATTGTTAGATGTCTGCTGATTTCAGTATCATACTTTGCTGTAATGTAAGTCTTCGTTGGCATTTCATTAATCATTTAATTTCAACATTTAATATGTCTTAACTTTTAATGCAGATGACAAAAATCCGTTGATAGTTGACCAACATGATTCCTCGAGCATTCAGCAGGTCAACCTAGACTCTAGATATTACCACGATTTAGGTTTACGACTGTTACGTTCCCGTAATATTTTATTGATTAAAATAAATTAATTATTTTGATAAATCGATTTCATGCAATGTAACGGGAATCGGTTACGATAAGAGAGTCGCCATGGCTCGCGGGTAGTCAAAACAGATGACGATGCATGAGACCCGGACCACGACGATTCTCTCACAGGGAACCTGAGATGCAGCGTCAACATTTTGTCAACTCTGTTGGCTCTATTATATTTTTTATAACGACTTAATAGTCAGTCCTACGAGAGAGCTCATGGAGCTCGAACCTCTGCTCTCCAGCCATAATTAATAAACTATAATTAATCCTAATTTAATTCAACCTTATTTTGGGCTGCCATTAGGCAGCCCAATACCCTACGACTCCATGATTATTTTGGGCGCTGCTACCGGCAGCCCAATAATCCAAAATCCATCAATTAAATATTGGGCTCTGATACCGGGTGTCTAATAATTTACCCAGTCCTGGGCGCTGCCACCAGCTGTCCAGGATTCCTTACATCCTGAATCCTCATAAATAATATGGGGACCAGATCGCGAACATACTTTAAAATCGCGAAAATCAGTAAAATTGATAATTAATAAAATAATCGACGGCCACGACCCACCAGGGGTCTATAGACACTCTAACGAGGCCAAACCTGGATAAAATAAAATAATTAAAAATTATTTTTATTTTTAATTAATTTGGGGTAATTCCCAAAACGTAACAGTGGTGCTGTGACCAGGATGGTCTTAGATTATTTGTAACACGACCTACACAATCATCAATTGGTTCATCGTTGATGCCTCGCCAAGACGATTCATCAAATGTTCAGCAATGTTATCCATATTCATCATATTCATCAGCTTCTTACCAGGATCAACATTTTAATTGTAAGTACCAAGAAACTTATCCTGCAAGTACTCCTCATCAAAATATATTTGACAATAGTTACTCACCTGTTCCGAGTGAAAGTCAATTTCATTGGCCATACATGGATACAAGTGTTTCTAATGAGAGAAATAACATATTCATGTACTCCACTCATGAAAATTTTGACCAACAACAAAGCTATTCTAAGATTATGCCAACTGATGATCAAAGAAATTATACTAATTTATGATTTAATTAAGGAAATATTTAAAATTTGAAGGAAAATTTATTTGGTAATGTAGCATAATTATCTCATTTAAATACTGAATATTTTTAATGACATCGAGACTGTTTATTAGACTTAAAAAAATACTCAGTTAAAAACATGGGTACATTATTATTATTATTTTAAGTAATTAATGTTTTGAATTTGTCTTTTTGATTTCCAATGAAAAATAACACCTGGCAATTTTATTAGAATTAATTAATTTCAAATTTTTCCCGCCAACGGTAGCCATTTTTATCTGGACCCATTTCCCTTTCCTTTCTTTCCCCTCACCTACATCCTATTAACCGATAAGGATCTTTTTCGAGGTAGAGATGTAGGCTCGGTAGGCTCAATTTATGGTTTTAAAACTGTAATTTCGGCCTAAGTTTGGTAAAAGCGGACGAAAATCCCACTTGTAGGCTGAAATTATGGTTCTGATATACTCGTCATCGTAGTCGAAAAAATCTAAAACTATAATTTCAGCCTATACCTCCTCGAATAGGTTTTAGAGGCTCAAAATATGTTTTTAATTTCGACTCGGGAGCTCATCATTGGTAAGAATTTATTTATGTATTTTGGATTTTATGTATTTTATTTATTTATTTTATGTATTTGGAACATTATTCCGTCAATGGTCCAGAAAAAAAAATAGTCGTTTCAAACGAAGCACCTTAATATATCTGTGTGAATCATTATTTATTAGGAGTGGTAATTACCCAGTAAACAGATGACCTTAATTTGACGTCACAGGTAAGTCATAGAATTGTCACGGCATCTTATCTAAATAGGACGTCAATCTGACGTTCTATATGACTTTAGTATGATGTAAAGACTTGTGACATCGTATAAATGTAAAGGATGAATATCGCATGACGTCATAGTTATGACTTATATATTACGTCCACTTGACAGAAGATCTACATCACATTGTTGCGTAGAAATAAAGTCATTATTGTGCATCACAATAACGTAATTTCAAAGTCACACATTTACGTCAGCAGCAAAATCACGGTTATACATAACATGGATCTCACTCTGAAATCAGCTTTTTAAATCAGTGGGAAGTCAAAACTGATGTTCAAACTGTTACAGGGAGTCAGTATTTTACGCCATACTGATGTAATTTTCAAGTCTTAGTTTCTAATTATCAATTTTTTAAAATAAAATAATCACAGAATGAATTTTTAAGTGTGTAGATAACAACTGAAAGTCAATAATTTTTAGGGTGAAAGTAATCGATAGACTTGATGATAGACTATTTAGACGTTTTAGATTAAATCTTTAGCGTAAGCAAAAAAAAACTAACTTAATTTTTCCAAATGATATATCGCAAATGTTATTTAGGATGACAAAAAAAAAAATGTTGCGAAAGCTTGAACTCTTTTAATATTAAGATTATTAAGCTTAGTATCGCAATTTTTCAATCAGTGTAAAGTGAAGTAAAAAAAATAGATAAATACTTTAGAAACATTGATCAAACTGATTAATTTCATTTATTCATTACAATATCAAGTAAATGATTTAAATACCGTATATATCAAAATCAGTAATAAAAAAAAATTTTTAATTTTAGTATATAACTTAGATATTCGTGTATAATTAGACAAAAAAACTCTCTATTTAATGTCTTATTCTCAGTAGAATTTCGACAGTTCGACGATGCAGAAGCCTTCTTTATTTAAATATTATTGGATCTGACCACATATAACTACATATAGACACCTGTTTTGAATAGAGTCATAAATTCTTGAATATACGTATATTCGCTTGGATATAAATTATTTTTGCATCTATATACCCACATACATACAGGGTGATTCAGAATTAGTTTTACAGCGAGGAGATCTGAATAAAAGAGATGATTCTGAACATAAAGTTCCTGAACCATTTTTCTTAATTCTCCGTATTTTTCAAGTTATTAAGGGTTGAAAGTAACCAATGAGAGACAAGCTTTAGAAATTCAAAATTAATACAACAGAATGAATAATAAGTTTGGCAATGTCGCACGCGGCTAATTTCAAATCATTCTAGTTTTTATTTACATTTGTATATAAACGTCAAAATTATAAATAAATATCAGATTGTCACGTGCAGTCTTTAACCTTAACTTCTGTTAAAATTTATTTTTATAAAAAAATATTTTTTAAAGTAGTGATATAATGTATTAATAAAAAAGAGAATATGAATTTATTGTAAGTTTCAGTAACAATTTATTTTTAATTAATGATAATATATTATATTAAACATTATTTATTTATTTAATTAATAATAATAATAAATAATATTCTAGTATAATCTTATTTAAATTAATTTTTTTTTTCTCAATTAAAGGGTATCCAGTCAATAATAATTCTGGGCAATTTGTCAGAATTTTTATATTATTTAATAAAAGTCATAAAAAGATATCCAGGAAAAAATTTTTTTATTTAATTGCATAAAATTTTTACATAATTGTTATCGAGATCCTCAGGAGTTATTGGTATAAAATTTTATAAAATTAGGAAAAAACTTATGAAATTTTATTAAAAATCATGGTAACCATTACAATCTAGATGATTTACACAATCATCTAGATGATATTCATTACTATCAGATTGATAGTAAAAATTTTACCATCACTAGATGATAACTCCAATCATTTAATTTTCTCAGTGCACGGTCGATAACAGATCCTAATTATAACCTAATGAAATAAAATTAACTTTTATGTATATTATTTCAGCCTATTCCACTATTCCGCTCCTCTCTCACAAAATAGTACTAAACGACCCTGATGGATTTATAATAAATTTTACATCTGGTTCTAAAAGGCCAAGTCAATCTTCCGGTGGCGCCCTAATATTCGAATATAATACTTAGGTGTGACCAGACTTGACAAGGATAACCCCTCGGTTATAATTTTGTATGACAATATACTGTATCATAGTAATATACTAAATATTTATTTTAATTTATCATAGTAAATAAGATACGTAATATCTGAAACAAGATATCCATATTAGCGAAGCACAACCAGTAGCAAAACTGATTAGTCCAAAAAAAAAAAAAAAAAAAAACAACGCTGTTTTAGATAACGGATTCTATAGTAAAAAACAAACGCTAAGTGTCGCGTTAAAGTTCACGGATAAGTTTCAAGTTTATATATATACATAAACAAAAATAAAAAGAAAGTATCAAGTTTATCATATCTGGAGGTTATCAAAATCAATGCAAAATCAATTATCTAAGAAGTTATTGAAATGTTGCAACTTTATCTTTTATTATTTTTTATTAGACATCTACATATTGAATGGCATTGCGTATTATTTGTGAATAATTTTAAATGTATAATATTATTGAAATAATTAAAATTTTCTAATCAATTATGAAAAAAAGAATTTTTTTAATTATTTTTCTTTGTGTACGAAAATTCTGGGCGATATAGAAAAATATATTAATTTTTCTACGAAGTTTGTATACTTATTAATAATTTATTAATAATTAAAGGTGCCATGCATGATTCAAGCATGGTCGTACATGATCCATGTATGATTCAGGCATGGTCGTACATGATCCAGGCATGAATTTGCATGATTCATGGATAAACATGCGTGATTAAGCAAGTACATTTTCAGTCGCGCATGATCATGCATGTTGTTTTAGGAAATTAAGCGCTCTATAAGAAAGTTCTGAACAAACATTTTCGTAAGTCAAGCCGTACTGAAGATATCAAGGCTCAAATTCGGACCTACTCAAAATTTTTGGATGATTTACTTTGAAACGTGACAAAATTCATCTATATCACTTAACCCTAGACTGGTCAACGTATGAGAGTAACACCGCACTTGATTCTATTATTTCTATTAAAATTACATTTTCTACTAAAAAGGTTTGAAAAAATTAGACTTTGTTCTTCAAACATTTTAGATTTTTTTAACAATTTTTTTGAGCATGTTTAAAAACATAAAGTTGCTGTAAAAAAAATTCTAAAAAAAAAGTGACAGATTTGCGGCACTGTTTCCATCACTTGACCAGAGTCGTTAGTAGATTTTCACTTGCGGCGTTGCCGTCTTTGGTGTATGTCCCCTCTTTCCTACTTCTCATGTTCATGCGCAGACTGTTACCAGCTGTTATTGTGTTTGAAAGGTTATGTGGAAGCAAATATTTACTTTTATTAATAAACATTTTGAAAGGCTCGGCCACTAAGAAAATAATTTTTCAATTTCTTTCTTGATTTTAAATTTATAATAAATTTATTAAATCATTCTTTTCTGTCCACTATTAAAATATTTATGTCTACTGCAGAAGACATTAACTTATGCATACGTGATATTGTTATTTATAAAAAAAATAGTTGAGTTTTTTTTAAGTTAAATAAAATTAAATACTAGCTAAATTCAATTTACAAATAAATATGTCAAATTTGTTTAAATAAATAATTGTTTAGAACAGATTTTTAAATTAATAAAAATAAAGTTGAAAATTGTTTTCATGTTCGAATTTTTGACAATATTCAGTTAAGGTAGTTGTTGCGTGGATTAATTTAATGTAGGATTTTTATAAAAATTCACCTGATTGTTCTTTGATTGACTACGAATCATATGAGACTAATCTGAGTAACATTGAACATCCCAATTTTATGAAAAACGATTTCAAAATATTGCTATTTTAACACAGGCTCTTACGGAGAATAGCGATTTACGGGCAATGTTTTTTTAATACAATCAAAACGCAATGTAGGATCATTCTAAAAATTTTGTGTGTTATCGAAACTAAAATTATAAACCATATAAAAAAAAATGAAAATTATTGACCACGTCGTTTCTGAAATATAATTCATTAAACCTTGAAACTTTTTAAAAATTTCAAAGATGTACTAAAGCAGTAGTGCGATGTGGCAACAGCGCTTATATTATAGCCAAATAGGCGCGGGAAAATACAAACAGGCACATAATAAAAAAAGCTAACCAATGAATAAAATTAATTAATTATTCTACTATTCAAAAAAAAATTAATCAATAATATTAAATTTTTGTAAATTTCTGAAAGGCAATCGTTTTATAAATTTATTTTTCCAAACAAAATAAAAATAATTTAACATTTATTTTTCATTTATTCTAAAAATAAATAAATTGTTCGACATACAAATGCTCTCTTACTTAAAGATTTCGTTTATTGATAACTTTTCAGCGTTTATTATAAATTAAATAGAAAAATAATAAAATTTATTAATTAATAATAAGTAAAAGTTCATACATTTCTAATAATTTAATAATAAATAGCTTAGTTTATTTTGACGGTTAATTTGGTTATGTCTTACGACTACATTAATAAAAATATTACGGAACACAAAAAAGATGCTAGGGTTAAATATTCAATATTTCAACTTACTAATGAATATCTCGAAACATTTAATAAAATAATGATGCCCTGATTAAACAAAACGATTCGTGACGATTAAAACTGTTTTAATCGTTTTGAATCGTCATAAATCGTCACATATCGTCAATTGATGATTAAAAACGATTAAATTTTTCGAATGAAGATTGAAGACGATTCATGATGATTTTAAATTTTAATCGTCATTACCCATACGAAAATATTTATAACCAAAAATGTAGTCAAATATGTATCCATGATTATAACTTGGATATATCCTAAATTATATGACATTTTGCCGCGAGATTATAACCGTGAGATATAATTTAGAATTATAATCAAGATTACAATAATCATATTCTAATTTCAAAATTGTAACTAAAATTATAATTTTTCAAATATAATTTAAAATTATAATCCAAATTATAAACCATAGATTATAACTCTAAATTATAATCCAAATTATAAACCATAGATTATAACTCTAAATTATAATTTAAATTATAAATTTTCAAATACAATTATAAATTCTAATTGAGGTATAAATTTATAATTATATATAACTTTATGAGGTTACATATACAATAACAGCCATGGAAAAAAAAAAAAACCTTGCCGAGTCATGGGCTCGAACCCAAACTCTTCTAATTCGAAGTCGAATGTATTAACCAATATGCCGAATGAAGCAGTTGAAAGTAGAAATTAATTGTCTTTATTTGGATACAAATCAACTTTAGAAAATTGAAGACATCAATAAATGATTGATTCTATTATGTTATTGTTAATAGGGTAAAGAGACTAATAGCAATAATTCCATCTATTGGCAAATTAAAAAACTGAGAAGTTAAAATCTTTTAAACTTCACTAAAACTTTTTTAATTTTATATCTGAGTTTTTTATAACATAATTAATCGTTGAAACTTCAAAATTTTTTAGCTGTCATCCCGCTTCAGGTCTTGTTAGTCTATTTCCAAGAATTTAAAAAAAAGTTCTTCTTTATAATATTTATGAATGCGGTAATAAATTAACAAAATTTACAGACTTTGTTTTATAAATGATTTTGCAGTTTTTATGAATAGTCTTACGATGTTTGGTCGTATCTAAATTATTTCACAAAATATTATGATTCAAACACCCGCACAGCTTGATATTCACTCAGAAATTGCGATTCGATAAAATTTTTTAGAACTCAATTGTATAAAATTTTATATAAGACTATAGATAAATTTATATATTTGTGTATATTTATATATAATTAAAAATAAAAAGTTTAAAATAATGAGATATAATCATGTATAATTATACAAAATTATATAATTATATATGATTATATATTATTATATATGATTTTTTCTTTCCGAGAACTTCAAAGATATATTTTAGGGTGTAATTTATCATAATTTTGGTTATAACTTTGGATGTATCTAAGCATATAGCTTAAAAGATATTTTTAGAATTTAGTTTATTATAATTTCGGTTGTAATTTGCGGATATATCTAAGGATGTGACTCTGAAGATACATTTTGGGGTATAATTTAGTATAGTTCTCGTTAGAATTTCGGAAATATCTAAGGATATAACTCAAAAGATATATTTTGGGATATAGTTTATTATAATTCCGGTTATAATTTGCAAATATATCTGAGAATATAACTCTAGAAATATATTTTGGGATATAGTTTATTATAATTTCGGTTGTAATTTAAGGATATATCTAAGGATGTAACTCTGAAGATACATTTTGGGGTATAATCTATTCTAATTCTCGTTATAATTTCGGATATATCTAAGGATATAACTCAAAAGATATATTTTTGGATATAGTTTATTATAATTTTGGTTATAATTTGCGAATACATCTGAGAATATACCTCTAGAAATATATTTTAGGATATAGTTTATTATAATTTCGGTTATAATTTCGTATGTATTTAAGGATATAACTCAAAAGATATATTTTTGGATATAGTTTATTATAATTTTGGTTATAATTTGCGGATATATCTGAGAATATACCTCTAGAAATATATTTTAGGATATAGTTTATTATAATTTCGGTTATAATTTCGTATATATTCAAGGATATAACTCGAAAGATATATTTTAGGATATAGTTTATTATAATTTCGGTTATAATTTCGTATATATTCAAGGATATAACTCGAAAGATATATTTTAGGATATAGTTTATTATAATTCCGGTTATAATTTGCGAATATATCTAAGAATATAACTCTAGAAATATATTTTGGGTTATAGTTTATTATAATTTCGGTTATAATTTCGTATATATTTAAGGATATAACTCAAAAGATATATTTTTGGATATAGTTTATTATAATTTTGGTTATAATTTGCGGATATATCTGAGAATATACCTCTAGAAATATATTTTAGGATATAGTTTATTATAATTCCGGTTATAATTTGCGAATATATCTAAGAATATAACTCTAGAAATATATTTTGGGTTATAGTTTATTATAATTCCGGTTATAATTTGCGAATGTATCTAATAATATAACTCTAGAAATATATTTTGGGATATAGTTTATTATAATTTCGGTTATAATTTCGTATATATTTAAGGATATAACTCAAAAGATATATTTTTGGATATAGTTTATTATAATTTTGGTTATAATTTGCGGATATATCTGAGAATATACCTCTAGAAATATATTTTAGGATATAGTTTATTATAATTTCGGTTATAATTTCGTATATATTTAAGGATATAACTCAAAAGATATATTTTAGGATATAGTTTATTATAATTTTGGTTATAATTTGCGGATATATCTGAGAATATACCTCTAGAAATATATTTTAGGATATAGTTTATTATAATTTCGGTTATAATTTCGTATATATTTAAGGATATAACTCAAAAGATATATTTTAGGATATAGTTTATTATAATTCGGGTTATAATTTGCAGATATATCTAATAATATAACTCTAGAAATATATTTTGGGATATAGTTTATTATAATTTCGTATATATTTAAGAATATAACTCAAAAGATATATTTTAGGATATAGTTTATTATAATTCCGGTTATAATTTGCGAATGTATCTAAGAATATAACTCTAGAAATATATTTTGGGATATAGTTTATTATAATTTCGGTTGTAATTTGCGGATATATCTAAGGATGTAACTCTGAAGATACATTTTGGGGTATAATTTATTATAATTCTCGTTAGAATTTCGGATATATCTGAGGATATAACTCAAAAGATATATCTTGGTATATAATTTATTATAATTCCGGTTATAATTAGCGAATATATCAGCGAATGTAACCTTAAAAATATATTTTGGATTATAATGTATTATAAAGTTGCTTTTAATTTGTGGATATAATTTTGTGGATATATTCCGACAATATATTTTAAATTATAATAATTATATCCGATTATATTTTAGGTTATAAATTTCTTCGTATGGGTAATCGTTTTTAATCGTAAAATTATAAATCGTCTTTTGATGATTTGGGACGGTTAAATCTGAAAGTCCATGACGATTATGACGATTAATGATGATTTAATTTTTAATCGTTTTTAATCGTCACAAATCGTTTTGTTTAATCAGGGTGAGAAATTAATAATAATTAATAATAAATGATTATTTCTATCAATTATTAGTAAAATTCACTCGTATATCACAGACATATGGCAAAAAATCATCATAAATTTTTATATAATATTTATAAATGATTGATTTGAATTTATGATAATTTTATTCTATATATCTGTGATTTACTAATATTTTTCACTAATAATCGATAGATATGATCATTTATTATTAATTATTATAAATTCCTGATCATTATTTTACTTAACCCGGAACAAAATTTTTTCATGAAATTTCATAAAATTTCATTAGGCTTTAAAAACTTTTATAAAAGTTCACTAAACTTTGTGAAATTTTATGAAATTATACTAATGAAATTTGATTAAACTCTGTGAAATTTTATTAAGTTTCATAAAATTTTATACGATTATATAAAATTTTATAAAATTATATATAATTTTATCAAAATTTATGGAATTTTCAGTTGTTATTGAGATCCAAAGGAGTGATTGGTATGAAATTTTATATATTTTTATGAATTTTACAAAAGTTTATACAAGCTTATAAAATTTGAAAAAGACTTATGAAATTTTATCAGAAACAATGAGATAATTCTATAAAATTTCATAAAATTTCGCAACATTTCATAAAATTTTGTAATATTTTGTGAAATTTCCTAAAAGCTTGTGAAATTTTGTGAAAGATCGAAACTTTGTTTTTGTCAACTTTCATTAAGTTCAGCATAATTTCATCAATTTTGTAAAACTTCATAAAGTTTTATAAAATTTCATAAAAGTTTATAGAATTTTACATAATTGGTATGAAGATTCCAAGTCCGGGAAAAAATTTTTTCATGAAATTTTATGAAGTTTTATAAAATTTGATAAAATTTCACAAAATTTTATACTAATAAAATTTAGTGAAATTTTATAAAGTTTTATGCAATTAGATATAATTTTATAAAATTCTATACAATTTTATCAAAATTTATAAAGTTTTAATAATTGTTATTAAGATCCCAAGAAGTTATTGGTATGACATTTTGTATATTTTTGTGAAATTTTACAAAATTTTCCAAAATTTTTAAAAGTTCACGGAAAAAAGAGCAGTTGAAAAATTACAGTCCCGTATAGTAGAAAAGCGCTCCGAGTCCGAAACTGTAAAAATTACATTTTTTATCAGTAAATTCGACAGAAATAACAAATATTACAGTTTCAAACTCGATATTGACGATTTAAACTGTGAAATTTGCTGCTTAAAATTGTACTAATTTTATTACTACAAAAAATTTCTATAATTATAGTTTGAACTTTAATGTTTACAGATTTCTGTCAGGAAAGCCTGTTTTTACAGTAGAAACTGTAATTTTTCAACTGCTCTTTTTTGCGTGTTTGTAAAATTCGAAAAAAAATTATGAAATTTTATCAGAAACCATAAGATAATTGTATGAAGTTTCATA